>JAYKKI010000002.1:18275000-18682500 GCA_039881145.1 Druceiella hillmani | reverse complement strand
CAGAGTAATATATTTCACTAAGCTACGCTACGCAACCTTCCTGGAAAATGTAAGTCTTTGAGGTTGTAACCTTCCAAGTTACATTTTAGAGGTTACCAAAATAAGAGCGGGATTAAGTGAAATACTGTGAGATGAATTATGAGGCGAGCACATATAAAAATGGATACGAATTTTCTGTAACAGAAATTAGAACTTTTATTATAATTCTATAAAACCAATAAGTCAGTCTATCATAACTTTAAATTTTTTAGGCAAGTGTGCAATTTGGTACCTACATATATTATCTAATAATACTAGTATAAAATAAGAGTACGTCAAACGTCTAATTCAGGGTTATGGTTTTTGTTGATGTTGGAGCTTAGATTACTTTGAAATATTGAAAAAATCCTTTTTTTACCCTATATGAGTTTAAAGTTTGAAGAATAATTTGGTAGTGTTTCATTAGATATCAGAACGTGGTAAAAATGATGTCATTCTAAAACAGAATTGTTCAACACATTCAATGACATTCTAAACATGTCATTACAATGACATTCTAAACATGTCATTGTTAAACATAATCTTTAAATAATGAAAGCGTTTATAGAACTAGTCCTCAAGTGTTCAACAATCTAAGTCGTTGAATCACTCAATTCTCCTTATAGAAGAGTTGACTACGTATGATTTCGGAATGAAACAAGTCTACATAATTCTTGAAACCACATCTTTTTCTACTGCAATATTTTCATCATCGATGATGCAAGTATTCAAATTAGTAATTTTACCGAGTGTACAGCAAATCTGTAAGGCTTAGATTCGTGTCGCATAAAATAGAGATTGGTAAGTGAAATTTTTAAATTCATTACCGATGTTTTGTCATTAACTACTCTTGATTAAAGAAGAGATGGTATTCTATTTCACATCGATAATTATTTAACATCTAGTTTGCTAAAATTAGAGCACTATCAAACCACCTAATTTTTAAAGCTGCTGACTCTAGAACCTCAATATTGAGTAAGATTATGAGGGCAACTAGTAAACTTCTGAATTAAATAATTTGGGGTTTATATAAGCTCACTTCAAGATAGCTTTTCTTTTTAATCTTTAAATGTGTTGCTTTTCCTTCTAATTGTAATATTTTCAGCTTAATTCTTTTACGAGGGTAATTGTTCCGATTCGCCATAAATAATTTAGCTAATTCATATTCCGCCTATTTTGTCTAACCGGTGACATTTAACTGTATTGTTCATGCTCACTTAATACTATTTCTGTTTAATTAACTGATGTTCATTTCTACCAGATTCTTGATAAGTGTCAACTTGATTTTGATTAAATTATATTACTTTTAGTCTACTGACTACTACTCTACTAAAGGTCGATGATTTTATACAAATAGACACGAATAGCATTAAACTCATTTTCTCCTTAAATTATGATATTGATTAAATTCATGTTTCCTCTTTACTGTTAAAATATTTTTAAAATTAATTTAAGTTAAAATTTTAACGTGTTTGTTATTCTTTAATGTGTTTTTCTTTTTATTAATTAATTAATATTCTTTACCTCTTGTTTTTTTAGAAGCCGTATTTGCCTTTATCTACATTTAAAAAAATGTGACATGTTCCGTATTATCAAGATATTTCTTATCTTTTTTAAATTAATATGTTTTACGATCGATGATTTTGTCTTTATTGTCATCCATTCATAACAAAAATATTCCTTTATATTGACTTATAACACTACATATTTATTAGTTTATTACCCTCATAATTGTTGATATTACATCATTATACAAAATACGTCAGAATTAATTAATTATGTTTGGCGAAAAGAAAAAAAAGCAGTACTTTATTAATTTATCTCTAGTAAAAGGAATTTTTGAAAATAAAAATAAACATAAAATTGAAGGGATACTTCTGCGATAAGGAATATTAGGAAAAATAAGCTTTTGAAAAAATTAAAGTTATTTTCTGTTTAACGAATTTATATATGTCTTGTTATTTTGTGCCGCACCCGAAACTTGATATTTTAAAACCTTATTTCAAAAAGATATTTAAAAAAGTGTATTTCTTTGCACACTCTTTATATTTTTAAAAATATTATATTATGTAACACAACGAAACCTAGGTCGTGGTAAAGAACTTAAAGAAAGTAGAAATAATACTACATCACGTAGTTTCATTTAATTGTGAATAATGAATTTCTATAAAATTAACGCCAAATATATTCAATATTAACATTAAATATCAATATTTCTTTCGTTTTTATGTAAATACATATTCTGTATGATGAGGGTAATTTTCGTGATGAAAATTTCAAGCACTGCTATTGGGTTAGAGTTGAGTGTATATAAGCTTAGAAACCTAATATAAACTCAACTCTAACCCAATATTAGTAACGTTAAAATTTTGATCACGTAATATAATAATGATGCTTTGTCGACGTGTCGCAAGAAAAGATTCCCTCCTTAACCTTTTATGTGACTGCGTTATTATGAATTTAAAGGAAAAACAGGTAGGTCATGCCACATCCTATTGATTATAGAGTCGGATATACATATATAATTTATTCTGTGCTCTACTGTTTTAGTATTTATATGCAAATTATTTTGTATATTAATGGTTAACCTAAATCAAAACCATTTTTCAACGCGATTTTTTATTAATTTACCATCTACGTGAAGCAATTATTATTTTGGAGTTATTTTAAAAGAATTACTTATGAAAATTATATGAATATTAAAAATAATCTCTGAGAAAGTGGGAAAAAGTAAAGTAAAAGATAAGTAGCTTTCGTTTATATGTGTCGATTTTTTTACTTTAAATTCTTGTCGGATCATCGTCTTAAAAGGGAACGGGAAAAGTGTTTTGAAAGTGAGTAACATCAAACATTATCTGAAGTTTTCCAACCATCAATAATTTTGGGCATCAAGTTATTATGATTTAATTTCACTGCCACTAAATTTAACATAATTGAAATATTTTGAATGAAAGAAACATTTTGATCAGCAAAGAGCGCAAACAATTTTGTACTGAAATTAAATATACCAAGTTATGAATGATTAATCGTCACATTATTAATAAACTTTCGGTTATATTATAAGAAAAATAGATAAATTAGAACCTTTTAACTTATAAGGTTATATTACCTACTTAGTATGAGACAGGTGAATAGATAAAACAATTTTTTTACCATCGATCCTAATTTTTTACTCAAGTTAATACAATCTTTTTACTTAAAACTTGCTTAAACGTAAGTTATATATCACTTTTAGTTTAACGTGAGATTTAGGGCAAGTAATTCAGGACAGTTGATTTTTTCGTCAGCTAATATATATATGACTATGGCGTACTTAGAATTTTATTGATTTTTTACATAGCTTCTTTCCTCTCAATTTAAACAGTTTAATTTCTCACTCCAGAGTTCATCATGCGATCTTAGGCAACTTAATGCCACCTTGCCTAGTCTTTTTCAAATACTTTCGGTCCTAATTATATAATGAAAATATCTATACTGATCTGCATTTTGTGTACAGTACTCAATTATGGCAGCATAATTGGGAATGATTTCAGCTGTTTAGTAGTTAATTTTATTCTAGAAGCTGTAAAGCCTTTGGTGGTATCAGACGTGGTGTAACGCCCACGATGCAACATTTTTAACGACCAAAGTGTCATACAGTACTCGACACGTTACTAGCTTTGAGTTAAGTGGTGTATAATAAATAGGATACAAGACACGACAATGTACCCAAACCCGATTGATGGTGCATCAAATGAAATCAAATGAATTGAATCTGTACGTGTCCATAACAAGCCGTTGAGGAGTTTAACTACCTTCCAATTCCGTCATGAGATCAGATTGACGGTACAATTTTATATTGGCATGCAAAATATAAACAATTTTGAAATTTATGGTCAGTCAAATAAGGGGAAATGAGTCAAAAATAGATCACAAAATTTATAAAAACGCTTAAAAACTCAAATATAAAAAATAAAAAAATATTATAATAATATCCCAATAACATCTTATTTATTCTAATTTTGGAAAAAGTATCAACTGCGATGGGAGTATTTAAAAATAAAAAAATAGAGTACCCATAAAAAAAAATTAAATCCACTGAAATTTTGGATAATTTGGAAAACTACGGCTTTGTGAATATTAACTTGATGTACTGATGAATATAATCAATTTAACTTCCTGAAAAAATTGTGAAAAATTGATGATTAAATTAAAATCAGCGCACCATGATTAACGATCTTAAACTAGTTTTGTAAACATCCTGATGGAAAAATTACATAACAGACATAGCATATACAATAATATAGCACGGTCGAAGAACAAATAATTCTCCTATACTATCAAAAACTTGTTTGTGGAAATACATTGATTAATTAATTCTTTAAAGTATTACTTTTAGAGACCAATGAGCTCCATTAATTTAATAAAATGATATCAGAAGATAGAAAAATGTTATAGATAATTAAATGTATGTCGGAAAATTGGAACTATCAAAAAATTTATTAATCGGATAGAGGTTTATTGAGATACTTGATATATGCTGTACCACAATATTTATTCAGTTTGTTGACGGAAAAAAATATTATATAGATTCAAGTATAAAATGTGTCTCTATGTATAAAATGTATTACATCTATGTAGAATTATATTTTACATAAATATTTTTAATTTTTTTTTGAAACAGAAATGGAATTTATCCATAAAGTTCCTAGTAGCGTTAATAAACCTACGTAAATATGACAGTGGATTTTTTATATTTTGTTGTTTATCTGTACTAATTCTGTATACTAAAACAAGTAACGTTGAAGTATGAATCTACATTCCGATATAGAATACTATTACTATCACAGTGAGAAGTAACACACTCAAGATATAACTAAATTACGTCTCACAATTACTACGCTAGATATAATTACCTATTGTTTTGGTGTCGAGATGAATAATTAAAAATCAAACGACGTGCCACCCATCCTAGAGTTGAAATCACGGAAGTTCATTTAAAAGCGAATCAAAGGAATAAAATAGAAGATGAATTTAAAAGTAATTTTCATTTCCCGTTAAAAATTTAAACGTAGTTTTCATTAATGTAGTTTTCATTTAATGAAAATACGAATAAACTGATTTTTTTTAATCAATAACAAAATTACGGTTATTGATTTGAATGTTTGACGATATCCAGTAATATTGTTTGAATGAACAAATATGGATTTATTAAATACAAACCTTAAAAGCTATGAATAGGAGCCATTAAGTAAAGCTTATCGATTGAATAATGTAAAACAAAGTTAAAAGTTACGACGCAGGCAAAAAATGTAGGGAGATAAGTTCCATTTCCCTTAAAACTTACTAACCTTCAAACCCTTTTCTTTCCTTTTAGCTGATGCAGTAAGGAAAATAAACCTTATATACGATGCTTGCTGACTCGTAAATTTTTGTCGATGTAATTTTATCAGTATCGGTTTTTCTCTACGATGAACGATAAATATTATAGCCATAAGCGTCTGTGCTTTTAAATGATCTATCCCTTTTTAATTATACCTCTTTCTGTCATATTAAATTGCGCTGGAATTTATGAAATATTTTGGTATAAAAAAAGTGATTTAAAAGTAGGTACTGACATGAATTTGTATGTTTATTAGAAAAATTATTACCTGTTTCTTATTTCCGTCGATTTACACGAATATATTTTTACTAAAGTTTGTTTCAAATCCAATAACCACAGGAAATTTTCACTTATTAATAATGTGCATTTGTTGCTTTAATAATAAAACTAATAATAATACTGAGTGAAACCAAAGATTAAAATTATTGGATATTTTACAAAACGTATAATAGTTGTTTCAGGAGTTAATTGTTTATTAATTTAACTAATTTGAAAAACAATATGACCAATGAAAATTAATTTTTGGAGTTTACTACTTAAGAATCTGACTGCAATTAAAATTTTTGATGCATAATTATATGATTGATTTTGAAACGACCCTAAATTAGTTTTTGCTGGATATATTTTATTTTGTTGGCCTTTAAAACTATTTTCAGTATTCTTAGTAAACATATTTAACATGATCAGACTGCCTCTATACTACTTGTTTATTATAATAATTATTTAGTGATTAATAAAAGTCGTAATCACTTTCTTAGTTTATTTTTTTCGCACATTATAGGTCTGATTTCATTTTGAAGGTTTTAGTTCAGGGAAGTCTCTTATTCTGTTTCAATAAAAAATAAATTATCAATTATTCATCTAAATAATTTTGACAAATGATCACTTAATTTTTTATATTTCCACATTGTCAGATTTTAGTAATTAGTAATTTGCCACTTTTTTAGCGATCTCTGGAATGTTATAGAAAGTTCTCGAACGTATTTTGGTGTGCTATAGAAAGAGCGCAACATCCCATTTTCTATTTAGTTAGCAATTGAGATTCATCAGAGTAAACATAGTGATTTAACAAAAAATAGAGTGTTCTCGTTTCATGAAGTTCTTTTTGGGTAAAAAACAGGTGAAGCAGCTTGCATTTTATACAAAATTATGGATGAAGGTGCACTTTCTCATGATATAGCCAAACTATTTAAAGAAAATGATTTAGATCTCTGATTATGCCTATACAGGATAATGTCCTTTGTTAGATTTTAAAAAATTAGAAGACGTTTTCACAAACGTCTTCTAATTTTTCTGATTCACATCAGATCCCAGATTAAGTTCGCGTTATTTGGTTATTCTCCTACTATATTCTCATAATAGAATATGAAAAATATCTTTATGGTTTGTAAAGGAATTGGAAATATTTAGTTTGACTGCCACATGAGCTAATATCGTTGAACTGAAATTTAGCGATGAATTGTAATTAGAAAATAGGAAAAAATTAGTATACAAAAATGTCAGAAAAATAATCTACTGATATAAAATGTATTTTGATTTTCTGTAATCTATGAATTATTTCCTTAATATATGATTGACGTCGATAGGGATCATAATACCTAGAAATATTTTGTTCTTTTAGGTATTAAAATAAGAATAAAAATTCTTCTTAAATTCCAGTAAAATAACACTTCGTTAAATACCGTGGTTTTTGTATATTCGAAAATATATCTATATGGTAATAAAACAAACATAACTGAAAAGTGTATATTTAAGGTTGAAAAATAATAATACCATACTCTCTATGGTTGTTAAAAAGCTATATATTATAGTCTCTTTTATTCACATTTTAATACAGCTTCTTATGAGGGTAATATATTTTTTAATTCCTGGCTTAATACAGTGAAGATATTGTTTCATAAAAAATTAAAAGAATGCATTCTGTGTTTTTCTCTAGTTAATTATAAAGAAGCAAAAAATACGAAAGTATCATATCAATTTAAATCATTACAGTTAGTTTGCTTTACACAATTGATTAATGGATGGAACAAGTTTCCGTTAGAAACTCATGGGAATACATTCACATAAATCGTTGGTTTACGTTGGTTTAACGAATTGCAGAATATTGAACAAGTTATTATATTTAGTGAGTAATCTATATATGATCTATTTTTATGAAGGTCTTTTAGTACAACATATCAAAATGGTAGTGAATGGTACTGAAATTATTATAATTAAGTATAAAAACACAATGCACAAAAAATGATGTGTATTTTCTTTTGTTTTCATACTTACACTATTACTGGAAATTATTTAAAGGACTTTGGACTTTTTTCTTTGCGGATATTAAAATATTAGCGACTATTGCCAATCTTTACAACCAATTTGTGTTAAATATTGTAAAGATAAACTTCATATGCATAACAATTACTTTAACACGGGCACTTATTTCGATGCTGTATTCATACCAAAAATATCATGAACGTTCAATCGGGCAGCGTTTGGTTTGGTTTTGATAACCATTATCATGTTTAACGAATTCAATAGAATCGTTGGCGGATATTATATTATTTTGAACTTTGTTTGCAAATGGCACTTTGTGCGCATAAAATACTTTAAGACATCAAATATTTTCTCCAAATTGCTATTAGTTAATTAACCTAATAGGATTTTCTAAATATTTGGTATTTTACAATGAATTAAATTCAGTTTATCATCATGATTCATATTTAGCATTATTCAGTTTTACATGTACTTTCACTACAACCTAATATAAGACTTAAGAATGAAAATATTTTTGTATTTTCATAAACGCTTTGTAATTATATAAATAAGTGTATTATTTATTTTTTTAAAATAGTTTGATTTGTAAAATGATTTCTTCATAACGCTTAATGATAAACATCTTAATATCAACAAACATTTTATATTTTGTGTGACACAAATAACTTTATTTTTCGTACTGAAATATAATAGAAAAGTCATGAAAGTGAAATGATAAATAAAATAATTTTTTTATATGTATTCTTAATAAAACATTTTGAGGTTATAAATAACAATACATTTTATAATTTTTAAGTAGGTGATTAGAATAATATGAAAAAGAACAAAATTACGCATGTCTCTAATGGAACTCTTGTTGAAAGTTAACACAAAGCATTGTTTTAGTCGAGTACCGTAAAATAATATAATAAAAGTCAAGAAATAATGCTCAAGGGTATATTGATACTGGTGATATAGAAAATGTCACCTTAAAAGTGTCCTTTTAGTCTTTACTGAAAAAACTATATTGTTAATTTTGATAATTTCAATTTATAGAATCACTTGTCTCCTATTTCAACGACCATTGTAGAATTGCGTATTCGTGATAAAATTAATTTACTTAAAACGAAAAATGTTTCAGTTTAAATAAAAAAAATTTGTTTCAACTTTTTTGAAATTTTAACATAATCTAAATGACGAAGTAAATTACGATGAACTGCGGGTATTGTTTCGTAACAAGGACTCATGCTATGCTATTTTTATAAGTGGTTTAAAAAGTAAGGCGTAACTGGACTCATCTCACCCACGACATTTGAGAAAGATTATCATAGCAAGATAATGACAATGATCGTATGTAATATCAGTTGTCTCTGGTTTACATTAGAAGCAGACAAAGAATTCATGAACAGATTTATATTACCTACATCTTTTGTATAAATTAGACATAAAAAATCTGATAGGAATAACATGGAGTATTATGCTAGATTAACATATCACAATTTAAGAAAAGTCAAACAATATCATATATATTATGAAATAATACATGAATAGGGGAATTCCAAAGTTCTAGACTTCAAAGAGACGGCTTTATTTATTAGATTTATAATTAACTAGAAATAAAGGGGCAATTTGTGGCAATATCAATTTCCTTCTAAATAAAAATAAATAAAAAAAAATGCTAGGAAAATATAACATTACTCTTTGTTATAGCAGGTCATTACACAGATAAAGATTTAAGGAATAAAAGAATAGTACAACAGGCTAAACGTAAAAATTTTATTATTTTTGTTTTTTAGAAAATATGCAAAAAACACTCATTCGAATAAATATACACACAATGAGAATGCTCCAGTCTATTCAAATTAATGGCATTTAAATTGCTTCAACCTAGGATTAATTAGTCATTCACCCTAAGGTCTATTCTTGATATTCTGTGATTTTTATCCTGTCACAAAACTTAAGAATAATGTTTTAGTAAAACGTTTGGAGTACCATGCGTGTAAATGAGGTTGTGACAGTTTTCCAAACCGCCACGAAAAAGACGCTTGAAGAAAGGTGGATTCAGTGTTTTTGTATATGTATCCGGTGAATGTAAAGCAAACCAATAGGTAAATCCGGAGGTAAAATAGGAAAAGCATCCGCTCGTAAGCAGTGTTATTTCGCTTGTTCGTATATAACAGACTATTTTGTTACAGACCATAAAACGTAAAGAGATGAGTTGTGAATTTTAGAAGTTCAAATTAAATCCCAGTTAAATAGATAATTTAATATTTATTTCAATAAATCCAATTAATATTTTCCTGTCTCACAAAATAAATATTAGTTAAATGGAAAATTCAGATAAGTTACATTTAAGAAATTTTTATAAATAGTTGCCCCACAGCTAATTTCTTAAAGCAATAGTAAGAATTTATTGAAACGAAATCAGTTGTGGAGAAATGCAGAAATGTAAGTATAAGATAGAGTTTATATTGAATAAAAATGGGACTCGAAATCCATCGCTTTTTTAGAATTTGATAATTTTCGGTGTTAACTAGTAAATCATTGGATATGAGATATTTGAGTATCAATCGGTTATTTTAAATCATTAGAAATTTTTAAAATCATAAAGGAAAAAAAAATGAAAAGATTATTTAACATGTTTCCAAAACTATTTTCTTTTCAATTTTACCTAGGGTACTTCAAAACCTGTTAAAATGCCTCCATTCTCCTCCCCCGTGTCCCTCACTATTTGATTTGTGAAATAATTATGTAAAACAATACTTAATAAAAATGTTAACAGATACAAGAGCACTGAGGAATCAAAAAGCGATGTCTCAAAAACGTTCAACAAATATTACACAAAGATCAAACCTCTGACAATCAGCTTACAGCAGGTGCTCAGTTTATAAAATCTTCATCACCGAACCTGACATCATTTTCTAACAGATTTGGAATATTTGTTTAAAGTGAGCAAATATCGACAAAATTCTGAAAGATTTGAGACGGAAAATTTGTCACCAAGAGTAAGTTTTTCGTTTAAAATATATAATTTTACATAAAAAAAAATCACAATTTTTTAATTGAAAACTATTAAATTATCGGTGACAAAAATATGAGATATTCGCAAAAACACAGCTTTTATAATTTAAAAATATACTGTTATAATAGTTGAAAAAGCTAGACTTCGCTTTACGTTATATTAATAATTAATTTGTGACACATTGCTAATGCGAAGTAAATATACTGCGAAATATCAAGTGTCTCAGAGAAAATCCTTTGATACCAGCAAATAAGATCCCATGGTTTTTTTAAATTTTCTTGTTTTCCTTAAATTCCTTTAAAGTCTGTAACTTGCGCTTCTTAACATTTCTTTTATGTTATAAAAATTGATTTACTTTTTATGTTATGGAAATTATATACGATTTTTTTCTTCAATTAAAGTTCTTTCTTCGTAATTAGTAACATTCTATATTATTTATATTTTTTGTCATATGTACATGTGAATTATGAATTCTAAACTTCTCATGTCCTAATGATATGTAATCGCTTGACTGCCTACTTGTGATCAAACAAATCTGGCATCTTTTGTGTCTATGATACACTTGTAAAATTGACAGCTTAGACTTGTCTTTAAGCTGTCAATTTTACAAGCGTATCATAGAGTTAGTACAAGGTTCGCAATTATAATTATTATTAAGTAAATAAATGGAGTTACCTGCTACAAAACTAAAATTTCTGTAGTGGTTTGTAATTCACATATTATCATAGAACGACCAAAATTAGGTTTAAAATTTTTAATCAATTAATTTATATTGTTATTTGCATTGTATCTTATGCAAATTTAGGACTCCTTGACGTCACGTCCTTGGTCCGACCGTTTTTACATGGCTTATCATTTTATCCTTGTACTGTTTTGTCATCTTTTACCTTTTCTATAACCTAAATCTAATTATTAATATTACAAATCTTGTAAGCAAAAAAAATAAGTCAATAGAATGAATTTATAAAAATATATCCGTGACTAAACGTTGCGAAAAGGGCGCGAGATATAATCCGACATCCAAATACGACGGTTGGAATTGTCAGGCGTATTCTAATGAGATTGTGCCAGTAACATCGTACGTGAGTTTTATCGTAGAATAATCCGAGAGGGGTGCTGGGTAGATAATGATGTGGAAAAAATAACTGGTTGCTTCATAAGTATACGTCTTTATAGGATTTGTGTTAGAATGCCTCTTTTAAAAGTAATTACATAAAATATCGTGGGAATAATTTTGACTGATAGCAGCTTAAATATACTTAAGTTTTATATACAGAACATTTACAGAAGGACTAAAATTATATATATATATATATATATATATATATATATATATAATAAAATCGTAAAAAACCGAGCCTATGGGTACATTGAATATTTATTAGTAAAATTAAGTGCTACATATTAAAGACACGCTTTTAAGCCTAAAACAAGTTTTTAGAATTTTTGTCTGTTAGTCTGTGCGCACCTTCCACCCGCTTATTTTAGGTAGGCCCGAAAAATTAAGTCCTCTTGGTTTTATTTTAATAAATATAACGTACATGCTTTAATAAAACACTATTACATGATGGCAATGTTAAGGTGAGTTTTTTTTGAGTGAGTTTGATATATTTGTCGGTGTGTCGAGTAGAGAAAAACCTTGTCTTTTAAATAATAGGTGGATAGGATAATAATAACTCAATGTCTATAGTACATTCTTCATTTATATGATCTGAAAAAACTTTTAATTATGATAAAAAATTATTTGATATATTGGAATATACAAATATTGGAAAACTTGCAATATGTTTGAAAAGAACGGAACGGATATCCTATAGGGAATTCGGTGATGGGCAATATGTTTGCATTTATTATTGTCTCCCTTGTCTCTAACTTTATAAATTAATGGGATAAAAAAATGCGTTTAATTTAAGAAGGATTATTGGTTATCTGTAGATCAATTGGGATTGGTTGGTGAGTTTTGCTTCTTATTTATATACATGGAAATTCAAAATACACATACACATCAAAACATAAAGTAATGGAGAAAAGAATCATCAGCCTGAACAAAGATTTTCAGTGGAATTATTTTTTGACTCTACGAGTCGTTCAATATTACTATTTACTCAAATTGTCTCTTAAGAGGAGTGTAATCATCTTCCCCCTCTATAAAAATGGCGTCGCTTGATTTAGGATAGGGGGTAATTATTTTCACAACTATATTCTCGGAAAGGTTGTTGATCATAAAATTTGTATCTTTGTAAAAATTGTTTTTATCGACTTATGTTTCATATCTTCATATCATGTTAATGATCATATCATGTCATATCATTAAATTTCATATCATGTTAATGATCATAAAGACACTCAAGAGAGAAGCTAATATTCTTTTGCTCTGATACACATTGTTATTGTTGCCCTTAAGGACTTAAAATTAAATGTTAAATTAAATCCAAATACGTCGTATGCCACTTTTCACACCTTTTTCTTATTAGTTATTTATTATTTCGATTATACTACTTTTATGAAATAGCTCTTCCGTATTTATTTCTTACTAGCTGTGCCCGCGACTTCGGTCGCGTGGAATTCGGAATACGAAAAGCTTTTAAGATTTTTTGTGTTTTTTTTTCGTTTTTCTAGCAGAAATATATGAATATAAAGTTTACTAAAACACTAATAGATGCCGTTGGCAGCCAAATCAGTTCCGCCGGTTTTAGGTGTGCCCAATGAGCGTATACTACAGATTGATGTATATTTTCTTCTTTGTTGACCGATTGAAATGATACCAAATGTAAATGCCCAAGCTAATATAAATACATCACTGAAAACCGCATTAAAATCTTTTTAATTGTTGCTGAGATTAGCTTGCACAATGAAGGTACAGACTAATAGTACAATGAAGGTACAGACGAATAGTACAGACTAATAGACAAAAATTCCAAAAACGGTTGTTTTAGGCTTAGTAACGTGTCTTAAATATGCAGCACTTAGTTTTACTTAAAAATATTCAATGTACAGGCTCAGATTTTTTACGATTTTATTATGTGCTCTAAATCTCAGCAAAATAAATGAAGCACGTACTTTATATTTATTAAAAAAAACAAACAGGGAGGTACATTTATACCTCAAAAAAAGGTACAAACTAAATATACCTCAAAAAAAGGTCTTAATACTGGAGGTAAGACCTGTAAAAAATTATAGTCAACTCTAACCGAAATCATATAATGAAATTAAAAAGTAGATAAAATATTTAAGTTCATCCTGTTGACTGTATGTCGCTTCCCAACAAATGCTATTATTTCATTGGGTGCATTTCATTTTTTTTATTTCAAAACGTTGCCACCATTACTCATTTCGAATGGTTACTAACTCGACAGTTAACAACTATACTTATATTGTCGTATAGCGCTTTTGTAAATTCAAAAACTTCTACTAGATTACATAATGTTTATCTCATATTTTTCGATTTTAATTGAATTCAGTGGCTATTGTTGTCTCACCAAAATTAATGTTACGATGCCTGGACATAAGCAAATTGTAAATTGTGTAGCCAGATTTAAACATTATTTGCACAAAAGGCGTTTTCTAAGATATACGTCATATTGTGAGCAACTTGGCTTTCTCAAGAGGTTAATATGTATTAGTTAATATCGCAGCAAATAAACCAATATATTTGTAGTGAATTTGTATATAGGAAAAATATATTTGGATTTAACATCTCGAATATTATTCTAAGGTAGAGTCGTGCCTGTTATTCTAAGGCACATAACTATTAATATTTTCACGTCTATATTATGTATAGTTTTATATTTAAAGAAATAACAATGTTTGTTTTTATAAAATGAAATACTTTAAATTCAAAATTGTTTTTTCCTTTGTAAAGATGTTTAAAACATAAATTGGGAAAATTGAAAACTTGTCAATTCGCTGCGCTTTTCCATAAATATATTTAAAGATTAAGGAATACTTTTGACCTTTATTGTTCACACATATGATTGATAAGACATTATGATTATAGACCGGATGTAAGGGACGGTATAATGTTTGACACTTGTTTTTAATGACTTGGATACAAATCCTTCAGTATTCAAATTAATTCTTCCGTTTTTACTTTATATTGAATCACACGAAATCTTTTACGTAGCAGTACTTTTCCTTTTTTTTGAGAATAAATGTTTAATATAGTAACAGGGAATTAATTAAAATATTAACGGTTCCTTGTATTGAAAAAGTTAATTATATTTCAATAGCGTAATTTGCTTTTCGATATTGGGTTTCTCATCATTTCGGTTTGGAAAATGATTATTTCAAATAGTATCGTAATATTCAAAGTAAAACGCATAAAATGAGGTAATTCTTTAAAATAGGTGAACAAATTGGCCGTTTCTTATTGCTCCTATATCACTGTATTATTGTCATAATGCTGCGTTGCAGAGACTTCAATCACAATTTCCGACATGAATTAAGATACATTCTAAAATACATAAGGTGAAGAAATATTGGAACTTTAGGCAAGTCAGGAATAAAGTGTAATTTTGAAAAATAAGATTATATTTTCTCTTAATATAGTCATAATATATTTTTCAATACTTTTCGTTTTATACCACATCAACATTTTCAAATAATAGCACACACGAATGCACTCACGCGCGAACTCAATATAATGATACGATTCTCCTAAATTTTAAGTTAAATAAAAATTTGGTAATCATTTTAGTAATCCATGTCTATTTCCCACTTCAAAAAAAATTTATTTATTAAAAGTTGTATTTAGACCCTTTAACATACTCCAAACTTATAATTGGAAATCATATCACTGGAATTGATAGAATACTTGTTGAAATTTTGTAACTTGTTATAAATTTATTCCATTTTCAAGTGAAAATAGTTCTTAAAACAATAAAATGGCATTGAAAAACATATATAATAAAATGGAAAAAAAAATTAAAAAAACAGTTTAGACACATTAATAATAATAATAATCTTATTAACCGTAGTACCGATACGAATCAAACTGCAAATCGCAGGCCAAATTTACAGAATAATTTAAAAGAAATTAATCGTATTAGTATATTAAAGTACATTTACACTATTATGATAGATGAAATCCAATAAATTGCATAACTTATTTAATTTAGGAATTACTTGGCACCATAATAAATGATATCACAAAAAGAAATAAAGAGATAAGAAATAATACAGACAGTTATCGAATATAAAAAAAGAGCATTTTCTAAATAAATCTTTTGTCTAAGTATTGGAAAATATATACTATAAAATCAATCTTTCTCCTGAGTCGCAGATTTTGAAAATCTGTATTAGGTTTTCATTATCCGCTACTTACTCCAAACGGAATTGATTCAATAAAAAAGGAAAAAAAAGAAATATCTTCTATTGGATAGATATTGCAAGAATGCTTTTATCCAAATTTAGTTGTATCCTTTCATTTAATCTTCTATGGGTCTCAGCCTGTAGAGGTGAATTCATGTGAACATAATACAAGGATATTAAGTAAATGGAAAATATGCCCCCATATTTAGTCGAAACATCGAAAAACATGAGTCAAAATCTAAAGAGATTAATATCCCATTCCATATTCGGGAAAAATTGATTTGTATGACATAACATATGTAGGTCGATGGACTGAAATGAAAATTTAATTATATAGAGACGGATAAAATCACATATAATCGATTGACAGTTATATTTAACAGATTGGTGTTTAACAGAAATGTAATGTGAGGCATAATAAAAATAATTTTCCAAAATGTAAAAATATACATTTTCGTAAATAGTTAAATTCCCCTAACGTAGATAAATCCACAAGTTGCAACCACTAAATTTCAGTAAATATAAATAGTCTAGCTAATTCATAAATTAGTGTTTTCTGTTGCGGTCCGATTTGCTTCCATGTAATTTACGAGCAAGGTCGTTGTTGGGTTTTAGTAAGAGTTAGTGGGAATACTACCGATATTTGTATAATTCTCTGTATTTATTAATATTTATTTTTTATACCAAATTTTTTCAATTAAATATATTATAATAAAATATCCTACTCCGATCTAGGAAATTTAAATATTGTTTCCACCATAAGATTCATGTTAAAAACGATAATTGATATGCGGTAATTGATGTATTGAACATCTTTGAAATAAATCAGTCTATCTTTATTTAAAAAACTATTTTATCATTCATTACCAGCATTCCGATTTTTTAAATTTTCATTATATTAAAAAAAATATCTCCACTTGCAAAATATTCGTGTTTAAATATTTGTATAAACGAAATGTTGATTTACGTATACTTGTGAACTTTATCAACAGTTTCTAAAGGGAATTATATAATTGTTAAAAATACTCGGTATGTATAATGAAAATGATATATGATTTATGCAGGTACAGAGGGACGGCGATATTTTCTAGGTACATTGCATACATTCAACAAGTAACAACCAATAGTGGTGTCATATATTGTCCACAAAAATTGTAATCGATTACATCTAGAAAAAAATATTTTAATCATAAGTTTTTTTAACGATTGGTGCAATAAAATATCTACATATTCCTCATTAACTTTAAAACCTTATACTGGCGTTCAAAATGAAAAAAAAATAATTATACAAATTCCACCTAAAATTCGTAGATTATTTACAATTGACGTATTGTATGAAATATTGCTTTATAATTTTTTTTGCTTTATGCGTATAATGAATGTAAAATAATATTTTATTTATGCTTGAAATTTAAAAAAAAAACTATGTATGCTTGAAATTTTTCAGTACGTCACAATTAAATCAAAGTGATATATAACGCATGAGACCTTTTATTTAAAAACTGAATAAATATTAAATACTAATTTTATAGAGTAATTATCGAAAAAATTACAAAAATGTCACCTATAAAATATCAGAATGCGATTAGAATTTTTAAAATATTTACAATAATCATTATATTCATCAAAATGAAAGTAAAGTGGTCATTAAAATATTTTATAATTCACGCGCTCGTCCCGACGGTCCTATCGATATTTTTATACACAGTTATAAAATATGTAATTTTTATATAATATTTATATCGTAAATATCATTAAAATTTTAATTTCATGTTCCATACAAACACTTAGAAACGTTGGCAACGTATTCGATATGTATGTACGTAAATATATTGCCAATCACAATTTCGTCTTGGAGTGCCTCAGAAGGGTAAATTTATTTGCATCGCAAGCAAAACTCACGAGAAACTCACTCGATCCCAATGCAAGTGAATGAAAAAAAGATTCATGACTCAAGAGTATTGATTTACTTTAGGAATATTTTGTTTGCTGATGATATGTAAAGAATAAATCATTGGTAAAGCACTCTTAAATGCTTTCAAATTATTACAACCTGTAAATTCTTACTGAGAAAGAATTTAAATAATTTTTAAATACCCGTAATTTACTGAAATAAATTCCAAGTTGCAACGACTCAAATCGATTGACTAAATAGGATCTATCACTTTGACTCACTATAAGAATAAAACAACTGTTTAACAGTTCGTAATTTTCTAAATCGTAATTTACCCTTGACGGTATTTTTTCCATTGATAACGTAATTGAAAAAAAAAAAAAGAAATAAGTAAAAAAAATATACATATATATATATATATATATATATATATATATATATATATATATATTGTTAATAATTGTACCAAATGTTGGCAAAGGGCTAAACGAATTCCGAGAAATTGGCCTCAAGAGTGGTAAGATATGAATAAAAATGCATTCATTCTAATTCACTGCATCTAAACATCCTAGCGGTGATATTGCTGGTAATTTACAATATATTTTGCAAAGATGTACTTTACATTCCTTACTCGAATTTCCTTAAGTAACTCATTGATAACTTCTTTAGGTAACATCACTAGTATACATTACGTTTTATAAATTTTATTAAAGAATCATGTTCCATATAACTGTATAAAAACTTGAAAAATTTGTTTCAGATACCAATGTTAATATTCGCTACTTATAAATTATTTTAATTGTCGTCACATTTCTTAGGGCACAGATTTGTTACGATAGTTTCCTCGCATTCAGTAGACAGAATTGTTAGCCCTTAGGCTGGTGGATATTCGTCTAGCTCCGAAAGTCTGCGTGCAGAAGATGGAGGACACCGCCAGCGCTGGAAACGAAGCGCAAGGTGCTCGTCCGTGGAAGGATGAGGGTGAATTATTGCGTGATCCTATATCATCTTCCTCTTCTTCGAAATTTATTTTAGTCCAGCGGTGATCTATTGGTGAGAATAAATTAGTAAGTATTATAAGTAGCATATATACAGCAAAAATTTTGTTAGGATAAATTTAAAAAAATACAAAAAATCATCGAACTTTTAATCGTCATATATTTGTAGCTTACTGAGTATAACAAGAAAAATATTTGTTTGCATTGCGAATACATATTTTTAAAATTTTTACGGTTATGGTACAATACTCGATACATTATTTCTTAACTGTGAACCTAGTTACCGACTTTCGAAAGATTAAAATATTTTTAGTGAACTTCAGAAAGCAATGCTAGGGAGCACAAAATAATCTTCTGTATGACTAGTAAATGTTTATTATTTTTTTTCCCTGTTTATTATTTTTACTTCAATAACTAATAAAATATAAAGTTAAAAAAAAATGAAAGCAGATAGAGAAATGTATGGATGTTTCACGTAATCGTTAAACATCCATAAATTTTACATTCCGTTTACTCAAGTTACTCGTCCGAAGTTTGGGGTTAAAGCACCACGCTTCTCAACTTCTACGAATACATTAAAGATAAACTAAAATGCATGCAGCTCGTTATTAGCATAATTATTTTTGTTCTATTAAAGAATTCGTGATTGTCATATTTTTAAGTCCATAGGGACAAAAGTTTTTTTTTAAACTTTTTTTAAAGCATAAACTTCTTTAAACTTTACGACTAGCGCTGGCTTACACAAGTTACGCCATCATTTTCAGTTATGTTTATGTGTGGTACTTGATCACGCACGCACGTGAAAATTCAGTAAAACTTCAGGCCGATTATATCAACAAAGCGCTTACACTAAATTTTGTATAGACACGCAAGCATGCTTGCATAAATACTTGTTAAGTATACCGTTACGCGTGTACTACTTTATGGAGACAAATGTAACCTTTTTTTTATAACAGTCTACTATTAATCGTTTGTAATATAATCGTCTACTATTCTATCGAGATAAATCAAATGTAAACTTAAATTTGTAAATTGATATTATTATTGATATTATTTTGAATATAGTTTTAATATATTTTCAATTAAAAACAGAAGAAAATGAAATATTCGTTTATGGCAGAAACATTCATATTTCATATAAAAAATCGAAAAATTTCGAATGATCAATCAAGAAGAAACATTTTTGCATTGAAATTATTGTCATTATATCAAGTAACTTTATAAGAGTTGTTTAATGAACAAAAACTTTAGGATTTGTAAACTATAATACAAAATTAGTCTCTGAAGACATTAGTACATTAGGCATTAGTTTCAATTAATTTAAACCAATAGCTACATAGCCTTGTTATGGTGTAGAAGAAAATGTTTCTAGTTTTAAAAGTTGAATATTCAGTGACAGATAAATTATAACCTAAATAATCGGTCGTTATTTACCCAGTGGATGCAGAAGCGAGACAACGTTGCTGGCTGGTTGGTTGCTGGCAACGTTGTCGGGGGCGGACTGTGCGTCGCTGGTGGCTCGCCGCAGCAAAGTGCTTTTGTCGTGCATATGCCAGAAAGGGCAGATATCACGAAATAACGCACAACCCTGTATTACTTTTGAATGAGATCATTTGGATTCTTTCTCAATAAATAATTATATGCTATTGCATATTATCTTAACTTCGGCTTGGATTTAAATTCTTCTGAACAAATATAGTAGGTATATAAATTCTACCTGAAGCAAAATAAAATTGATTGCGTAAATTACTAGTTTAACTACTATCAGGTTATATTTAATTCGACTGTAAAAATGGGACACCTCTAACATAAATTATGTGCAGCAGAGAGGTAGACTCCTCCTTGAAAATTGTTAATGTATTCAAAGAATCAATAGCGAATATAATGCTCTTATATGAAAGGTTTTTAAAAATTTTTTTTATTATTACATTAACAATTAATATTCCTAGTTATTTCTTAAAATTAAAATTTGTTAATTTTATCTTCATGTCTCGATAACAAATAAAATATGAATATTGTACACCAACATCATCAATTATAAAAGTGCTTTAAAAGCTTCTATATTAAAATCAATAAAAAAAATTTGTAATAATACGAAAATGTGTTTTACGAAATATATTATTTTTGTTATTGATACAATAAAAAAAACTTTCAATTGACATATCATCAAAGTGTCAAGTCTGTATATTTCTCAATATGTCATTTCTATATTAAAGGGGGAATAAAAAACTCCATATCATTAATTGAAGTAACTTCAAACTGAAATTTGATATTTATTATTTACAGCGCAATATTATAGAAATTTGAAAATATAAATTGGTTTTCTGGTGGTTGTCAGTTGGTTTTTTCAAGTCAGTTTTACAATTAAAAAAAATTATTTCAAACAACAAAACTGTAATTTGTTACGTTGTTATGAAATTAACATGGCTTTTTGGCATTATTTCCAGGATAACCATAATTTCGTAATATTTAATTATACTAGATAAATGCGATACCATAAATTAAATATATATATATGTATATATGTATATATATATATATATATATATATATATATATATATATATAAATTTTATCGCATTCCTTTTGTGTTCATATTTCGTGCTCATATGAAATGAACATATCACTTCATAATATTTTTTGATGGAGTTTCTTTTCAATCTTGTTCTTGAGTGTTTAATTCTCATTCATTCTTTCATTATACGATAATTTTAATATCTTCTCAATACACATACAATCTTTCAGTGCTAAAAACATTTTTTTTAAATTTCAGTGAAAACATTGATTTCATTTAGATTAATATGAAAAAGTGATGTTCCCGGATATAAACATGTCATATGTTTTTAAATAATTATATAGGCTATATTAATACAATCTATTGGGGTTTTCAAAATACAAAATTTCATATCAATTTCATTTTTCTTCTTATATTTTTCTTCTTAGTTGATCATTTGAATCGATTGAAGTTGAGTCAATGTCATTCGTCAAAGGAATATGTGTCTCTGTTGGAGTGCATAAAATGAAGGCCTCTGCTCACTGATTGTCAGCTTCCAAGTTTAGACACTCGTTGTCTGCTTTAAACCGATGGTACATGTAAAATTTATTCCGAAGAAAATCGGTTTTGTATTTTTCTGTAATTTATTTCTAGTGTGCGAAAAATAGGAGATTAAGGAAAATTTCATTATCCCTTTAAAAATTTGTTTCATGCGATGTTGGCATTAAGGGAAGACAATAATTTATTCATTTAGAAATGTCTAGACGTTTTTTTTATATAAAGAAAGGCTCAAAAGTTTTTCTGTGATAAAAATTCCCTCATTTTTAAAAACCATACAATCGAAATATGAAATTGATTTATTGGGAAATATTTTCTGGTGATTAATTAAACGTTTCTCAACCATTAATAAATTTATATGACTAAGCATAGATTTACGCAAATAACTGTTAGTTCAGTGTATCTTAAAAGTGCGAAATAATTTATTTTGTAAAATATTAATATTATGGTCAGAACTATATTTACTATTACTACTGCGTTAACGATTTTAGTAGCAAAGTCAAAACAAATAAAATTTTGTCATTTAAATTGTACGAAGTGAAATGGTCATTTAATTTGTACTGGCAAACATATTTCAATTCACCCATTATACCGGTGAAAACTGTGATGTGCAAGTCCTTCTATTGGCATATGTTGATACTCTACATGATATATAAAATGAAAAAAAATTCTAATTACCCACTTCTTAATTTATGTTCGAATATTTTAAAAACGTTAGCAAGCGCCAAAAATATTTGTTAACGAGATGTTAGACATTAGACGAGTTTCTAGGTTGTATGTTTTCTAAGAATATCGGATGTTATACACGAACAGAACGACAGGCACGTGAGTGATCTGATAGCGATCCGTTTTTCAGTTTCAGGTATGGAACTATAAAAATAAATAAAACTACTACAGTAATATCTACCATTAATATATTTTATACCCTGACTAAAAATACAAGTAGAAAATCATCCAAGAAAATAATTCAATTTGAAGTTATTTTTAATGAAATTATTGAAGTTGTCAAAGCACTATATAAAATTAAAGAGGAGATCTAATCTCCTATAGTGCTCCTATTTCACATTTTGGAATAGAAAATAAATTATGTTATTTTATTAAGTTTACATTTTGTGAAGTGTAATAGAAATAATATTTCATGAAAACGACGAGTGATAACTTGAGTATTGTATCGATAAAGTTATTCTCATATGAATGTAATTTATTTTCATGATTAAATTATTTCTGCAATATTCGTAAATACTTGGTCAGGTTACGTTATCTTAACTAATATCTTAAGGAGGAAAGTTTATTTGTTTATTCTTATACCTTCACTCAAAAATGACTTTGGATTATATTAAAAAACTAACTAATCCTGTGAACAACGAAAGAATTATTGGTAATAAAAACTGCACTGCAATATATAAGTTAAATAAACTTTATTGTTTTATGATTTGTGATGAACGAAAAATAATGTCCAAAAAGTGTTTTTGAATAATTTATATAAAATTCGTGTATCAAGATTTCGAATATATTATTAACTTCAATTATCCATTATAGGAAAATAGTCTTTAACATTGCATAATTAAATATCGGAGATGGTGGTTTTAATAAAGACGTGCAGTTTTTGTATATAAAACCTGTCTGGTAAAAAACACCCGTAAAAAACTTTAGCAGTTAACAAGTATTTTTTAGTTCAGGTAATTACCATATCAAGTCCCAAACTAATATATATGTATATATATATATATATATATATATATATATATATGTATAAATAATATATGATTCAATGGAATACATAAGATTCTACAGCCTACATATTCAAAAAAGTTTTGGGTGACAATATAATTCAAACAATAACCATAAGAGCTTCAGCTGATTTTAAGTCCCGTTTACTTTGCATAAACCGATGATTTCCACTAAGTTGTCTTTATGGGTATAGCCAACCAAACTGTGGCTTGCAATCAATATAAATAAATTGCCAGGTCAAACAATGAGAGTAGGAAGGAATCTTGCGATCTATGTGAAAGGTTTCACAAAGCCATTCTTATGTTGTACATTTCGGTATTGGAAACCATTCAAACGATAGTTTTGACAGAATGGCATAAAATAAAAATGTGTGTACCAAAAGAAATTCTTCATTAACTTATGGTCTGGAAAGATGTTTCTTAAAATTTCAGACTGCAAAAGAATGAAGTATGATCAATTATTGAAAAATATATTTAATAAATTGTTAAAATTATACAAAAATTGGCATCCGAATTTTACGTGTGTATCTCACGCGTAACTTAGTAAATAAATCTAATAATCTGTTTAATTCCCGGTTTTCGCTTATATGTACATAAATACGGATATAATGTGGTCGAGTCGTATCTCGTAATTTAATCGTTTGTGAAAATAATAATGTTACGTTTAGCTGAAAAGTAAAAATAGTAATTTTTTTAAAATATGCTATTCCGACAGTTTAGGAAAGGAACTATATTTATTAGTGTTTTATAATTTTTTGAGGTTTTGTAAATTTTTTATTAATAACTATGGTAAATTGAAACATTTTTAAGTTTTTACAATTTTCCTATAAATTTCATTTAAAGCTATTCAATTTATGTGACATGTATGAAATAAAGATTATTTCATCACTTTTAGGGTTACGTACCTCTATACAAAAATCGAAACTCTTCCATAATCACTTATATATCTCTGCATCTGTCGGTCACAGCCGTTTTTTTCAGAAAACGCTAGAAGTAGATACTTGAAATTTGGTATGATAATTCACACATATATCAATACATCTGTTAAAACTCAGAAATATTCATTTCGAAATTTTAGGGCGGGGGAGATTAAATTAAATACTCGTTTTTTTTTTAAATTTCGAATATAATGTGTGGTTTCGTTTGGAGGTATAACGACAACTGAACTATGTAGTACTATAACGATTCCAGATGTCATAAATTGGGTATTTGACTAATTTTTCTTTATTTCATTAATCATAATTTCAAGGTACAAGCTGAAGGTATGCAAGGTAAGTGTGAAAAAAAATTTTAATAATCTTAAAAATTGACCGAGTTATAAAAGTTTAAATTTTAAGTTTAAAGAAAGACGGCAATACTGTGCTGTGAGGTCATTTTTAATAAACTACGAGAGGAAAAGAGACAGGGATATACCCAACTCTATCCGTATCTTCAAATTTAGAAGCCTACAACTGGCTTATTTTTCAATCAATTTTTGAATTTTTTTCAAGACTGGTTTTAAATTAACTTATATTTTACAATATTGTACGAAAAATAACTGTGAAAGACGTAATGGGCAATATATTTACGTAATGAAAAATTAACATTTCCAATTAATTTAGTAGATATACTATTTAAACTTTAACTGTATAAAAACCTTTAATTTTTGCGGAACCCTAGTAGTGTGAGTTCTACTCGTACTTACATACTTTTTTAATGAAATTACCATTATAATATTTATAGCCTAGAGTTTTCTTTACATTAACAACGACTATTGTATTATCTTCTATTATGGTTCGGTGTTTACTTTTTTATGTTGATTGTATTAACAATTTAAATTGTATCTATAGACGTTAATATTTTTGTTGTAAACAATAGGAAAAATGTGACAACTCAGTGATAAAGGCAATAATATTGATTAGGGTTATGTAGCTTATAAAATTTCCGTTCGCTTTTTAGTGCATCTGCATTGTACATTCCTTTCAAAAAATGTATTTCTATGTAATTATGTAACGGAATTCATCATGTCAAAAATAAAAATAAGTCACACCATGCTTTAAAAGAAATACAGTTCAACCATCTCCATTAAACATTACACATCTGCACTTTGGATTGAATAATAAAAAAAATGAATTTTCAAATGAAATAACCAAGAATACGTTAATATAAGATTCGATTGTTTGCAGGTATATAAACATTGAAATATTCTCGACTTATGTTTCAACTAATTTATATTAATCACCTTGCACCACAAAGTTTAATTATTATTTTAAGCACCGCGGTATGAATTCCTTAACCAGTATGAAATAACCAAGAATACGTTGATATAAGATTCAATTATTTGTAAGCATATAAACATTGAAATACTTATGTTTCACTAATTTACATTAATATATTCAACATATAAATCACTTTACACCACAAAGTTTAATTACTATTTTAAGCACTGCGGTATGAATTCCTTAACAACATATAAAATCCTCCAATATATAAATTAACAAAGATATAAACTTTTTAACAAAACAACATATTTTGCATATTACAATAATATTATATATTGTACATTCTCTTGAACTAGTTCCGTTTCTGACGTCACTATGCTTTATCTTGGGTACAAAATTTGACTTCTTTGAATGAAATGTATTACCCCTCTTTTATTCGTAAGATCGAACTAAACGAATTGATAAATTTTAAACAAACGTTAATCACACTTCTTTAAAATGGAAATATCTTATATCAGTTAAAAATGTAACAAGCTTCTATTTATTTCTGTATTTTCTTTTATTGCTAGTATATATTTATGATTGTTTGACAATGAATATAACAAACTATTTGATAAAAATCTCCGAGAAAGTAAATTTAACATAATATATAAACACAAGCGTTCTTAGTGTTTAGCTAAGCGTATACATGATATATACGCTTAGCTTGCACTAAGAACGCTAGTCTAGTCATAAATGCTACCACTATTAAACTGTGAAATACAACAATAAATTACAAGGTTCTATTCCAATGAAGGAATTGTGCAAAATCGTTTAAAAAAAGTGACGAAAAACTACAAAATGTTTTCGTGCGTACATTGTATAGTAAGTTTGAGCTAAATTTTATGAGGATTATTATAAAAATATGATAATAATAACCATTCGATATTATGTTATTAGATCGTTTCTTTATAATATATTCTACATAGTATCCTTATAAAATAGCAAAAAACGGAACTTCGTTGCCTTAGCTGCAGCGAATACGATGGAATAAACTTGTTCTGCGTGACAAGTAGTGTAGAGAGTGTGTTCAATCATTAATACAAGGGAAATATTGATTAACATGAATTATTTTCATAGATATTTTATTCACACATGACTAGTACTCATCATGCAGCTACTTGTTTATAAATACTTACCTCGCCAAGTATAAATGATATTTCAATAATTTAAATATTAATTAACAGCATTAGGTCGTGATAAATGTTATCAAATTTCAAGTAGCTACTAATTGTCCAGTCGTTACAGTAATTAAAAAACAATGACTAAATACAATGTAGGTTAAATTTAAAATATTAATATTCATTTTAAAATTATAAGTAGTTTTTAATTATAGTTTATTTAAATCTATCATATTCTGATTATTCTGAACACATTTGATGTGCTTTATGTGTAATTAAAAATTGAAATTCGTTGATGAGAAAATATTTTTTTTAAAATATAATTAAATCATTACTACTTATAGTACGTGCTTTAAATTTATATACTTACAAAGTTAGGATATGATAAGATACGGGAGAAATGAGTATGGAAGACCACTGGCATAAAGATAAAGTGTAGGTGGCTTGTTCACAATGCCAAAGAGTAAGTTGCATCAATGCATCGCCAGCCATATGTATAAATGAAATCAATGAAGTTGAGGCGTGAAATTATAAATTTGCAATTTATATAAATTAAAGTAATGTACTGAAATGTCGAGTACTTCATTGTACATTCGTCGTCATATTTATGGAACATAATTTATATTGATTTTCGACCTTTCCCTATAGCCACCATTGAAAATTACTGCGTATGGTTTGATATTCTGCAAAGAACTCACAGATACGAATAATTAATACCCTTCACCCTTACCTCAAGCTTATTATATTAATTGTATAATAACGTCATCCACACACAATTCACTCAAATAACGGATGGTGAAAGTTAGATGGTGAACTAACGACGTTGCACGTCAAATCACGTAATGATTTTTTTAAATTATATTTTAATAAGTTTCTACCGAACTCTGCAAATATCGATACGTATTTTATATTTTATGCTTTTGATTTAAATAACTATTAAACAACTAGACGATTTACAGAATAAGGATTATGTTTGTGTGTAAAGTGAGATTGTTTTCATTTTGTTTTATTTAGATTCAATATTTCACGTTGAGGAAAATTTAAATAATTCCGACGTTATCTATATTATATACATACTATCCTCGATAACATTTATTTTATGTTAAAGAGCACCAGTGTCAAAACTGAGCAACATTTTATACGAAAACATGAATTTGCTTCTTTTATTTTATTCTGCATTATAATTACTAAATCCTACAGAATTTTATAACAGGAATTATTAGTACAAATATTATTGCATTATTGTAGAGCATAGCTAAAAACCGAGTAAGGCATATTAAAATTTGCGAATAAAAAACATCAAACGAAAGTGCAATTTATAATATGAAAAAGGAAGGAATTATAAATAAATTGCACTCTTTTGAGAAACAGATTAAAATTTCACACTTCGGTATTGTATTAAAAGAGGAATTTTCTTTCCAGTTTCAGGGTTATTAGAGCGGAATACTTGGTTCGGTCATGGTTTAAGTATAGTTTGGCAGAAAAATAGCTTGGACCAAAATTTTGGTTAATTTAGTCGATTAAGGAAATTGGTACCACATGTTAAACATGGCGGCGGTACAAAAAAATTATAAAAATCATTTTATAACAAAGATCCACAAGTGATACATATTTTCTTAAAATTTTTTTAGAAACCATGCGGTCTTTTTTGGACTCTCATTTCTCAAACGTTTTTTTTGGTTCCAAAATTTCCTTTTATATTATATCATATATAATATTTTAATAATCCTTTCATATTTATTATTATTATACACTTTTCATTTATAAAACATTTAACCATATTGGTGCCTTGTATTTGATCTTTGTTGAGTTTCTTGAAGTGACTCATTAGAACACTTTAAAGTTCCATATTGCTGGTGTGTATTGGAATGTAACGTAAGACTCGAGTAATTATGTTGTTACTCTTATGTACTGGTGAGCTTACACAAGTTACTATTAAAATTAAATGGTCGCATAACTATGAAAATATCTCGTAGTAGCAGAACTGGGATAAATAATGTGTGGTCGAAATTTTTTTAAACTGTCTTTTGAAAACATACAAACACACAATTTTTTACACAATATTTTTACCTTAATTATCTCAAGTATAGGTGTACCATTTTTTATGATTATTTTAAAATATGAAAGTGTTATTTTAGATAGTACATAAGAATTTTTATTTCACGTAACATAAATAGTCAAACAGCTATTCCAAGAGATATTCTTTTTTTCACTAACACATACTATGAAAAATACTGATATCAACTAGGAACGTGATGATTCGTTTGAAAAAAAATTATTTTATTGAGAACTTATTTTTCACTTTACTAGAATTTATTTTGTTATTATAAATATCTGTTTATTAATGAGTTTATGCGTATGAACATACAAAATGAGCTTATTAATTATTGAAGAGAAATCACTTATAATAATTACTACTAGAATAGTAATAAATAAAATGCATAAGAGAAAATGGTGTGTCCATTTCTGTTTAGCTGCTGTTATCAAACGAAATGAGAATTTGGATATTTTAAAATTATGAACTAATAGATAATGATAATTCAATTCTTACTGTAGGGTTTAGGCCTTTTGCGACTTCGATAAATAACAAGGTGATAAACGTAATTTGAAAATGCGTGGTTTTCTCACTAAAATATTAAGTAAATGTTTAAAAATAACTAGACATGGAACGTTTTTCTTCGACATAAATAAGACTTTCAATTGAACTCTGCAGTTAGCACACCGACAGATGAAAAATCGAAATGTTCAAATTCGTGCGAATTTATTTCTCACAAATGTGAAACATCTAATCTAAGCAGACGTTTATACATACAGCTTTATCTAAGCTGACGCTTATACAGACAGCACAACTACACGAGACATGTTCAATTGATAAATGGTGTATCGGCAGTGTGAATTTCAAACGCGAGTGAAAACATAGATATGTGTTTCTATAAAACTAATTATTTTTGAAATATAAGAGAATTTTGTACAAGTTTGAGAACTATATTGGTAAATGAATTATCTGTAACAAATAGTAAAATTTACTGAAAAGAACTGAATATTATAACCGTGATATGTTTGACACTGGAACGTAATATTTGCAACACATTTTTTATAGTTTTTTTACTTGATATATATTCAGAAATATTTATAAATTATCTAGTTGGTTGGCTGTTAATATATTTTTCATCGCTTTTTTTACAATACATGAGATATTTTTCCATTTTTTTCAATTCTCATAAGCCATTAATTAGAGTAGTTAACATTATTTTCTTATTAAGTAACAATGGTTTAAAGTTCTGCTGAATACATTGTGTTTTATAACGAAATGCTCGTAGTACTTAGTATTGTAACTAGTAGCGATTTGTATATCTGTTTGGCATATGTATGAATTAGATGTTATAAAAAGGTGATTTTCGTTTCAAGGACATAATTGTTAAACGTTTTTCAAAATTTAAAATCAAATTCATAAAATACACCTGTCAAATACGGATACAATTACGAAAGTTTCGTACATATTTAAACACTTATAAACAGGGTACAGAGTATTTCCCTTAAACTATTTATGAATGTTATATTTTTGCATATTTTTTAGATTATCTTTTTAAGTATGCGTTTTAAAATTACGAAAAAAATATTTTCATAAATCTTTTAAATTGCATTTTGAATGCAAATTCATTACGAAAAAATGCTCTAATTTCATATTATATCCCAAACAATAAAGTAATTTAAAAGTATGTAAACCTCGTGCATCCATTTTTTAATTCTTACATGAATATTTTAAAAGAGGATAGCGAGTGAAAAATATATGTGTTAATAAGTTGTATCATTATGTTAAATTTTGAATTTCTACTTGGCATAGTTTCTGAGAAAATCGGCTGCAACAGACGGACAGAGACACGTAAGTGATATTACAAGGGTTACACTTTTCCTTTTGAAGTATGAAATGAGATAATATTATGCAATTTGAAATTAAACGTTGTTCAAACACTTCAATGATTCATATTTCGGACATCAATAATTTTAATAGAAACAAAATATATCTATCAATTACTAAGTAATATTGACGAAGTTAGATTTAATTACGTAATTTTACTAGACGTTAAAAGCCTTCTATTTTCTTTTAAGCTATTTGCTTTTAATAGCCGGTTAAATGACTTTTTCAAAGAAAGTTATTGTTTGCTTAACTCTGTGAATGATGTTAAATTTTGACACTGACAAGAACGAATTACCTTTACCCGTTTATCAGAGGATAGTGCAATATTGATATATTTCTCTGTTGATGAAAAGGCATTTTCCATTTATATGTTGCGTAGTATGAATTTTCTTTAAACATGTAATAGAACTTTTTTTAGTTTTTTTCTTATCAAATTAAGTTCTAATTTACTAAATGGGTTTACTTTTAAGCTTTTTTAACGGAGTGATAAATTTTGCGCAATCAGTTATAATGGCAAAGAAAACATGTAAAAAAAGCTTCATTTGGATGATGAAATTGGACACACAACTAAAGGTTTCAACTTTTGTAAGGAGAAAAAAGAGGAACTCTTTGACATCTACAAACATTCCATAACGTACGTAAAAATTTCCTAATCACTGAATTCTTATAGAATAATCTCACCTACTCTTTTTAAAAGCTCAATGCAGACAATAACTATACGCTGTATCGTAATAAGGGATTCAAGTTTCAAACAATAAACATCGCTGGCAGTGGTGTTTACAAAGTGAAGGTAAATACTTTCAAGGCACCAAGGTCAAACAGGTTCTGATTTAGAAATGTTTTCAGAGAAATTTTGTAAATCAACTTTGTGAAAATTGAATTTGTTTGTTTACTTTGTTTACTTAAACTAATTGTACGATGGCTTAAATTCAAAAATACCTTCTTTTGACATAAGCCTTGAAGAAATATTCAATCTGAAATTATTTGTTTTCATTTATTCTTTTGTAGATCATTTTTTGCCGCCAAACAAAGAAGTCAATGTTAAAAGGAGAGTTAGCATTTTTTTAATAAAAGTAACCATATTATTCAACAATTGACAATCAGGAAAGAGTGAAAAATTAAATGCAGTTGTGATCATAAAGAAATCAAAAAACTATAAGCTTTATTGATAAATGCTCATATATTATATTTTTAAAATATCAAGAATTGTTAATCTGATATAAAAATAATAAAGTAACAATGAACTACATATTAACTTTTAGAAACGATTAAAAATAATCGATACCGTTTGCTTTGTCTAATGCGTAGCCATTTCCTAAATTAGTTAAAAATAATCTGTTGTCTAATCTTGACAATGGTTCTGTCATTGTCAAAATGAAAGTTTTATTTGCTCTTTTCGAGTTTTGCCAGACGTTCGTCGACGACCCTGCCAAGCCTGTGAGTTTCATGGTATAATGTGGTATTTTTATATATGGAGGATACGAGATAAAATCTGCACTTTGTTTTAATTGACTAGCTCAAAGAGTGCTATAGTAATAAAATTATGAATGATTAGCCACCACCTAGGTTTTGTTGTATGACATCTTCAGGTGGGCAATTTGTAAATATTTGTCTTCTATAAAATTAGCGCCAAATATTTTCAATAATCATTAGCAAAGTAAAATAACTTTTCATAAAACAAATACAAGATTTCCCATTTCTAATTGGCGAATTTAAAGAAAACTTTTAAAGAGGTGTTTTTTTAATCTTCTCTATGTAATGGTATCATTTTTGTTCTTGTAACATCTGGACCCAGTATTACACGAACTTCTACCCGTCTCCTTTCTGCATACCTAAAAAAGGAATATGCTGTAAATTAGAAAATATTTCGCAACAGATAAAATTGTTAAATGTTTTCAGTGAATTTTTTTTTACGTTTTGTCAGTGTGGCAGATTTTTTTATTATTTTTCATCGCAATTCTCTGGACAAATTTGTTTTGACTATATTCTCAATTTCAATTCTTTGGTTTTTACATATATTTATATATTTGCAAATATTTGCAAGTTGGAAAAAATATAATTTTTTTATATTTTTGACATACGATCTTCAAAACTTATTTATGAAACGAATATTCGGCGTTCAATTTTAGGAAAATATAACTTTGATGGAGGGGAGGAGAGGGGCGGAATATACTTATAATATTGTTTGAAAAAATTTTAGAATCACAATTATTTAACATTAATTTAATGAGTACAGTTTTGGGTTATCTCCAAATTTTTTTCGCACGAACGTAATAAATTACGTCTTTCAACTTTGTTTAAAATTGTGTAAAATTATTGACGCTAATTTCATACTTTCTGGATACTAAAATTAATATGATCAATTTTTATGTCTGCCAGCCATGTTTGCTCACTTTTGACTATTGATTTTGACTTTTAACAAGTGGCGCCCTTCGCGTTACGTGAGATGAAGTAGAAGAGAACTGTCAGTATATTTTGTATAGTAAACTTTCACTATTTATCTATGTAATGGTATTAAAACTATCGAAAATGTCATGGAAATGTTTACGAAATAAATTAGACCAATTTGAGAAGCTCAAGTTTTTAGACTTCTGTTGATCTTGTAGAGTCAATCAATGATCAACAAAAAAATTATAAAGATAAAAAAGTCGAAATATAATTACATATGTGACGGAAATGGGACGTGAAAAGTATAATAATAAAATAATAATATAAATAATAGATATTTTTTACGTTAAATCCAATAAATTGATGGTTCCAATATTTTTAATAAAATATTCTCATACAGTACTTTGGATGTTGTGTTAATATATGTCGATTAACATAAAAATAATATTCTAATACAGCTATAATGTAAATAACTGACGAGAAAATAATATCAAATATTGTAAATTTCATATTTTAGTATAATATTCAGTTCTATTAATTAGGTAAAAGAGCCATGTTTTAAATTATCATAGTCCGTTAGTATATGATTCTATTAAATTTTATTTCAAGTAACAGAACGAATACGTTTAGTATATTGTAAATGTATCTCAACGAAATCAGGCGAATAATTTTATGTGCGAGGGTAAAGCGTCTTAAAATATATTGTTCCGACACTCAATTTACTACAGAATCAGTCAACTAAATTGGAAAAGCTATTCGCTAATGTAGCTTACGTTAAGTATAGAGATCGTAATGCTATTGTCTTTTTAAAGTAGATATACTTCTCTTCCAGTTTATTTAACAAGTTTGCCATGTATTTTCAATAAGGTAGGGTAAGTCACGATTCTTTAATATGAAGTAACACATTTTATTTCCCATTAAATACTCATAATTTTTTTACTTTTAAGGACCTTTATATTACCACATGTTTATCCTTCCAATATCACATCGTGTTTTGATAATCGTACTCTATTTGATGTTGCATGTTGAATATCTATATTTACAATTCCATCAAATACTATTTCTCCGTGTATATTGCACGTTATCTCATCTGCACCATATACAATTTGCATAATCTAATGGTTTCTTTTGCAGATAATTGTTATATTAATAAATACATCATTACGTATTTAAACACTTTCTTAAAGTTTCTGCAATTTCGTCGGTCACTTATACGTACATATTTGTTTTATTGATTTCTAGATTAGATATATTCAGAGACATAACATGTTTCCTATTTAAAAGTGTAGAATAAAAAAAATTTAAATCTTCATGGAAAAAAGCAAGTGAAGTTAAGGTAGGAAATTTCCATGCATATGATGATTAGGTAATATAAGCAAGTGGTTATGATTATCTGTAAAAAGTCTGTTGAATGCAAAGTGATTAAATTTTTTAACAAACAATTTCATTGTTTGGTTGAATATAAACTAGTTCAAGCCACATTATGAAAACGGGTGACAGAAATAAAGCGTCAGATAGGCGTATCGACTAGTGGATAATAAAATGTGCAATATGGTTTAATCGATTGTAAAATAAAAGAAGTAGTACATTATGTTTAGACGTGTTGCTTACCTAATGATTTTGATTAAGCGGATTTAAAAAAAAAATAATTAGCTACTGTTATATCTGAAAAAAAACCTTTCCTTCAAAAGTTTTTTTCCCGTCCTCCTTTTTGTTTTATGTAAGTAAGTTGATTCTTACTTACATAAAACAAAAAGGAGGACGGGAAAAAAACTTTTGAAGGAAAGGTTTTTTTTCAGATATAAATATGATGTTTTTCATTTGTAAATATGATGTTTATTATGATGTTGTGAACATGAGTTTCCTTTATTCCCTTCCATAATAATTTAGAGTTTTATTATAAAAATACTATGTGTAAAACATGAAACATTTTTAGCACCATGTAAAAAACATACAATTAGGATTAAGGTTAATTTTTATTAGGCCCTTGTTAGCCCTCGATCAAATTTTCCATTGAGAGCTTTTCATGTCAATATTCGATTGAAATTATTGTAATTATTTTTCAAGGAAATAAAAGTAATGAAATTGATCTGTACTAATGGGAAAAGGAAACAAAAGCTAATCGCCATTTAGAAGGATCGTGCGATGTTAAGGATACAAAAATTCTCAATTAAAACGGATTGTGGGATATTAATATCTTTACGATATGAAAAGGGCCTAAGGCTAGTCATGCGATATTAAAGGAGACAAAAGCTAGCCCTATTCAAACGTATTGTCTAATATCAAGATAGCTAGTCTCCATTAATGTGGATACTCCAGTAATAAGATTCAAGTGTGTGTTTAAAGAATACGCATATAGTAAATTATGTTCATGTTAGTAATCTTAAGTAGCACAAAAAAAACACTCAAAAAGTATATGATTTATGACACCAGTGGCGTCGCAGTATACGATAGCTCTATTATTACAGTTCGATTATCCACGTAAGCTACCAACCGACATGTTACCTAATAAAATTAATTTCTCAAAGAAAATTACAGCTCGATTTTCTTTTGTCATACTTTCATACATGATGTAGCTTATTAGATTTGATCGCGTGACCAAATTACATTTAGTCCCTTCTATCATCGACTTGTGTTGCAATAATCAATTTGTCTGCCTAAGAAATGGCTGTTATATGTCGTCTCGTATATACCAGTGTTACAAATGCACGACATTTTATTGATGTAAAGAATAACTTGTCTTTATCGTTTTATTTTCTCAAATATTCAAATATGATTATATTACATGTTACTTACTTTTCAAATATTTTTTATTACATTACTTTGTCGTATGGCAAACAAATTAGAATTAGTGAACGTTTTTATAATAAAGACGACATCAAAATTTCGTTTTTAATTTAGCTCACATTTCAATTGTTCGTAGGTACTCATTTCAAGATTTATTTGAATTATCAAGCTAATTATTCACAGAAATTAAAGTAGTCAAATGTTGCTAAGGAATGTAAGCAATCGGTTTAGTAAGCAGTCCAGCTGGACTACAAAAGATTTTAATTATCATAAATTTGATAAAAAATTCTGTGAAACAAAAACTTCGACCGTATTTACAATAAACAATATTCATGATGAAACGGCTCAATGGCTATAATCGGATAAATAGAGGAATCGGACTTTACTCCCATTTTGATTATTTTTATCATTTGAGTTGCTATAACAATTTTTTTTTTCAGATAAAAAGCAGATAGCTTTTTCCAGATTTTTAATTTTTCCACCATATTATTATTACTCGGCATCTGTTAAATATTAAAAAAAACACTTGTAATATATAATAACTGCCACTACTATAAGCTCAAAGAAAGAAAATTATTAAAATAATATATATATATATATATATATATATATATATATATATATATATATATTTATTTATTTATTTATATATAGCCTTTGACATATCGGGAGGAAGAAGTTAAGAAAGAGGCATGAAGGAGAACAATATTTGAACAGGGTAAAAAACTACTTAAATTAAAATTAAATGCTAAAAAGTTTAGTAGAATATACTAATATAATTAATAATTTGGCAATTAATCAGTTTATTCATATTTTTTATAGTTAAAGGAAAATTATCACAAGTCTCGTAATTCTGAAAGATATATTTTAAAAACCAGTATCTGTATAAAAGTTGATTAGCAAGGACTGATTAGTAGTCTTTTGAGTCCATACATCAATCAAATAGAGATCTACATTAACATAATATATGACGGCTATTGACTGAAAAAGCGCAGATACAAATTTGTACATCTTTATATTATAATTAATGCGTAGAATGGCGATAGAATACTTCTGCATCAGTTTTATTAAGTTACATAAAGTATTTAATTCGTAAATTCGGCGAGGTTTGTAGGTTTAGTATCTAAACATTTAATAAGTATATTAATTCACAAAAATCTCAATGACTAACTCTCAAAAAATATTCGTATTGTAATTTTGGAAAAGCAAATTAAATACCTGTTTACAAACCATATTTTTCCCTAATTTTAAGTGGCATAACGTGAACGATATGTTGAAAAATGTGGGAAAAAATATTTCTAAAATAATTGGTACTCTTGAAGCTTACTTACATTGAATAAGAAAAATGTAGCAGTGGTTCTAAATTAAAATCAGCTTTAATTAATTCACAATATTTTTATGTCTTTTAAAAAAATATTAGACAAAATATGTATTTAGATGGTGAAATATCATAATTTTACTTGTAAATAGTTTCATAGAAACACTATGTTACCAAAATATTCAATTTAATACCTGTTTTACATATGGAGCCCTCATTTTGAGAGTTTTATTTGTTTTTAAGGTTTATTTCTTGTTAATCTGCTTTAAATGTCGTTGTACTTAATATTGTCAAAATCGGTAATAAGAAATCTAAAGTGAATTTTCTTTTTGGTATTTAAACAGATATTAAATAGGTATTAAAGCAGAATTTAATAATGCATAAGTTAATTATACCTGCAAATATCATATCATGAAGTATTGGAAAACAAATGTTGTAAACAATCTAAGTATTTCAGTTTTCAAACCGTAATTGTTTACTACACACAATAAATAGATTCGTGAGCTGCTTTCTAATATTAACATAACAATTTAATTTCTTGTTTTCTCGTGTGATGTCTTACATTTATAACAGTTGGAGTTGAAGACGTTTTGAGACATGCACCCCACTACGTTGAAGGGAAATTCCCCAGTGGAAATGCACAAAAGAAACTTTCAATGAATTCTTTTTCAGAGTAGAAATAAATATGGTTCGCGGCACTGTTAGTAAAGGTAAACAATTTGAAGGTGACAAAGCAAATAAAGTTTTAAGTTAGACGAGTAAACTTTCACGAAGTGTGTTAAGTTTTAGAAGTAAACATCAAAGTTTAATATATCATCAGAAGTTTTTTTGTATAATATATATTTACACAGTTTATACATTTTTTTTCTTAGTTACGTGGTATGGTACTTGATGTAATAATTATTTGTCTTGTTACAAATATTTATATTATTTCAAACATCCGACGCTGAAATCTGAAATTAGGGTCAAAGATGAGTATTACTAAGGAGCATGAATAATTTATTTTATATATACACACACACATGTACATATGTACATATGTGTGTGTATATATATATATATATATATAAATATGTATATATATATATATATATATATATATATATATATATATATATATATATACAGATACATATACTTCGTGGCTTATCAACGGATTAATTATGTTTGAAACCAAATATTAGTATGTAATTAAATAGGTGTATAAAGTACAAAAAATGGAACTAGTATTAACATTCCCTTTTAATAATTGCCATTAAGAAGTTGGAAGGAATTGATTAGAAGACAACAAAAATCATATTTTTGCTTACCATATTCAATCAACTAGGTACTGTATAAGGAGCTTTTTTAATGTATTTTGTGTTTCAGCTTTTCGATATACAAAAAACATGACGTGTAATCAATATGAAATAAATGGTGATAATAATCTGTCTTAGCTATAATAATTATTAAAATATTATGAAATTCTCATTTATTTAACAATTTTAGTTGAAATCAAACACGAAAGTTCTGCTTCTGAAAACTAAAGAGGATTCGCTTTCACGACTTTCAATCAAGCGAGACCGCCCAGATACGTTTTCATGATTTGCTATGAATTTCAAGAAAATTATTATCTACAAGGCTGCATCTTGCAGAAGATTGTTTTTAAACTTAATTTACAGGACTCTGAAAAGACAATACTATAAATGTTATTCGCCATTGTAAGCTCTCCAGCAAGCATAGATATAATGGAAAATTTAATATATGGGAATTATCTTTAAAACATAAAAATTGGGAATGGTCATTTGTAAAAACACAGAAAAAATAAATTAGAATTTCGAAAATTGAACCCTTTTGATAATGCATTTAGGTATTTTGCTTGAATTTGTCAATTACTTTCCTCACTTGTAAATACCACGTCTGGTATTCTGGAATAAAGCTCTGCCTCAGGGACATAGCTCAACAGAGACGATCGAAGATTACGTCAATGCTGCGCAGCTCACGGTAATGACTCATAAAAAAGTAATGTTTCAATAGATTAAGAGTAGTTTAGCCACTATTATGAATGAAATACATAAAATTCTACATAACAATAAGGGCATTAGAAGCCTTGTGCTAGGTGCTCGATTATTGAAATGAAGCTCAAAAACACCTTCGCGTTGATTAGCATTATGAAATGTTAAGAAAATTTGATGTAGGTTATTTATTATTGACTTTCTCATCACAAATATTTTTACTGCACTCTGAAATTATTGTTTCGAAACATTAAATATGGTTCGTTTTTTTAATTTCGTTTATTCAATTTTGTTTCAATTAATCGTAAAAGATTTTTCGAAAAAGCACAGTAAACCAAGAAATAAGAAGACTAAAAGTTTAATGACAAAATACCCGGGAATGTGTAATCTAATATATATACATATATATATATATATATATATATATATATATATATATATATATATATAATTATATTACATCTAATATACGTGAGATCATTTTAAAATTACTTTTTAATATTATATAAGACCAGCTCATTTATTTAAGGGCATATTTATTCTGCACTTACACGAATCAGCAATTTTTATTTGTTGCTTTGTCATTATTTTTAGATCAATGGTGTAGAATATTAAATGAAAAATATATTACAGATGGTAATTAATAAGCAAATAGTTGTTTATATTGTAACAATGTAAACATAGGGGTGAATTTAAAGCGAAAACGAACTATTTTTCATTCATCGAATTCCGGCAATATTGGTTTGAATAACTGTTTGACTTACTAATATCTCGCATACGCAATATATTAAGGTCTTTTGAATACAGTTTTTTTAAATCAACCTGAAACAATGAAAAAGAGATGAATAGAAAAGCCAACTAAAAAATTGCTTAATTTTTAAAAAAAGCTACAGTGTTTTTTGAGTAAATAATGATATATTTAAAAATAAATAGCATCGGTTATAATATTACTATAAATATTCGCTGTCATAAGTGTATTAGGACCAACCATCCATTATTTAAACTCATTAAAATAGACGAAAGTTCAGAATGATGTGATAAATGATGTGTGAATGAACTCTAATAACGACTTGTTACCAAATATATTTAACGAGCTTATAAATACTTTTTAATAAATATTACAAACTAAGAAATACACTTATTTTAAAATCCGCTGCCACTTCCTTTATCTTGACTATGCAAGACATGTATCTTTCTTATTATTAGCTGGTAAAATACGGTGTGAATATAAAGATTCACAACTGGAATCTAAATCACACTAGGTCGTGGTAAAGAACTTAAAGAAAGTAGAAATAATACTACATCACGTAGTTTCATTTAATTATGAAATTCTTATTTTGAATTATTTTTAAACTCCAACTTAACAAACAAAAACTGGATCAAATTATTGCCACCGAAGGGATTTCTTCTAGTTAAGTAAAACACTGCATATTGTGAATGAAAAATATAAAAGATTGTCGATACGAAGTCATAAAAATTATGGCAGTTTCTAATCTAAAATTATGGCAACGATTCTAAATCTGATATTTTTTCTAAAATTCAAGATATTTTCGCATCTGTGAAAGATGTACTAGATTAATATAGCTATATAGTAAAAAATTAAATTAATATTTGTAAATAGTCTATTAGAAATTATGTATACTTAAATGTTTACATGTACCTATGTACGTACGATGCGATAATAAGGCAACAATGAAAAAAATTCTCAAAAAGAAAACATAGCATATACATTCGCTAATTGTGTCGGTAACCTTTTTTAATTCAGTTGAGATGTGATCTAAATATAAAATATAATAGATACATGAAAATTAAATTTAGTTTGTTAATTCTGTAATCAGTGGGGCCATTATAGCACATATGTATTGTACATGACCAAATAGGGATAGTAAAAAGGTTTGACAATGTGGATTTTAGTTTTAATTGGAATCAATTATTATGACGCTTTCGAAGATATATTTTGGTGAAAATTTGGAAATTAGTTTTGTTTGACTAAGTTTGTAACAATTTATCATCAACATTTTGATTTATCGCTATATTCACAGAAGGGACAACAGTACAGTTAATATCGATTGTGGTAAATATAACAGGACCAAGTTTCAGAAATAATTATATTAAGTACGCTTTTTTTACGTGGGTCATATAACCACGATATTATTTTGAAATCGGAAACTATTACAAAAGACAACAAACAAAACAAACAAAGTTTATTTCGTCCAACTTAATGAGAATTTTACTTAATGAGCAACGTTTTCCCTAAGAACTTGTATAATTGTTTACGACGTGTTAACTTTATTATAACTAAACAAAAAGCACGTATTCTTGAACAAATGGTTAATAGATAATTCAGTTAAAATAAATTGAATAATGATTAACAAAGATGCTATTCTTCGGCAATTGATTCCTCTCCTACTACACTGTGCACTACTGTATTAGGTTGACTTACGATACGTGTATTAAAGCTAATGGGGTGATGAATATTGAAAGTGATGATTATTATGTCTCTTTTACCGAACTCATTATAAATTGTTTTATCAATTGTTTAACTAGCACAAAACATCGTAAAATATAATCATGATGTGTATAGCAGTATATTAACAACAGTAGTCTTATTAAACGGTATATACTTAAATTACAGACTTTCCTCGATCTGCTGATTATACTCGTATATGACAATATTTACAATCTGCTAAATAAAAGAAGCAGTAAGAAGTAAGGATTATTTTATATTTTTCGCACTATTACATCCTCTGCACGTTTTTTTATCTCAATAATGATAAATGGGAAAAAAAATTAAAACTAAAAAAGAAAAGTTTAAGAAAAATTAAAAGTAAAAAGTAAGTTCAATACAGTTAACGTGCTCTGTCATCGTTCCAGCCGAGGACGTGTTAAATGGCACGGAAAAGAGATAACGAAGCTGCGTCGCTATCTCTTTTCCGCTTTATTAGCTCGGTCCATAAAATTAAATAAATTATGACAATACTCTGGTATTCATAAATGTTTAAGGATTTATAAAACCTGAAATAAAAATTCTTATTGTATGGTATGAATAATAGTGTGTTATGTAACCATACGTTTATTAATATAATTTTGCTTGCAATGACTAGAAAAAAGTAAGTCAAAATTGTCATATATACGGTTAATTCAATTATTACTCCATTTAATTTGGTGCAAGTTTTATACGCATATGAAATGGGATCTCGCAATCAGATTTATAAGGCGTAGGTCTTCGTCAGAATTACTTTCTCGTAGGTATTAATTTCATATACATAGCTTTAGGCTACAGGTAGCTGCGGTTACTCAAATGAAAGACAGTGTTGCACATTCCCTTTAATTTAATTTGGAAAGATTTTTTCAAATGAAATCAAAGTTCTATTTACCATTATTAAATTTAAAACCACGCGTGTGAATATAAAATTTTTCTTATTTTCAGCTTTTAAATCTCCCAATTTTTCCCAATTTTTAAAAGTAAGAAACCACTGTAGATACTAATATTTGATTATAAATCCAATAAAAATAACTTTGGTTAGACAGCATTAACAGTTTCAAGAGATGTTGATATCTACCTATTATATATATATATATATATATATACTTTACGTGTGTTCTAATTAATGCTTTGAGGTATTTCATTACGGTTTTAAATAGTCTCCAGTAAATGAGTTTATTTATTCTTTTAGTAAATAATTATTAAACTTGTTACTACGAATTCATTGGTTTCTAAATAATATTTGTCTGTCATTAAAACTAAATATTTGGGAAACGTCCCCGTTAGTAAAGACCCCTTTAATATCGTAATAAGCTAATAACTAAGTTCCCTTTTATTAAATACATTTTCTCATTACGTTACAATTTTCCTTCACCTACACCTTTGAGTGTAAGTATCTCTTTCGACATCGTCATCTTTAGCCGATTGTGACTTGTTCACTTAAAGCTGATATCACGTGCTTCGTGAACGCTCAAAAGCTTAAGAAAGTGCGACGTATTGCTTCACGATCATCAACGCGGAGGGCGTTTTATGTCAATCTTAGAAATTACATATTAAATTATTTGAATAATCAAGGTCTAAAATGTTTGATTCGTATCTGTCAGTTATTTTGTGTGATGAAATATGTATTTCGGTTTTATAAACAGCTAGTTATTATCCATTTTTCATAGCATAATTGTTTTGTCTTTTTTGTGCTTTTCCGTTGCGTAAAATAAGATTTTACTTACGCTTTAAAAAACCTGTTAAATACGGGTAGGACTTACACGATATGGGTACATCGATGTAGAGATAAAAGTTACACTTAAGCATTTCACATATTCTTACGAATATGAATTTCTAATAAAATATTCACAAAAATTAATACTTTTTCAACAATTAAATGAATTGTTGTGTATACATACACACATATATATATTTATATATATATATATATATATATATATATACATATATATATATATATATATATATATATATATATATATATATATATACATATATACAGAATTTCACAAAACATAAAAATGTTTTGAAATTTCCTACAATTGTGTTATTCTTGATGATTATTTTAATTTCGTCATTAATTTAAAGTAAGCTTCTAGAAATTCCATTATTTTCATTTCATGTAAAATAAAAAAAATTGAGGGTAGTTTGGTGTTTTTCTTTTTGAGGTATTGAACTATAAAAAAAATGTATGTAATTAATACCATCACAGAGAGAAAAACAAACTGCATCTGAAAAGCAATTTGTAAGACTAATTTGTTTATTTCATTTTATTGCCATTAAAAGACACTGTCACGATCCTGAGTATGGTGGGTACTTGAAGAAAGATGGTTTCTCCTGGGAAAAGAAATTTTCCATAATATCGATATGTTTTATGAACTTTTGAGGTAAATATTTTTTGAATTTTAGCAAAATTGCGTTATACGCTAGTTTTGCTCTTGTTATATTTTAAATATTTTATATGTGTGGGTAATCCAAAATATTATCTTCTATTCTATGTAGATTTCAAATATTAGTAATATTTTTGTCATTTCACTTACTTTTTTTTATTTTAACCTTTTATAGATAGCCACATGTCCATCAGGCAAATAAGGTATTTGTTAAGGAATCAGTATAACCATTTGCCTTATTTAAGTAATTGTCTCAAATTAAAAAAAAAGATGAATATTGAATTTAAGATTAATGAAACTGCCGAATAAATAATTAAAAATTTTTTGGTGGATTTTGACTTGATTCTTTAAAAATTACACAAGTCTTTTTATTTAAGAGGTTCATTTTTTTATAATTAATACGATAATGTTAAATATTTTGAGATTTGCTTTATATGACTGTTAATGTTGTCATATTTACATGTTAATATTACAATATGTCGAAAATTGTTATGAATATTTTAGCGAAAATATCTTAGTTCTTATAATTTTTTTTCGTATGTGCAAACTATAGCTTCGTTTAATGAAAACTAAATTCGTAGTAGCAAATCATACCTTTTAAATTGTTATATTCTTGCAAAATAATTCATTTTAAAGATATAATTGCTATGCATCGGGTAGCTATGCATGTCTTCGGTGCTAATAAATTGATATAGATACACTATACGTTTGTGTTATTGCTACGCGTCGAGTAATTTGGCACTTCTCTATTGTGTTGCATTAATGTAATGTTGATAAAATATTTAGTATTTATTTCGTATTATATTTTAGTATGTTTTTGAACAAATGTTAATATAATTATGATTTAATTCAAAAAAATAATATTTTATTTTACTAGGTGCTTAGAATATTTCATAATATAAAATATACCTATTCATTTTTCAGTGAAGGCCAGACCAGTTTTGGTACCAGCGTAATTACTGCGTACTTAGCAGGTATGAGAATTACAATTTCCAATTATAATTATTATAAATAAAAAAAAAGAAAAGAAAAAAAAACATGTATATATATATATATATATATATATATATATGTATATATATATATATATATATATATACATATATGTATATATATATATATATATATATATGTATATATATATATATATATATATATATATATATACATATATGTATATATATATATATATATATATATATATATATATATATATATATATATATATATATATATATATGTATATATTGAACCCGTATAGCTTCTAATCGAGTGAAACCATTTCAATGAAATAAATACTAAATGTTTTATCAACCGTTATGTTTTTTCAAAATACTTTATCTGAATTGTGTCAATATTCCTAAAGTGATGCACATTCATACAAACACACACACATACAAACAAAATTTCAAAACAAACATTTTTTGTGTTCTATTACTTTTATTTTGTATCACTAAATAATTTTTGTAAAATTAAATACCATCAAAGCGAAGGTTTGCCAATTCTACAACTTTATTTAATCGTTACTAACTACTAGTACTTTATAGTTCGTAAAGTTTATTGGCAACAGTTAAATGAACACAACTATGTATTCATAATGTTTTGTTAAGCTATTCCAAACTGCTCAGACATTAATAAAAAGGCATGGTTGGTATTACATCTGGTACATAAATCTGAACATATTAAATCTAAAAAAAAACAAACATACAATAATTAGGAAATAATATTAGACAGAAATAAAACATCTCCAAAACTTTTTCATTAAGTTTTCTTAGGATACACTTTTAGTCTTTTTCTTGTGAAAAAAGTCAATATTTTATTTTAATTGCATTAAATATTTCATAATATAAAATATACCTTTTCATTTTTCAGTGAAGGCCTGACCAGTTTTAGTACCAGCGTGATTGCTGTGTACTTAGCAAGTTTGGAAATTTCAATTTCCAATTATAATTATTATAATTTAAAAAAAAGAAAAAAAATATATATATATATATATACATATATATACATACATATATATATATATATATATATATATATATATATATATATATATATATATGTATATATATATATATATATACATATATATACATACATACATATATATATATATATATATATATATATACGTATATACATACACACACATATATGTTGTGTATAATTAACTATTGACGACATATTTTACCAGCAACTGATGTTGTTCGCGAGCTGTGAGAAAACTTCTTAATTAACTTTTGGCCGATAATTACGTACCTACTGTCCGAGAAATTAAATACATAGTCCTCGTTAAACTTTGGTTGTTTAAAAAACAATAAAAATAACAATCTGTTATTAAACTTCGCACATATTACATAAGAAAATGCACAAATTTGTGAACGTCTTTCTGTAAGGCGGACACGGTTTTCACACTATTTTTTAACTATAAAAAGACATATACATACTATACGCCTAAATATTCAAAATAATTTAATTAAAACTTTGAAATTCGTAGACGCAATGTTATATAACTTCTTCCCACGTAGTGCGATAATTAGATTGTGAAATCAAATAGACTAGTTTTAATCTGATCGGACCAAAGTACCTAAAATGTTGGTTAACTCAATTAACGCAGTTTAAATTAGTAAGAATTTATACGCTTGTAAATAAAACACGCTTTTATAAATAAAAAATAGTTCTTACTTATCGTCTGAATTCATGTTTCCTACGCAGTAATATCTCAGTGATAATACTGAACATTGTTAAACTGCTTTAGCATGCGATTACTCTGGGCATGCCATGTAATATCAATAAGTAACTTGCAATTTCCATGCACTTTCAAATTATTCACGTAAACGAGTTATTATTTAAAACTTGATTAACCCGAAATTTGATTTATGAGGCGATGTGGATGAAACTGGTTAAGATTTTTGAATGATAAATCTTGGTTTTCTGAATTTATCTATAATAATAAGTAGAGTATTGAAATAGATATAAAGTTTGGGTTGAGGAGAATGCTAAACTAATGTTTTGAAGTAATTTTTAGAATCTTCTTTAACATTAACATTTCTTGTGAAGTGGGCATATTCGTAAGTGATTCGGTCACCATTACGACAAGAATGTCTTACAACTTATTTCCATTACGTTTACGACTAGACTTTCTGTAATAATCTGCTATTTAATATATCGATAAACATATTGTACAAATGGAACTTTTGTTGTTCACGATTGGTTCCATATTAAGAAAAAAATCCCAGTTGTTTTTTAGTCAAACATTTTTCTCTTACATTTAAAAATAAATGAGCGGAAGATACAGCGCGATGTAAAGAATATGAGGGAGGTGCATATATACCCCATATTCGAATATATATATGGATCTCCCCATATACGATAATGCCAGCGATGTATCTCCACATATGTAGATGTATTAATTTTTTAGCTAATTTGAATCACAGCAGTTCTACTAGTTCGCAAATTCAAATCCCAATATATAACTACACAATATATAACTCACAATATATACACAGCAGTTCTACTAGTTCGCAAATTCAAATCACAATATTAACCATAACGAAAATATCTTTAGGAAACTTACATTAACTGAATGGCAATATAAACTTACATTATATGAATTTTGTATTTTCCAATAATTATTGCTTTAATTTAATTTATTTTTGTGTAAGAAGCACCTTTGTAATTGGTTTTAAATTTTGTGAAAAATGAAAGAAAGGCCGTAAAACAATTTTGAAGAAAAAAATTGATTAGTAATGATTTAATACGTATATAACAATTTTGTTTACTTAACCACTTATGTTTTAACCTGTAAATTCATATAATTTGTTAGACTTTTTTAGGTTATTATTTTAACCTATAAATTCATATAATTTGTTAGAAGTACTGACATTGTTCATGTAATTATTTTATGACAATTTATTATAATATGATGTTGTTCATGTAATTATTTTAACCTATAAATTCATATAATTTGTTAGAATTACTGACATTGTTACTGTAATTATTATTCCAGACTGTTATTTTATAAATTATCCATAAGTATTTTAATATTTAGTTCCTATTCTTACTTCTTGGAAAATAAATATACTTATTTTGTATCTTAACGTATTATTGTCTGATAGTTCATACTTACTTTAGTCGTAATGCTTATTAATTAATTTACACGTTCCACTTAGCCAATACTCTTAAAGCCTGCCTATTAGACGTGAAAGCTTTCGGTGTTACTTTGAATTGAGCTTAATTTAACTCCCGCTTGATGAAAATGAGTTTTAAGTTATTAGTCGTTAATTTAGTGAAAGTTTCAGGTGTTCATTGAAAATTCATCATATCATAAATTTTGTGACTTATATTCTTACGTGATTATTATGATTTTATTCTTATCTACTCATTATTTTTATCTACCCATCTGTCACAGCCAATTTCCTCAAAAATCATTTGACGTAGAAAATTGAAATTTGCCGTATAAATTAAGCATATTAAGCAGCATGCACCTCTATAGTTAATGCTCGAATATATAATTAAAAATATAAGAAATTTCATAACAAATAAAATACCTTATTTTTTTAAATGACTTTTGTCATGTGTGGTATTAATCAAAATGGAAAATTATACGGACTGAAAATTGTTTATTTTAGAACTTTGTATAAAGTAACAATATTTTGACGAACATGTGCACGAAAATTTTCTTAAAAATCGTATGTCATACATTGTGGTAATTTGGTACAATGATAAAATAAATAACCCGGATATGCATTAAAAGTTTATCCTTAGAAATGTTCATATTTAAATTTTGAAGGGGAGGAAATATAGTGTTCGAAATGTTTTTTACTTATTGTGTATTTGGAAAGCCAGTTATAAAAATTCTGAGTTTTTTTTGTTAGAACTTCATGTGAAGTGTTTCTGAAGATATTGTAGAAATAATCCACAAAAAATACGTTCTTCGTCTCTATTTCCGAAAAAAGTAACGTAAAAATTATTTAAAAAATCTTAAGTTTACCGGCTACCGAAACTAGAACGATGGTTGTAAATTTCACTTTTAGATATTTAAAATACTTTTAACGTGTAAAAGATATTCTAGACCACATATTTACAGGATGAAAAACAAGTTAATATTTGCAAATCTTTTCGCAGAAACCCTACAGTTCTTTAAATGTTTATATATGCTTACTGTGGAGAGCACCTTCGTAGCGTAGTAGTAGCACTACTGGAGCTTGGCAGGTTTTATTTTAACATTATCTAAAATAAACATATTTTAACAAAAAATTGAAAATTTTGGTTCAATCATTTAAAGTGGCCTAATTCTATTTTCACAATTTCTAATTTGCTACTTAAAGTTAAATACAAACTTCAATAAGATTAACAACTTGATGTTCAAAGAATCCAATATTTGAACAAAGAACTACAATTGCTTTCATATGGAAAGTTTTTTATGATTATTAAAATTGTTCTCGCTACACATCATAACGATTGTGAAACTTTCAATTGTGAAATTTTACGTGAGTGAACAAAGATGGTTCTCGAAAGTAACGAAATCTCCATATCCTAAAATGAGAGAAGAGAACTAATGAACTGAAATTGCCTGAATTGCAGGATCTGGTTAATTTATATAACATTATGTAATACTATTTTCTTTTATGAAGGCATTCAGCAAGATTATGCGAACGTGTTAAGAGATATCGTTAGTTTAGAGAGTTGGCGACTGTGCGAAAACTTTGTGAAAGTGGTATAATCAGCGTTGTTATTAACATAAATGTGAAAATTAAAGTAGAAAATTAATCTACGAGGGATGTATGGTAGATATATCATTGTGAAATTATATTTTAGGGTCTAGAAGTTTTTTTTATAATAAATATGTTTTCTCTTGAGGTTTTTATTAAAGTTTTGCATTTTTAGTGGGTCGCGATACTAAAAAGATTGCGAAAGCGTTAGGAGCGTTCAATACTGAATTTACTAGCATAAACCTACAAGGTTCTTATATTTTGGCTACCAAGCTCTAGCTGTGGCTCGGTCCCCTAGATTCCCTAGATCGAACGTGTGAGGTTCCTATATGTTGACTGGCAAGCCTGTTTTAGCGTTCGGTACTAGATTCCCTAGCGTATGCCTGTAAAATTCTTATATATTGGTCGGTGAGCCACTGAAAGCGTTCGATGCTAGAAAATTCTCTAAAGTGAACCTGTTATGTTTTTATATTTTTATTAGAAAGTTTCAAAACTCTTTGATTCGACGTATTCTAGCCGCTTTATATTCAGATGTGTCGAAATTATGTGATGTTACTAATTAGGTGGAATTAAAATTTTCATTTCCTTAAAATTAATTAAATACATAAATTTGGAAACATGAAGTCAAATAATCTATGAGTAGAAAAGAAATAACGACACCATATTTTGATGTAAAATCACATACCATATTTTCGAAAATAAATTTTGGTTACACTTACTTAAAAACACACTTGTAAAATCTAAACTATTTAGCCAAATGGTTTGGTGTAAAGGACAATATATAAAGTGAAATAGATTAAACGAAGAACGTATTTTTTAGAATGACTTGGTCGGATACATTTTTAAAAGAATGTTAAATTTTGTGGTTTAACATTAGCAAATAGACTCATGTCCCTGACTTTTTTTTAAACCTGTTTACAGTTTGAAATGTCTCACTACGTAATTTGTATATATATATTTCAATCTTTGGTAGAAAGTGACTTGAGTCACTAAAATTGTAATTAAACATGTTGTTCATTAAAAATTACATAAAATAACTCTTTTACATAAATCCATGAAAGATTTTTGTTTTAAATCGGAAAGTGATTTCCGAGACTACTTCCAACAAACAAGTAGATAAGCTTCCAAACATTACCATTATATTTTTATCATATATTAGCTATGTTAATTCGGAAAGTCTATGCTACTTACTAGCAAAAAAATTTTGAAATCGGATCAGTGATTCCCAAGAATACCTTCAACAAACAATCAAAATCAATAAAATATACCCCTTTATTATGTAATATTTTATGGAGTGATGTAATTTTTTGCATGTAGTAAATGAGATTTGTTAGGAAAGTCAGTCAATTTTAGTTTGTTTTGACGCATTTTAATGGAAGGTGCTCGGCATGTAATTTTAATATCACACTATTTATCATTTTGGCTACATGAATTTGCAAATTATTTTATTTTCATGGATTAAAAGAATACTCATAATACGTACCATACACTTTCTAATGGACTTCTACGTACATCCCTTTGTCAAAGCAAATTAATAGGCCTTGCTCCGTCGGTGCACAATACGGCCTTCTCGTGTGTTCAGTCACAACAGCAATACGTGGGCAGCCTTCCATAAATTCATTATTCTTTGATCCATTATATGATGAAATGAAATATAATCTTCTTCAGATTAGGAGAAGGTTCGCAATTTGATCTGTATATGCATAACATTTTCGTCCGTAAACAACTGAACTTTTGGCAACCGTACTTTTGTGAACAACTTGATCTTGTAGTATAGTCTATACCTACATACATATTTTGGGGTACCCTCAATCGAACAGTATTTTACGTATATGAAAATTAATAGATGAAAAACTCATCTTCATCTAAGACGTCTACGTTCATTTGCTATGTACAAATTTACTTTCCATTGTATTTCTATTTCTTTAGCTCCATTTCGTAGATGTGAAATGTTTTAATGTACTTTTATTCACTAAATCGGTGCGTTTTTGTAGTCACCCTTTGTAATGGGAAAACATTTCGACGATTGCTCTGTTTCTGTTATTTATAAGGAAAATCGTTTTAGTTAAGTTTCATTTAAAGTATTTATTAAATTTTTCCTGGAACTTGGTTCAGACCAATAATAAAGTTGTTCTTGACCTTTATACATTTTCGTTTAAATTTGATAGTGATTTTTATACTGTGTAATTTATTTCATTCGAGCGATGGGAAACTAAATTATCAAAATAATTTTTAATACACTTTCTAAATAAAATATTTGACATAAAATAAATCTTAATGATGCCATTCATAACACTCGATACTGAAAGATCTCGTTATTAACGAAAAATTATTTTCTAAAAACTTTCACTCATTTTCAAGAGATAGAACAAATTTGCTTTCTTTCCAATGTAGTGTTTTAATTAAATGTATAGGGTGTACTTAGGTAGACCTGATAAATTTATTTTAAAATCATTTGGCGCTTTGTAAATCATTAATATTTTGAAAGGAAGTTCCATTACTTTTAAAGATTTTGGCGCAAGGAAACAAAGTTTTACAGGGATGTTGAGTATTCTAGGCTTGGATATAAAAATGTATATCTGGTCTTTCTAGACGCGTGGTTGGTCAAAACAATTTCATAATCACATATTTTAAAAATTATTTTTTTTTAATATAAATAACTTCAATTATCGTATATATTTTGAATTTTTCACGTCGAAAAAGTCAAAAAACAGTCACCTTGCATATACTTTTTCATGAAACACGAGCCTATGAGTATATTTTTGTAATGCCATAATAAATTTGTATTGTTTTATATTATGAGAATTTCGTTAATTTTTCAGGTTTATAAAGGACTCATGATTGCGATTTCGTTAAACCCTTCATGCTTGCCAGACCCTATCCTTTTCTCAACGTACTTGTTTCGATTTCTTTTTCATGAAAATATTGATTAAAATATATTTTTCCGGACAATAAGTTATGGGATATGGTATATAATATTTGATATATAACATAAATGCCAAATTAGATAATTTCAAAGTAAAAGAAATTAATTATAATTACAGGCGAGTAAATGCAGTGAGAGTCATTGTTGTGAATGGATGAATAAATAAAACCATTAACCGAATATATCATTAGGTTTTGAAAGATAAGGCTAAACCGAAATGTTTACATTGATTTAATTTTCATAAAAATTTTTAATTTCGTTTAAACTCTGAATATTTTCTGACAGTCTACAAATTTAAAATTATCACTAGATCAGAAAAAAATGGTGAATCATTACCAAGAGTTAACACATCGAAAAATGTCCCCATTCTATTTATTTTCAAAGATAATTTGTTGTCAAAGTCGAAAATGATGTTGATCATAGACAATTGTTAAAAACCTATTTGAAAACCTATTTGGTAAGTTTAAAACCAAAGGAAAATAAAAAAAAGGTAAACAAAATAAATTAAGATTAAGACCAGCTATAAAGCTGGAGTTAGATTTGCGAGCAGCAGGCCAGTCGGCCGTCAACCTCATAAATACTCATTGACAAATACAGGACGTTCGCGAATTATTATTGTTTGATCAGTTGTCCGTGACAATTTCCTGGAACTCATCAAAACTCATCATTGTGCCAATGCATCTGCTATCTGAACCCTGGCCGAGAGGAGACGACCAGCAGGCGATTTGAGTTGTCGAAATCGTATTATGTTTAAGTAAATATAGTCCAATAAATATTGAGACTATTTAGCGACCCCACAGTTAATATTGTGTTATGTAATTATTATAACGTTCTATCGATTATAGTGTTAAAATATTGATTTTTTTTAAAGTTTTGGTTTTACGTAAAATTTTCATTTATTTCCATTTACCTAATTTATGATTTAAATTATGAAGAATATATATCGAATATGTCTCGTGGCCTTGGATAATGTTACAAGCCCAAATAAATATCATTAACCCATCGGATGCTCACCTCAGATGCGAACCTTTATTATTTTATTATTTTTGGATGAACGTGGTACCATGGCGGAGGAGGGAGATAAGATTGTTTTAATGGTAATAGGAATAAACAAAAATAAGGTGCAATATTAGATACGTCAGTTTTATTTCCACTAAAACTTTTGGTTTGGCAAAAATTGCTTAGTAAACTAAATAGTCATCACAAGCAAAATGGAATATAAAATTCCCCTTTGCTCTGGAATTTTATTTTTAAAATGTAACTCTTGAAATTATATCTCGTCAATAATGCAATTTCAATTAGGTGTTTGTTTTTTATAGTAAACAGAGCAATAGATGCTCGAATCAAAACGTAATATAAAGTATTTGTTTGAATTTAAGATTGGGATTTACTTTAAAAAATTCGGTGCCGATAAAATTAACTATTGGGAAATTTATAGACTTTCTTGTAATATTTATAAATGTTCATTTATCATAAAAAAGGCTCGTTGACCTAAGTTTTTTTTTAATTTTAACAGTTTTTTCGTGAAATTCTTGTGACCTCGCGTACGATCTTGTGAACTACTCATATTTTCACCTTCGGTTTTCGATTTTAAAGTTTATTTTATTTTTATTGCCTAGACTTTTAAATGATATTCCTATTATTGCGTGAATTCCTCGATAGCTCTAGTATTTTAAATATTGTGTATCTCAGAAATATTAAAATAAAACAGTATAATGAGACCATATCTGAAACAAGAATATCATCAACTATTGCGACAGCGAGAGTTTCAGCTGCTTAGGTTTTTCTCTGCCATCTCATTTTACCGTTACAATCAGTGTAACGCTCATGATTTCTGAATAATGGAATTACGTTCAGATGAGTACTATGGGAAAGTTATAAGTTACAGTATACTTTTATTTTAATCGATGATACTGTCGGTTCTACAATCATGTGGCTATATATATATATATATATATATATATATATATACATATATATATATATATATATATGTATATATATATATATACATATATATATATATATATATATATATATATATATATATATATATATATGGGGAATTAATGGCATGTCGAAATTTATATGAAACATGCTGTAGTATTCTTTCTTTTAATAGTAGAAAAACATTTCTTATAACTTCTCCACATAAAATATGAAAATATATTGTGGCTAATTTGGTAATAGGTTAATTGGGAAATGAAATATAAACTTATTGTGTATCCTTTATCTGCTTCCATTATAAAGCGTCGTTAATTTTATAGTTTTTGACAGAGTAAATTAAAAAAGGGCCCTCTACTAAATATCATATCTCAGAGATACAAAACAGAATATCTTTTTTCAAATAAATAACCGGGTGGTTATATATATTGGTCGATCGGTTGCTATATTTCTAAATACTTTTTGAACTCTTTTTCGTTTATTGCCCAAAATCGTATCGATTATAAATAGTCTACCCAATAATTTAATTATTTGTAATTAATTACTATTAATAACAGAAAGTGGGACCTTTCTAATTAGAGAGCCTAATACTTGACGACATAAAATTGAAGTTGCTTCTTGAGAATATAAAAAAATTTAATGATTTAACTAAAAAATTATTGACTAATTTTTTTTTTATAATGAATTTTAGTTGCGAAATAAATCTCTGTTTAACCATTTTCAATTTATGCAAATTTTCTTTCCAGCAAATTTCGAATTATACTAGCGTTATTGTCTTCGGAAAAAGCAAATGATTAAAATATAAGACCGAAGTTATTCTAGTATTTTAGTATCTGTCTAATATAGATTTTTCAGTCTTAAATTTCACACAATTTTTTAATTTAAATAAATTATATTTTTATTTAATTTGTGATTAGACTTTCGGCATCATATCGAGATATCTTATTTTTAGCCTTGTTTCTAAAATTTTTTTTTGTTGTGGAAATGGCGCTTCGCCATATTTTTGTGACTTTTGTGGTACTCCAACTTTTTACTTGTCCCTTTCATAGGACATGAGATAAAGAAAGTCTTCTTGTACCGAATATATTTTATAACTCAAGGCAGTGATATTTACTAAGTAATAAGGAAGTGACTAGTAAAAAATCACATATTTTTTCCAAAAATATTTCCAGCATGTATACCGGACACGACAAGTAAATAATTTATGAGTGCTCAAATTTCCACGAAAATATTTCTTGAAACGTTTTAAACGTTTCTCAAAGATGGGCTGCAAAGGTGATTAAAATTAATTCTCGTACTAATGACTTAAATATAAATAATATGAATTGGAGTAATTGAAGTAGATAAGTAAATAAAATAAATAAGAAAATGGATTTGAGAATATCGTAGAAAAAACGAGGTGAGTAAAATGATTTTTTCTTTAGTCTGGATTTATTTAAAGTAACATTATTTTGGTGAGATTGGTAGTGGTTTCAAACTGATACTTGATCGCAATAAGACTACATAAATGTGTGTAGCTGTGTGATTAATATTTTTGAGAAATTACAAGCTAATAATTAAATTTTTAGGAATTTCCTCGACATAACTCATTTTTACACAGGGTTACATTCAATAGTAATTCAAAAAAGTCTGTGCTTCTTCCTTTACATTAAATTTATTTCCCCCAAATAAAATAGAATTATACTTACTCTGACTCTTGTCATTGCTATGGTATTAATTTTTCTCTACTATTTGAGTAATAATTTCATGGCGAGTTTAAATAAGTCTAATGAAATGTGTTGTCATATTTTGCAGTAAATCTTAAGTAGCTTAATTATTGACGATTACTGAAATTAATGGGAGTCCTGCCGGTGCATATATTTATATTATGAAAAAAAGTAATATTCTGACATGAATATCTTATTAAACTTTGTAAAATTGTTTAAAATAAGGATTTTGTAATTGTACGACTAAATATTACTGAGATGTGGATTTGTAAATTTCAAGAATTTTTTAAATTGACTGGTTTTTAAGTTTCATCTTTATTTATAATTTAATTTGGGATTTAGAGTTACGGTTCATTATGTTAGTAATTTTAACTCGTTAAAGTAGAAGATCTCAGTAACTTTCATGGTTTTCGATTGTTTAATTTATTTTGATGTTGACATAAAACACAATTTTTGAATGTTTTTAAAATACATAATACAAAATTTATATAATATATGATATGACGTCCTTCAATCGAGAAATTATATCTTGATGATGCACTGTAATATTAAATTTTATTGAAAATAAATGATCTCCGAAAAATTTCCGTCAGCACTTTAACTGTGTTATATAAGATTAAGTGGGACAATACTTTAGAAGTTTCGAAAAATTTTTTTTTTGAAACCAAAGAAAAGAATATTTACGCTGCACAGTTTCCAAGAATATCAGGATTGTAAACAGGAAAATTGAAAAAATTCAAAAGGATTTCATTTATAGTAAGTTTCGTAGACTAGAAGAAGAGTGAATGTTAATTGTTAGATCAACACGTTATGCTTACAGGTAACACACAAAAAATATTATGTGATAGTGCGAAAAATATCCGGAAATGGAGGGTTGAAAAAAATTAAATCCTTTCCAGAAATGAAATAAATTAAATCCTTTTTGTAGTTTGATGACTTTTGAGATTGATTAAAATATTTTTAATATTTAAAAGAAATAAATTTGGTTGCTAAGATTGGAAGATTTCGATATGTATATATATATATATATATATATATATATCTATACATATTGTGTATATATATATATATATATAATATATATATATATACATACATATTGAATAAAAATAATAAATTTTTGCTTGACTGCATGATTGGTTGGTAGTAATATTAACAAGGAAAATTGTTATAGTCTAGGCTTACTTCTTTTAGGTAAAAGAAACTTATGTTAAATAAATTAATCTAAATTTTTTTGATCCTAGCTTTTCAAGAATGTATCTTCTGTAATAGATGTTACTAATATACTAATACTGCCTGTTTTAACCGTTTATATTAATTCGATTTTTTACGGTAATAGCAAGACTGAAATTTTCAACGAGACCTTTGTATCCTGTTCCTTAAATTTTCTTTTGAACTTCTCTATATATAAGAAACTCATTAGAACGTGGGTCGTATACTCGAATATTTAAACGAGTCTTATATACTTAGTAGATTAAATAAAGTAAAATATAACTTTATTAAGTGCTTCAAGTCAGCGCTCCTCTCATTAATATTCTCGCTTTATTTAATCATTTATTAAATCTTCAATGACCTTTAACCCATGCTCGGTTAAATCATCCGCATAAGAATTATGTTTTAAGAAGAGTTTTAGCGACGCGAAATTTCCCTTTGGGTGAATTCACTCTCCTTCCGTATAAAGTTAATTACTAAAAGGTTATTGATATCAATAATGGGCTGACGAAATTTAGAAAAGGAAGTACCTACATATAAAGGTTTATATGATGTTTATGTTCCAGTGATTCGATGCAGAAAGTTTACTGTATTTTCATAAATGTTCATTACATGATATGATTGTAAAAACCATTTTGTCCTAATTAATACTTTCATAAATTGTTATGGGATTTTTCTTTTTAAAGTCTTGATATGCATTTATTAAAACCGCATTACAACAATTTCAGTCAGTCTTCTATACTCTCCGAAGCTACTAAAAAACTTTCTAAAAGCTTATAATTTCCAGATTTAATTCACAATTTGAAAATTGGGATGTGGTCTTTTTAGAATTGTCTAAATTAACGTTCGTTTCACACATTTTGTATAATTAGTTATTATTTTTATAAAAAAAATATTTTCGGGCCAATTCAGTGTAATATAAATTTAAACTTATAACATAAAATATATTCTATTCTTTGGTACTGAATGACCATTATTAACTACGTTCATTCGATTGCAGCATCATATCATTTAACATAATATTAACAAATAAAATATTATCCGTGGTTGCACATTTAAACCATTTTTTCAAGTTATAATTCTGAAATGGTTTCGATTCTTATTTTGAAAGCATGGTTACATTTTATTTACTGTTGGGCTGATTTTGAACTGGGTGTCGCTCGCGCGCGCCGATTTAATGGAAACAAGTATTTATTCAACACTTTATTAAATTAATGTATTCTTGTCAAACGTACATTCCACATTTGCTATATGATCAAATTTATTTTCCCATACTGAATATTTCTAATCACTGTTAGATTGCAATTGAATTCTTTCACTATCACAATTATATACTTTTGGTATTTTTATAATTTATATTCTTTGTAATAATATTTGAACCAAATTCGTTTATTAACTTAATATCTTCAAAGTACACAACGCCTTCGCAGTCATTTGCCATTTATACGAAACGAATAACACACGATAAAAATTTAACAATTTTAATAATTTGGATATAGAGTGCATAAAATTATTTTATTTAAGGTGACTAATAGTTTTTACCAAAATTTTATTCCATTTTTTATTTTCACATTATTTTACCAAATTGTGTATACCATTTCTGAAATTTAATATTCGGTACCACTTTCATATTTAAAAGCCTTCTAAGAAAGAAATGACGCGAAATTTTGATATGGTATTTAAAAAATTTTTAATAAATAAATAGAAATATAAATATCAAATTAAAATTAATATCAAATTAAAATTATAATAATCAAATTAAAATTCGTGTCTTTGAAGAACATATCTGGCGATATGTTAATATTTGCAGGTTGAAAAATAATATTAATATCTATATATACTTTAATACATTGCTATGAACTTTTAAATATTAAATATTTATTCGCATTTTAATTTTTTTTAAATTTTGGCATTCACCTTTCCTGTCATAATTAACATTAAATATAAAATAAAATCAAATAGTATCACAAGGTTGAAATATATGTATATTTTTTTAACTGTCACGTTTTCTACATCTCTTCTATTTTAATTGCTGTAAGATATTGTTTTAAGGAACCGTATTTCGAGGGACTAATATTTTCTTTATATTGTGATAATCTACACAAAGTTATAACGTTCATAATGTAAATAAATAAGTAATGTTTGCTAACGATAAAGTACATATTTCGGGTGGTAAATATTAGCCCCTGTGGCCTAATGTATAAGGTATCAGTCTCCTAAGCTTGGAATTGTGGGTCCCATCGGGGGTAGAATTTAGAAATTTTCTAATCGATGTGTCAATATCTAGTCGTAATGTTTTTCACCAGGGTACCCAGATTCTTTTATGGTATATTCAACAGAAGAAATTGTGGCCGGGGAATTTTAGTCTTCAAATTATTTTTTCTCGGGAACCATAGTGAGAAATTCTACTGCCTCAGGAACATTTATTCTATAGAATTAAAAAGAGGAAGGGTGAATGGAACAGCAAAATCTCAATTGCAACTGTGTGCGTCATTTATTACTGTCAGATTCAAACATGTTTTGCCTAGTAGTGGTCGCTTAAATAGTTTGGTATTTGGAATAATGGAAAATTCACCAGCAGCTAAATTTTCGAGGCATATGAACATACCTCGACAATTTACATATAAATATTTTTATGTAATCTTTCAATATTTCATGTAATTTATCGCTTTTTCCTTAATTATAAAATAAATAACTTCACAGATTAACTCTTGAGAGAACTGACTATTGACAAAAGATTTGGCTGCTGAAGATTATGCTACAGATAATGACGATGAGGATTATATATCCAATAAAGGATGTTCAAAGTATCGGACCGTAAAGAATCTGGTAAATAATATTATTTTTTTCCAATATTATGATTTCAATATTCAAAAATAATCGAAAACATAATAATATTTGTATTTAGTGGAAAATTGAACCGACTTGCATTGCAGCAAGTTAGGAACCATCATAGTCGACGACAATGTTTGCAGTCAAGGATAAAAATATTTGATTTTAAATTCAACCAATTCAACATCAAACTCTTACTCAAAATATACTTCAGCAAAAATTTTATCCATGTGGGAATGCAGATTTTATTGATCAGCGAAACATTCACAAGCATTTTTACTGCTGAAATAGTTGATCTAATGTTTCTTTTTACCAACAAGAGACCGAATATTGTCTATAAAGTCTACAATGATGAAAATTTTACGTAAAAATTGAACTCTACGTTTTCTTGGGAATGCTCATAGTGTCAGGTGCAAATAATTCTGCTTTAATAACACTGTCTATCCATCGGATATGTGGAAGTTAACTTCTTATCCACTCCATCGAGCTGCAATGTGCATCAATTGGCTTTAGAGTATAATAAGATTTACTCGATTTCATGATGCGAATACTAGTGGAGTTCATATTAAAGAAGGTATACAGCGTATATCTACGACCTATGGGCAAATGAATTTCAACTTGTCAGCGCTTTATAAACCAACGGAGCTAAACCCTTCATCAAATCAAAATGCAACTAATGATAATGGAATAACTATAGTTCCGCTTTCAAAGTATATTGTGATGTGTCGGTATTTTTTAAATTATAGACCAATGGAATAATTTATCATCATTTACAATATGATCTGTACTGCCACTATCTAAAATCGTATTTATCGACATTATTTCAGTTTAAATTTGACGCATTAACAAGTACTATAAATGAATTTGTGTTGTTGTTTACTTCCTTCTACTGGTTATGTTGAAAATATGATGTATTTGTTGCTCCTTTTTATTTATTTCCTTTTACATAATTTCAACGATAACTACCCTGATGATTTACCCATTGATTACCGTATCTTCGGAATCCTCTGAATTTTTTGTCATGTTCTTGTTGTTTATATCGATTTAGTTGGTAATCATTTTTTTTCATATTGGGTTTCCCATACTGGAAGAATTTGCATTTTGTGTTGTAAAATTACTTTATCTTGAATTTTCTTCATTATTTGCATGGAGACTTTTTTTTGGTTGCTTTGAGCTTTATTTTACTCTTTAAATATTCAAGGTTCTTTTGACTTCCAGCAACACCTCTATTAGATCACCAATATAGCTGTATGATGGTGGTAGAACACTTAATATTACTTTAATATTTCTACTTCGTTTATCGTTGCCGCAACAGCTTTTGATTCATTTAACGCCTTTTCAAATTCATCAAAAATAGTGCCTCGTTAGAAACATTTTGTAACTGAATACTTTCCAGATTATTTCTTTTTACAATTTGTAATGCTGTTGGTTGTCTGAGGTACATTTGGTGAAACTTTTAAAATTTATTTTCATTAATACTGCTTAAAAATTAATACAAAGTGAATACAGAGTGTTTTAAATACATCCGTTTTATATGGGACAAGCACATAAACATTTTTAAGGAAAGAAGAATTAAATAATACTTGCTGTTTACTTAAACGACAAGAAAATTATCCCTAGGATATTATAGAACGGATTACAATTTTGGGTGTACATTTTATAGTTAATTTTAAATAACGAAGTAAGAAAATTATAAAACTGTATAAAGATAGTCTCATCCGTTTGGTCCCTTGAAGATATAAAGAGTTGAATTTATTTTAATGTAGAGGCCCTGCATTATTATCAAAACTTCTGTGATTTATTTTTTTATGTAATACGGTAATCCGAGCATGTGCGGGTGACCGTTCATAAAATATTCAACAAAGTCAAATCTTCACGAAACGTATTGTATTGGTAACCAGAAAATTTCCTGTGTCATGCCAAGCATTAAACGAGAAGGAAAATCCTTTGCGTGTGAGATAATCGTGGGTAAGTGATTATTTATCTTCATCGCAGTTGCAAAAATGATGTATAAAATACATCATTCCAGTCCAAAGTTATAGGTGACCATTCTCCTTTAAAATTTTTATAAGACATAAATTATATGTACTCTACGTGATCAATAAGATTAATTTCATGAAAGTTTTCTTCTCAGTCGTATACTCTTGACAGAGCCATCATGTCATATTGCGGCCCATTTTTGAGAAGCCACTCCCGCGATTCTTGTCTATGAATCTTTATTGTACGAATATTGATTGAGTGTGGAGCATTTGACGGATTTAATTAGATCGATCCCTTGCTTTAAAGTGTAATATTATTTATTTATGATCAGTTCTTTCAAAACCAATACTTTCGTTCGGTATTCGTGACAGTAAATATTTATATATTATTCGTTGCTGCATTGTTATCTTTGGAATCTGCTTGTGTTTTTGTTCCATTTTCTCTCAAAGGTAAAACAGAATACCTGTTTGCTGGTCTGTTCATCTGTATGTTACTGTACGTCTGTCTGCTATTATTATAAAAGATGCAAGATTATAAGTTTAGAATTATACATGTGTGTCTGTAATGTTTTTAAACTTATAATAAATGTTTTATTATATGAAATATTCCACCAGTTAGATTTGTTCGATTGACTCGTGTCAGCAATCGTGACTACATTAATATCAATTCTACCTCACAATTAGGAATAAGAAGGAAAGTTGTAATGAAATGCAATTGATATTATTTTAAAATTTATGTTTTTTATTAGGATGTTTCAGATTTCAGAAATATTTTGTTAACTTTTACTTACTATACCCTACTTAAGTACCACGTATATGTATAACAATAGCACATTAACAAAACTATGTTTGTGTTATTTGAGCTTAGGACTTAAATGCCAAAACGTTTAATGAGAAATTCAGAAACTGTGTCAGGTAAAGATTTTTAATTGTTTTACATTTGTCTCACATGGTAAAGGGTTATCCTTACATTACTTAGCGTCACGAAATTTATATAAAAACGCACGAGCGTATCTAAGTTGCAAGAAACAACTGTATTAAAACCTGTTTTTTAATCAATAAACTAACAGATGTGTTTTAATATGGTAGATAAATTAAGGGCCGATAAAAAAATCTCGATAAAAAAAGCTGATAAAAAAATTCAAAAAGTCTGCGCTATATCTTTGAAAGTTAACTTAGATATCATCTAATTACAAAATATTAATCTACATGCAATCCATCTGACAATATACGAGTAATATTATAAGCTTCATTAAATGTGAGGCGCAAAGGAAACAAGTAGCAGGCAATGTACTGAATATCAATTTTTTTTAAGAAGTCATAGAACACAGAAATTGTTAATTTAAAATATTTTTCACATAAATAGTTACCGCACTTATTTTTATAGATTTAGATTAGGTTATTAACAATTTCATGCCTTCACGAGAAATATAAATCTACTTATTAGAATTATTTCTGTAGCAGAAAATAATGAAACCAAAACGTAAATATGAAACTTTTTAATATTTGTGTGAAATCTGCCGGATGAAAGCGATTTAATATGAGGATGGTTAATGGTAAATTTTTGTATTTTTTATTATCCCATGAACATGAGTAAGTATTTGGAATACAAAAAATAAAGAATATATGTAGTTATATAAATAAATGGAAAGCCTTGATATTTGATTTTTCAATTAATTTACGTTATTTTACAATAATTTTACGGTAGCAATACCTAACGTAATCTGCTTACTACATCTCTAAAAAGATAAAGTGATAAGTTAACATATTACGGGGACGTATTAATTACAGCGAGAGTGTACTTTATAACATTTTCACTTCGTTGGGGCGTTTATATTGTACAAAATGTGATAAAAAACTTCACTCATTAAATTTATGTGTATGTAATGTCAAGTTAAAATAAATGTAATTTAATGGCGGTTAAAGTAATTTAAACTTTGTGCACTTTATGAGACATTTGAACCGTAATTTATGTACGTATTTTACACATATGCTTACTTAGTACTCAGACTTAGCTTTATTCCTCATGAACGGGGTCCGCCACCTGAAAAATTGATCTTACCTAAGAATACTGTTACCATTTATTTCCTTTCAGTTATTTTTACGATTCTATTATCAAATGTTTTATTTTTTAGAATCTTGTAGATCCTAAATAAATTGAAAAAAATTATAAGGGATATCCTCTACAATTTTCTTCTCTTTATTTATTACAACCCTTTTTTGAAAGTTTCAAATGGGTCATTCGCTTGTGTGAAATGGGATTTCATTCTATATGTTTAAATAAATGAAATGTTTCTGAATAAACATTTCATATTAACTTTTGTCCGTGTCAAATAATTCCCTTTGTTTTCTTTGTTCAAGATTGTAGATGTATAAGCAAGAAAGAAAAATGAAAACTAGCGAATACAAAATTTCCCCTGTGTCAGTTTGAATTTCGCTACAAGAATTTAAACATGAGAATGTGATAGATAAGGTTTTAACATATCCAGCGAATGACACGGAATGCTGTAAATGCTCTTGGTAATATTATTACGTACGAAATATTTATTTTTTACTTAATTACTGTTTGTTTCAACTTGTGTTTTTCGATATAAAATTATCGTTATGAGTAAGTAATTTTTTACTACATGAAGAAAACTTATTTTCCGAAAACAAGATGTTGATTTTCAAATATCATGTGGATATCAATTTCCAAGGTTCGCGAATTTGAAAATGCAGGCTCTGAGTTTATCCTCATCAACATGAGGAGCAAAACATTTTAAAAATAATTATAATAAAGAATTTGAGGATGACTTATTCTATGCATATTTTTAAAGTATAAATTAATTAACTGTGAGTTGTACTTAACTACCATTGATCCTCTATTTACTTTTCACAATCAAAGCAAAACATTAGTCAATAAGACAAATATTGACAAATATTAAAAATGAAATTCACATTTAATGTAATCGATTTTATAACTAAGAAAATATGAAAGTAGCTAATCTTCGGAGTCATATTTTACGGTAAGTTTTAGTTATTTAATGGAAAGGTTTTACAAATAATGAGGAAAACTTACGTTGCAAATTTTCCCATAAAATCTAATAGAATTAAACATAAGAATAGCATACTTCTTTTTAATCGTCGTATGGTCACTATTAATCTGACACTCGAAGTATGCAATTTAAATGGGCAAAAGGGTTTTTACTTTCATTTTTGTTTATTTTAAACTTTAAGAAACGGATATAAACTATCGTCAACTTTACGAGTATACAGGTATTTTTATTTTAGTTATGATTTGATCATAGGTAAACAAACATGTATATGGACAGATCGGCTTATGAAATAAAAAAAAATGTTTTACTAAATTATCATGGTAAGATAATTTAGTAATTGTTGATATTTGTAATATCTTGCTATTTTAAAGGTTTTAAGCAATTTGAGTGCTTTTCAAGTTTTTATTATACGATTTTTTCGCCTTTTTCTTAAATTCTATCAGCACGCAACTTAAAAAATATGCCCTTATTATGACAGTTAATTAAACAGAAAATTTAAGTGAAGGAAATACCTTGAAGTGAGGATTCATTAATTATGGGTTACGAGTATATTTGCACAACCCTTGCGAAATCGTACGAATTGTAATTAACGGCGCCCTCTAACGTTTGTTGGCCTTTTATTTACCAACGTTTCTCGTTAATTCCTTCATTGAATTTTCTATTCGTACATTCACGCTCTCCATTACCAAGCTGGGGCATGTAGGTAGAAAGTACTACAATGAATGTATATACTGATTAGCTATAAATCTACATTTATTTAGTAAACAAGTATTACCTGTGGCATTGTGTAAAGCAGACTAAATTTATGGATGTTTACTGAGTAACTCAAGAAAAAAAAATTATAATAGCTTGTTTTTTTTTCTTCTAGCTAATGTTTAATTTATTTGCTTAGCAGGCTGACTTTTAATCCTCTATCTATTCATCCCGTTTCACATTCAAATGTTAAATTTTTTTTATTTCATTCTTTTTGCCACATTTCATGTTAGGACGTAGCTATAATTTTTTTTTCAGACATCAGCTTTAAATCCCACAAGATCTGAATACCAAAAATCAGTAAACTTGGTATTTATCAATTTGATTAGTAGATTTTTATGGTATGTTTCAGTTTCATGTGGGCATTAATTTTAGTTTTCCCTATTTTTTACGCATATTCTCATTCCCTTACATATTTAATTGAAATAATAAATTTCTTAGTGAATATCTATATTAGAAAAGGACGGCATACTGTCCAAATGTCATGCTTCTAACTTCGATAGATTCAGCTTTGCTTCGATGAATCGTGGCATGTTTATTTATATATGCATATATAACTTCTCGGTAGGTTAGCCCGTAATGATAATTATTTTTATTTAGTAATTATTGCTGTTCATATATTTCTTGTAATACAGTGGCTGAAAGACTGTCGCTATTGAAGGTAAATAAAGTTAAATTATTTTCCTCGTATCGCGTAATTATATACCGTAGCATGGAGAAGGTAATTTCAATTCTAATGGCCACAACTCCATGGTAAAATTTATTATCATGAATGATTTTCTCGCCTGTTTTAGACAAAGTACGAGGGATTTAAAAGTTGTAATATGGAAATATGTTTTCTTTAATACCCTCTTTAAATGTATAAAAGCTCTAGATATTATATAAATGTTTATATTTTTATTGTAACCGCTTATTTCCTTAGTCGTACATGATAGTTTAAGGACTTTCACTGTCATTTTTTATAAATATACATACATACACATACGCATATATTGGTGTATAGATGAATAAGTAGACAATTTACGATTTTTTTTTTAGGGCAACTAGCGTTTTCAAAATAAGAAGTCGTGCCAAAATTTGCAAATTTAAAAAAAATAGGAAATTCAAATTAATGTAGAAAAACATTCATCTTTACAAAACATTTTTTTTTATGGGAAACGGGAAAAATAATAAAGGTCAATACCAAATATTTAGAAATAATTGGCAAAAACCGAAGAGAAAATGAAAGTACCCAAATGAAAAACCAAGGTAAGGGAAATAACAAAAAAAATATATAATCTATAATAAAGCAAGAATATAAGGGGTGATAGATAATGGGCCAACAATATTTATTACAGCCATTTAGTGAAAATTATGGACTATCTAATGATATAAATGCTTACATTATGCAATTCAATGGTACCCAACATATTGTACCCTCATCACACTTAATCTCGATATCAAAAGCTTTTATCTAGAATAAACTTTACGTTCGTCGTTAATGACCGAAAATTAAGTATTTATCTGTTAATAGCCTTGCTAAATTTAAATTATTCAAAATATATTTCCATTAGAAAAAAGGAATCTTTTTAAATTTATATACGTGTTCTTTTAGATTTATTTATTATAGCTTAAATAAGCGTTTGAATCTGTGGAAGCGATTAAATAAGTAAGCAAATGGAAATGAAAATTGAAGTGTAGATGATTGGTGTATATTGAACCTGAAATCGATTGTTACACCAGATAAAAATACTTTTAGGGTTTGTAATTTCCATTTTAAACAAATTAAATTCCGATAGACATTTTTTTATATAAGGGCATGCAATTACAGAGTTTTAGACTTAAAGGTGAAGAAACAAGATAGGAACAAATTTATTCCCAAGATTTTGGGATTTGATCTTCTAAATCTTTAGACTAGAAAATCTCGTTTCTATACATTGTTATGAAATTAGAAAAAGAAAATTTATTGGCTTGTAAAGTTCTCTGACATAATATCGTGAGTTAATAGTATAGAGCCGTCGCCGTGTAGAGCTGTAGAGCTGTCGCCGTGTATGGCGCACCGCGGTGATCCGGATTCAATTCCCGGCCACTCGTAGAGCGAACCTGGTTTGGTCTTTCGGTTGGTTGTACAAAGATGATTTCAACCCTATAAAAATTATATTGATTATATTGAAATACAGACAAAGGTGGTAAGAAAACTACCACAATATTTTTAATAATTTGGCTTCATGTTTGTGAATTTTTTGAAATAAAATTGAAAAAATTAATACATTATTTTGTAAATAATTTGCCGTTTTTACGAAAATATCTATTATGTTCCAATATGTTTATTATAGATTTTCTTCCTGTCGGTTGCTTAATGTGCATTGTTTTAAATTAATGCGATTATCGTAAAATGATGTCATCAAAACACCTCAGGCATTATTTGATATAATAAGGTAAAAATGTTTCTTACATTAAGAAATGATTGATAAATAAACATTTATTACCGCAAATACTCGCTAATAGTACTATTTAGGCGTTTTATCAAATGGTATCATTTGTGTACAGAGTCTGTATAAATATTTCCAGTGACCTCGAATAAAGCGCTTAGTTTAGGAATATATTTTTCCTTTTACTCTTTAAGATATAGATAAGTAGAAGATAAGGGGAAATTAAAAGAAAAATGCGAGGCACGTGCAACTGGAAATATGCTTGGCAATATTTAAGTAACCATATAACGAGTAAAATATTCCATATTGCTAATATAGCAGAGAAAAGCGCAGAAAATCTAGAATTATTTAATTTATAACATTTTGCGTCAACATAATTTAATTAGAAATTTACAAACTGTAAAAATGGCTGTATATTCAATGTTTACACTAACTTTTGAAGAGCTAGATCATATCAATTTTCTTATTTTTATGGTGTTACAAATTATTGAACCAAAACATAGATTATATTAAATTAGTATGAGTTTCTGGCATAACATGTCTTAAAATTGACGAAACTTGCTTTATACACAATATTAAAACTTCAGACTTGACAATCTTTTTCAAACGTTTTAGTAGTTGTGAACCAGAACTAGTTCCCTCGTAATAAAATATAAATAGTAGAAAATAGCTCGTCGGCCTGTATTCGTTTTTTCGGATTAATGATCGTAATTCATCTATTATATATTACTACGGTTTCAATCAAATTAGTTCATATTTATTTAAATTGCGTATGCTCACTTTCTCAATTTTTTGCTAATTAGTAGTTATTAATTTTTCGTACTTGTAGATATCTATATAAGTTTGTCAACGGCTATTTAGGGAACAACTGGAATTTTTTGGATTTTGCAGGAAACTTGCTATAGATATCAATTAGATCAATTTGATATTTTATATATTTCATTAAGCCGTAAAGATTTAGCAAAATGTAGACGGAAAATGCTTTAGTTAAAAATCTTAGTAGTATTGCTCGTATATCAAAAATAAAAATATTTTAGCTGAATCAATTTGTTATTTTTTACCAGAGAATCAATTGGAAACGATATTTGTTCTAGGAAGTAGTAACAAAAGATTATAATATAATAACATAGTAATAAATTATTTATGAAGAGCTTTCTAGAATTTTCAAAATTAACTGATATATTTTTACTAGAAGGTGGCGATTTAATATTGATTTGTTATCAGATCGAAGTTTTATGAATTTGAAATTCGAAACTAATAAAGAAATTTGGAAATAATAAATAATAAATGAAAAGAAGTATGTTGCCTTTATTTTATAGCTCGAAATTTATGTTAAGAAGATTTATTTATTAGCAATTAATACGTTTACATAAAGTTTTATCGATCGATGTTGAACCTCTTATCATAATAAATTATTTATGAAGTGTTATTAAATATTCTCAGCGATTGGATCTTATCCCTAGTTTCCTCTAAATAAAGTTATTTTTCAATTTATTTATTCACTTCATCTCATCTCCATCCATCTTCGTTAAATTTGATTAAAGCGAGGGTTTTTCATTTGAGTCAAATTTTTCATTTTAAAACGCTACTCCTCGCCCCTCTTAATGAATACGTCGTTACCCTTCATCGTGAATACGTCGTCATGCTCTCTTAATAAATGTGAAGTCATAGAGATACTGCCTATACAATTAATCGAAGTAACTATATAATATTACTTTACAATTAAACATAACTATACACCAAAAGTTACTTCAAGAAATACAGCATTTGATAATTAAAACTGAACGTAGAGTATTTAGAATTAAATTAACAAAAAAACAATAAATTATTCACAAGTTCTTATTGTAATACGTAAAATGATGTTTTATAGCGCATGGAGCGACGATATCGGTCACCGATTGAAAAAAAAATTATTAAATAAGAATTATTCTAAGGTGAAAAATAGTGACTATTAAAATAGGTGTCAAATACATATTTTGTGGTGCTTCGTAGAGCTAAAACAAATTTTAATAACATATTTTGACAATTGTTTTATCGAGTAAAATATTTTAATTGTAAATCTGTCTTAGAATTAAATTTGATCTGTCATTGAATTAAAATTTAACGTCAAAATTCTGTCTATTTCCTTTTGAAGTGAAAATTAATCCCACTTTTATATTTAGCATTAAATTAAATTTTATATATCCCGAAGTAATTAAGTATATATGTTTTATTATATAAAATTAAAAAAGTAGAATATTTATAATTGTTTTGATTTTCCTAACTGACGTTTCATACATTAGTACATTATTCATATTTTTTTTATTTTCTTAACCGATGTTGACTGCTGCACTTACCGCACTATACTTCTACTCTCTCTGTGCTCTGCGAATTCGACTTCATCTTTCTATTCATCGCCGATCTCGTGGTGATATCCGAGAGAGGAGCCGGTGATGCTATTATCGTCGCTTGACGATATACGATTACTAGCGATGCTATTATCGTCGCTTGACGATAATAGCATCACCATCAACCCCTCCAAGTACAATTTCGGCAAGCGAAAGTAATATTTCTCGGCTATAGCGTATCCCAGTACGGTATTAAGCCCCCGAAGGAAAAGATCAAGGCTAATATCGAGTTTCTCAAGCATAAAGCGTCGAAGAAACTCGACGTTTTCTTAGTACGATCAATTATTAACGAGAAAACATATTCGACGCCGCATTGCTTCAAGGGCATCGCCACATTAAAGGTGCCATTTCGAGTTTCCCGCTCACCCACCGATTCTAATATGCCCATATCGATATCGTCGGGCCACTATTTACTACACCGCGCGGCGACCGGTTCCGCGTTAGAATTGTTAATAGAGCAATAAGGTGACCCTAGATGGCATCTCCGAACAATATAATTGCCAAATCCGTAACGAAAATATTTTACAAGAACTGGATATCGAGATTTGGATATCCCTCAACAATAACCAAAGATCAAGTAGCCAACTTTTCGCCAGCTTCACGAATTATTTAGGCATCAAAAAGATGCGAACCACGCCATATCACTCAGAGTGCAATCATTGAGCGTTTTGCACCTTTAGCTGAAAGCCACACTAATATACCGTTTGAGCAGCCAAATCGTGAAGGCCCGAACTACCTTCTCTACTCCTTGGTTTACGAGCCGCCTTACGCACGGACAGCGGTGTGAGCATCGCCGAATTAATCTATGGTTACAGCTCTGCACTACCACTTGATTTCCTGACTGGAGCTACCAACACGCAAGTGGACTTAGATTACAACTATGTGCAAAAAATTCGTTACGTGATTAATGCTTTCAAAACATCCATACCTGCAAAACTGCATTTTAGGCATAGGCCTATTTTCATCCATCACGACTTTGTGACTTGCGATTCATGGGCAATGACGTAGTTGCTTGCAATACGACTTTTTCGTGGTAGATCTACTACCACTATATCTACTACTTTACTCTCAGCATTTGTTCTGTTGATTGGATATCGGACAGGTCGAAGTGACATATACGAATTTCAAAAAGGAATTTGATGGGGTTGACCTCTTAACATTAATTGAAATCTGGCATTCAATGGTATTAGGAGCAACCTGCTTAGATTATTAATTTCATACTTCATTAATGTGTAGTACGGAATCAAAATAAATGGGTTTTTACCATTATACGTCCAGGTAATTTCTGGGGTACGGCAGCGAATTTACAAAATTCGGCAGCATGCGTGATCTTATGTTATTTAGGTTTTGACATTAAGAATATTTTATCTAAGACCTATAAAACGCTCGAGTTCGCAATAAGAACGGCCAGTCTTAAAAATATGGGAACATACTTAATTTTGTACAATGCACTCTTAAAATAGCCACTTGAATATTTTTTTTTGTCTAAAATGCACTATATGCCACTTATTCTGACAGTATTGAGTATATAGAGATTCTTCAATATCGTATTGATGGATATAAATCATCATGTATAGATATGGTACCCTGTATCATACACGTACGTTATCAGAGTTGATGATTACGTTTAACATTTGTCAAAGTAATTATGACTTTATTGTAGTACACTATATGTTTTACTGAGTCAGATGCAGATTCCTAAACTAACTCGTAGCCTTTTCCTATATTATATTGATAAGGCACGGACAAATACCGGTATCAGAGCATCGCCACGGCAGTTGTGCGACTTGCAGAATAAAGAGATATTGTCTTTTGAAATCTTTGCAGTTCAATCCCGTCCAATTTTGACCAGATGTGAAGAACAGGCACCGCGAAATTTATGCACAGCCGAGAGATCTGTAATTTTACTAGACATCTTGTTTATTTACTGTTTGTACAAATAAATGAACTAGAACGCCTTACATAGAAATGTACTGATTTTATGATTGCAGTTTTATCTAATTGATAATTTGATCATATCTCTTTCTTATATTAATTTGATATTACCTTCAAATAAAATAATGTTTCGCCAAATCAAGTTAACAATGTTACAATATTATATGTTACAGTAGTGTCACAATAATATATTACAATACTACAATAATGTCACAATGTTATGGAATATGTTATAATTGTAGTAACTTGGATACTTATAAATGTAATTATTTATCTTTGCTCTTTATGGAAATATTAGAACACAAGTTTATTTCGTGTTTAGAGTTTATAGAATATTATGAATAGCACAGTTTGTTTCTTCCTTCACGTAACTTAAAAAATTAAAAAATTTGGAAATGCCTACCTACCCGAGATGCTCTTATTATACAATTATATACCTTTGTATGGCGCTACGCATATTTTAAATCGTGTAATGAAACTTTCCACCCGGAAATACTCATATATTGACGAAATGGGCGTAGCCAGATGTGAAATGTAGAGTGAAGTAACCCGAATGTGGGCAGACGCAAAAGGGCAGACTATAAGTTCACTCGTACTTGGTTTCTTTAGTTTGTTAACATTTTGAATCTGTTGTAATTCAATTAGTTTGGTAGGTGTAGCATTAAGCTGTATAAATTGTTTTGTTACGTACTTTATCATTTGAATATATGTATATATATATATGTATATATATATATATATATATATATATATATATATATATATATATATGTGTGTGTGTGTGTGTGTGTGTGTGTGGGTATATATATAATATATAAACATTTGTTCGCGCATTACTTAAGTACAGCTAAGAGGATGTCGATGAAGTTTTTATTACTAAATTTTATTGAATTTGATTGGATTGTATAAGCATTGTTATATGATAATCGAGTAGCTAAAAAGAAGATATAATACTTTGATCTTAATTAAAACAAGTTTACTTCTATATTTTTTATAATGAACTATTAAATTAACGTACGATAATGGCTTTACGTACGTTAATTTAATAGTTCACTCAGTAATATATTGTAGTATGCAGTTGCAGGCACGGATAAGTGTGATGATTTCTATAAATATTGACTAAGATTCAAAAGTATAAAACTTGAAAATTTCATTCAAATTTCCCACGTTACCATTTTATTATATGTACATAATCAATTGTAATAAAATCAGTTCAGTACCAAAGGACTCGCGCCACGAGAGCACCTTACAAATTTAAATAGTATTTCTATTAAGTTATATCTAAAAATTTCATTTTACTATTCGTTATTTAAAAATGACTGCTAGGTCTTTGCCAACCATAAGACAAACAGCATATTTAAACTAAATTAATTATATACTTAAATTTTTTTGTAACTATAGTTTTCCTACAAGCTTCTAAAATCCCATTTTTTCAGTTATTTTATATTGAATGGTTTCGGAAATAAGGGGGAAGAAATATTTACTTTGCGTACTTTGCCGTGTTTTCCTGACGATATATCTAATATATATATATATATATATATATATATATATATATATATATATATATATATATATAGTTGTCGATATATTTGTTTTATTCAAGTTATTACATTTGAAAATTTTATTTCATAATTTAGCATAAAATAATGTTTTCATAATGTGGTACACTTTACTGAATTTTCTTTAAATTCGACGGCAGATGTACTCAGACGCTTTTTTATGGTATTCTTATTTATAAAAAATAATTTTTAGTCCAACTGATGTCATTTTGCGAGTCAGTTAGTCATTTAAAATGTTTGTTAAAATTTAACCAAACGTTTTTTTCCATAAAAAGCACTTCATTGCATATAATGTCACAAAATTACGCGTTAAGTACTAACTAAAGAATCGCAAAAAATGTTAATAGGGAATATGTATTTTGCTGTATATTAACTTAACTGCTATACAATTTTACCCAAGATGATCTTCGACTAAGATAACATCGAAAAAAGTCACCTAGACCCTTATATATAGAGACAAAAGTAAATTGAATAATAAGTCTAAAAGGAAACAATTGGAAAAAATGTCTTCCTGCTTTATCATTTAATTAAATTTTCTTTACTTTGGAAATACGAACACATTTTACTTATTGTTCGTGAGACAATTTTACTTCCGCAATTTAAAATTTGTTGCCACTCGCCCACACAGATATAATAAAAAGAAATATTATTCCGACATTCGTTTTCATCAATTAATGGACAGTGTTTTAGGGAGGGCGTCATGTAATCCCATTTGCTTGAGTACTGCTGTCATTTGAATACTTGGCGATATCGTATTGGAGTATAATTAATTTGATTTTGTTTAAAGTAAAACAGACACTTACCATCGATTAATTAAATACTGTACATACTAAATGCGATATTACATACAAGGATGTAAACAGATATTATTAATCATTGTATGGTTGTATAATGACATTATTAGTACACCGTATTGGTCATCAAGTATGCTTTCCTCGTGGTTTTCTATTTAATGTACTTCTTGCGTTATTTTTTAAAGGCATTTGCTGGTTTAGATATGTTTGTCTGTCATTTGTAGTTTTGACATTCGATGAAACAAAAATTATGTTTATGTTTAAAATGAAACATTTTTTGACATTACTTCTCTAGTTCTGATTTTTATGGTCCTCGATGCACGATGGAAAGAAATGAAATCCGTGTGATATTATATAGACCACCCATTTATTCGTACGGTTTTCAGAACCATTTTCTCGGAAATGGTTCAATGTAGGCACTTTGAATCCCGCACTTTAATAAAACATATTTTTGTTTACTTATATTACAGAAGTTTACGCTTAAAATGATTTTTACCAAAATTGTTAAGGAGGAAAATGAAGCAATTAATTTTCTTTAGTTTTATATATTGTGTGTTATTTCAATTAAAAGAAAAGTAATGAGGATACCAAACAACTTTTCAGAATTAAATCAAAGATAATTCTAAAAATAATTGAAAACCTCCACGAAAAATATTCCTTCCTTCAGTCTTCAAAGTGATGCGGTTAAAATTATAAAAAAGTGTCATGGGAAGTTAGTTATATAGCTATCTATAACAATTATTTTAAATATCAGAACTTTTTAAAAATTCTATGTATTTTTACATCTGTGAAATATATTATTACAATATATTTACAAAGTCATAAATAATATTGATATTTGCAAATAGTTTATTGGAAATAGTACCGCGCACGTTTCTAAGCGTAAAAGGAAGTCCCATATAGCAAGTTCTTTTCGTACTTAACAAGTTCTATATATTTTAATTCCCTAATAATTTTCTTTGGTATTTTGTAACGATATTATAATATGCCATTAATTTTCAATTTAATTTTTCTACTTCCATTATACCTAGCCCATTTTTAACGGAAACTACACAAATTAGCGAAGTGGTTTTGAAGGTTCAAAAATTAACTAGCGATGAGAAATTGTTCGCAGATTACATCGCAATTTATGAAGTATAACTATGTGAATATAATTTACTGAACCTTATGTAAGTTTGAAAACTATAGTCTGCAGGGCGAAAAAAGAGGTTCCAAAATCCAATGAAACCTTACATTGACTTTTGAATTGGATATATTAGTATGTTCTTCCTAAATATAAAAATAATGCGCGCGTCATGGGGCGGGTGGGCCATATCTATTATCTTGGTATACGCCTTTTTGCGAATATATTAGGAACGGCCGATCCTACAAAAATATGTTAGTAAGGCTTTCTGTAGAAAAATAAGTACTTTTTATTTTCATTTTAACCATTTTTTGTAAAATTATTATTTTGCGAGTAACTGCACTCTAAAATATCTAACTTTTAGTTTTTGCCAAATAAATCATAAACAGTTTATCATATGCCATTAGTAGATTTTTTTGTAATTATATAGCGTAAAATTATATTTAAATTTCAAAGAATTTTTTCCTGTAAGGAGTATATTGAATATATAATCTAAATATCATTACAACAGCAAGTGAAATGATTAAACAAAAATAAATAAGCAACAATAATGAAATGACCACCAATTTTATATGATTATTATTTTATTAATTAAGGTTTATCTATCCATTTATATAAACGCATTTTCTGCTACAGAGAATAACCGGCAATATCAAAATGCTACATCAGTCGATTCGATATGGCTGTCTCATTTTTTGTTTAGTTTTATTTTTTTATGTTTTCTTTCCTAAAAATACATTGATTTGATAAAAAAGTAATATAAGCCAAACTCGAATATTTTCATAAGTTAGTTTTAATGGATACCAGATCCTTAATAATATTGCTTACATCTTTTCTTCGAATGTCTGTTGATTTAAATATAGCTTGTATTTATTAGTAATCCATAAAACATTAAAAAATATTAAATTTGTAATTGGTTGTATGTTGGTTTTTTATTTATTTTTTTTGTTTTAGTTTCAAGGGTTTTAAGATATTTAGCTTTGACATTTTCTCAAATATGGTCGATTTAGGATAAGAAGAACTCTCGCACTCGTCAACTTGGAAAATAACTCAGGATGCGATCCTAAACAATATTCTTAAAAAATTGAATGCGAAAGACGGCATGAAAACATTATTACTTTAATAGACTATAAGTGATTTTATTTTATATTCAATTTAAATATACTTCTTAGAAATGATGAAAAAAAACGAATTAAATTATTGCTGCTTTTTCTCCGATATCGTAGTACAATGTTATAAAGTCAGCAACAGAAGACTGAACGGCCAGTACCTGTAGAAATATATTAGTTTTTTTGTAAATAAGGGTCATTATATAAAAACCATTATATAGCATGTTTGGTGTTTCTCGCCTTGATACCTATATGTTGGTGAAAATCGTAAAATATTAAAACCTAATGTTATGGAAACTGTGATATGTTCACTAGTATTTCGAAAAAAAATTAATTGAGTTTAATTAATTTTATTTAACGAAGAAAAAACCTATTTACTATCATACCACAATAAATTTCAATTCTGGTTATAAATAAATATAAATATTTTAATAACAGGTTTTAATATTAAATAAGAATATACAAACACATACATCGGTTACGCTTTACCAATTTTCTCGCGTTTTAGCGTGCACTATAATATAATGGATTTTGTGGTTTTCGAAGAATATAGGTAAGAATATATCATATTAAACTCTTTTCGGCCATAGTTCTGGAACCTCCTGATGTGGCTCATTATCATTTATGAATATAAGGGAATCTCCCTGGAGATCTTCTGGCACGGTTCCTTCACCACTCAATTCAATTGAGTTTTGAAGTTTTCAAAAGCTAACTTAAACAAAAACATCAATCTTAATTTATGTGCAGTTTTTGGTACCTTTTTTTACTTAACGATTCCAAACAGGCCACCTTTTAAAAAAATAACCTTATTTATATTCCTTTAATATGTACTCCACGACTAGTTCACACTACAATAATGTTTTACTACTATTTTTATCCGAGAGAAATGGTACCAAAATGAAAAGCGTATCCAATAATAATTCATGTTAATTTCACTTGAATCTTCTTTCTAAATCAACATTGCGGTATCACGATCTTTTTGATTTTCCTGGTGATCAGGAAACTTCTTGAGATTCAAGGTCAAATATGGATGATGAAGAAAATTATTGTTTGGTATGTAAATAAAATATTTACACTTCGCAGTCATTATTGTTTTTGAATATACTTATATTTTAGCCTTATTTTGTAATTTATTTATATTTATGAAAAGTGATAGATGTAGTAGATAGAAGTGAGCTTTCCTTAAATAAAATAATCTTGCTACGGCACTTTGCCTTCACTAATGAAGTGATTTGCGAATACAAGCCTCACATTTTTTGCATCATTTATTATATTTCCTTTAGCTCGTCGCTGCAAAATTACTATGTTTGTATTTGTAGTATCATAGCCCGTGGTGATAATAGAACTGTGAATCCAAATTTATTTGTCGAAATGCTTTTAACATATAAAATTTTAAAGGGAATGTGTCATTAATAACAAATACATATGATATGTACCTGGAGTTATTTTTGAGAGTTTCACTTTTTTTCTGTTTTTCGGTTGTATTAGGAAACTCTAAAAATATTTTTTTAGGTTAACATTGCAGACATGAATACAGACAATAATAATACTGATAATGCTGGCAAACGATTCAAATTTTATAAATGTCCCTGCAAACGATTCAGTACTTCAAAAGTAGCACTAGACAGTCAAAAACGTGGTTAACACTGACAAAAAAAGGACAATAAAGTTAAATTAATCAATATTCTAAAAGTCCTGAGCTGCAAGAAGCCCGTCATGATTTGTTGGGAAAACAATAGCAATAAAATTAAGGACGCTAGAGAAAGCAGTGACTCATAGCTGAGAAAATAATAAATAACACGTTATTTGAAACTGAAATGGGACATTTAAATCATGACAGTTATCGAGGCAGAAATGAGCCTCAGTAATGCATGGGCCAAAACATATCTACTTCTTTGTCCAACATACATTTTTTCACCAATACCCAGCCCCAACTCTAGCTCAGGAACAGAGAGCCCTAATTCATCACTCAAAGCAGCAAAATTCTTATCGCGTGCAATTCCCTCAAATACCACCTGTACAGTTCTCAATTCCAGAAGATACAATATCAACGTCGTCCTATTACTCTAATGCCAATTTCGAAAACTTGTGAATCCTGCTATTTTTAGTAAGTCCAAGTCTTATCTACTAATGTTTGGTTCGATATATAAGTGATATAACTAGTACAAATTCTCAGCTAATTTTTTTGGCCATAAGAAACAAATAAACTGATAAGCTACTATTTTATTTACTTATTATAATCAAATCACATTCTTATGCAACTGTGATCAGATAGTTCAGTTAACCACCATTGAAACAGGCGAGATGTAATTCGGCTCTTGAGGATGGTATAGCAAAAAGGTGATTATTGCAAGAGAGCAGGAAATTGTCAGGAACGAAGGATGAAAGTATAATATAGGGTATGGGATTTTTTCTTTGAATAACTAGAAGAAAAATTTATAAGCACAGCTTTTGAGTTGCATATAATAGAAACCTAACACAATGAAATATGTGCGAAACAGAAGGGGGAAGTAATAATAAAATTATATGCAGATAAGGGAGGAACCTGTTTTGCATACGTTCGATCAGGAAGTCGTATTTGGCTTCATTTTGGCTCCGAATAGTGGAGCCAGATTCTAATCGGCCTTTCACTAATAAAGTGCCTTTCACTAATAAAGCAAGCAAATTGATAACACAGATTAAACTTCCTTTGAATTATGCAACATGAATCCAAGTTTTCAAAATGATTTTTGCTTAATTCGCCATATGCCCACGAAAGGTCAATCGCGAATCATACCTAGTTCCCAAATGAATGACCTTATCTAGACAATGCAGTAAGATCCTGCTGACCGTATTCATATTTAATAGAAGCATGATGTCACGCTGCAACCGTTCACCATCTGCGGCATTCTTGCCGATTGTCACTAATGCGCAATCAATATCGTTTAGCAGAATAATAAAAAGTACTACATTCTGGATCGTACAAACTGAGTATTGGATATAAGGTTTCCCTCTCGTTCCTATCGCTTTCTGTCCGCAAGATACGAAGAGAAAAATCGTAAAAGTGCCTGGTCCAGAAAATTTAGAGATCTCGTCATCTATACATTCAAAAGCTTTCTGGTAGTCAAAATATACCACATCTACTTGAAATCCGAAGTCAACATGATAAGAGGTATGGATAAAAAATATACCTGGTTCTTGAGCACCAAAAGTTCGACACGAAACCTATTACTAGATATATAGTTGTCATTACTATTCATTACTAATTATATTGCGACGTAAAATAAACACACAATTAGCCGGTACGGAGCGAATAGTGATCGGTCTGAAATTATTTGTCTCTCTCGCCATGCCATTCAAATATATGCTACTATGTTTGCGTTAAAATATCAGTGCAAGCTTTAAATACGTACCTGTATATACCATCAGATCCGATTGTTCTCTTCAGCTTGAAAAAAGCAAGTTGAAGATCACTATCAGTGACAGGTATGATATCGACCTCGGCTCCAATGCAAATATTTTTATGTACTGTGTATATTTACAAATTTATCATACTTATTTTTTAATAGCTTCTAAATTTGATAACACCGAAACCAAGATAAAGTTTGAACGTATGACAACGTGTACATACAATGCGGAGTGACGTTGAAATTAACACTTTTTCTTGATGAATGGGTTCAATAATGGCCTAGGTTACTGTTGTTTATCACTAAAATTTGAGTGCGCTGTACTCGATGGTGGCATCCGCATCTCTCACAATAAATTTAAGATGGCGTCGTCTGTATCTCACGCAACAAATCATCACTATATCTGATTTTGACTAAAGGTAGGATACAATAATCAAATTTAATAATTACTGTCCGCCATTGGGCAAGCATCACAAATAATGTTAATAAATAATAAATAAGATATACTCAAGTTCCTTTCTCGTGCCCTGTATTTAAAAAATAATTTATTTAAAATCGGAAATAATTTGTTTTCATATCTCTTTTTAGGATACGGTGTACCTAATACATGGTGTACCTTTGTCTGCACGGTAGGGTGTACCTGACAGGTATGCCTGTACTGTTATACCCATCAAGTAAGCTTGAACTGAATAGGGGACATACATGTGGCGGTAAACTTGTAAAAAATCTTCATTAAGACAAGGGCCCCAGCAGCGACGCTTGGTCTCGACACGGTAGCGTATAATAGGTTAATTGTTTGTTTTATTGAAGAAAATGTAGTTTAAACGAAGATACCGTGAAAAGTGGTGTAAAGCATGGTTACTGCAAAGAAAATAATACACGCACATAAACTTATCGAAAGAATTGAAATTTAAGATGAAAGGCTACCGCCATTATGTACGCATGGATGAAAAGACGTATCTCAAACTATTATCAGCGGTAACTCCCTTAATTCCAAAGTAGGATACAGTAAGAGAAAAGCTATATAGCTTCATGAAAAACTAACAGTGATGTTAAGATACCTTACAGCAGGGACAATATATGAATGTCTCAAATATTCTGCCATAATCTCAAGCTCTTGGCAGTAACATACAGTTTTATTGTTTTAATTCGAAACGTTGGTAATCATCACTTTTATGTGTATGTAATAAGTAAACAAAATAGTAGCCTCTCAGTTTATTTATTTTTTATGGGCAAAAAAATGAGTTGAGAATTTGTACTAGTTATATCACTTACCTATCGAACCAAAAATTAGTAGGTAAGACTTGGGTGCCTACTAAAAATAGCAGGATTCACAAATTTCCGAAATTAATATTACAGTACTAGGACTGTGTTAATAACTGTCATGACTTAAATGTCATATTTCAGTTTCAAATACCGTGTTATTTATTATTTTCTCAGCTATAAGTCGCTGCTTTCTCTCTAGAGTCTTTCATTTAATTGCTATGGTTTTCCCAATATATCATGGCGGTATTCTTGTAGCGTAAGACCTTTCAAATTTTCTTTCACTGAAACTAATACTTCTTTGGTTAATTTAAATTCATTGGCCTCTTTTGTAAGTGTTGAACCACGTGTTTGACTATTTTTAGTTGAATCGTTATCATTATTCCTAGTGTTGAATAGTTGGTAGGAACATTTGTAGAATTTAAATCGCTTGCCAGCATTATCAGTATTGTTATTTTCTGTACCCATGTCCGCAAAATTTACCTTAAAAATGTATTTTTTATAATTTCTTAATTCAAATTGAAAACGGAAAAAGAGTGCAACTTTCAAAAATAGCTCCAGGTACCTATCATATATGTTTGTTGCTAATAAAACAGTCCCTTTAAAATTTGATATGGTAAAACCATTTCGACAAGCAGTTTTGGATTCATAGGAATCCAAAATATTTAACTATCCATTGTCTTGAGCAAGACGTATCACTGAGAACGCTTTTTCTACACGATTTAGAATTTATCGCATCACGATAAATGTAGAGCCAGAGAACATAGAAAAAATAGTTATGGCTACGTGCGTCCTGCATAATTTTTTGATATAACGCTCACCAAGTCCTTATGCGCCCAAGGAATGCTTTTATCAAGAAAACGTAGAGAATGGTACTATTATCACCACGGCCTATAATACTACAAATACAAACATGATAATTTTACAGCAACAAGCTCAAGGAGGTATTATGAGTGATGCAAAAAATGTGAGGCTTGTATTCGCAAACCACTTCGTTAATGAAGGCAAAGTGCCGTAGCAAGATTATTTTATTCAAGGAAAAGCTCACTTCTATCCATTTTGTCTATCTATCACTATTTATAAATATTAATAAATTTCAAAATAGGGCTAAATATATGTATATTTAAAAAAAATAAAGATTGCAAAGTATAAATATTTTATTTATTATTTTATTATTTTATTTAGACTTTGAATCTCAAGAAGTCTCCTGATTTCCAAAAAAGTCAAAAAGATTGTAATACCACAATGTTGGTTTATAGTGAAATTAACAAAGTGCAGTAGCATGATTATTTTATTTAAGGTAAAGCATCTTCTGCATCTTCATCATCCATATTTGACCTTGAATCTGAAGAAATTTCCTGATCTCCAAGAAAATCGAAAAGATCGTAATACCGTAATCCGTTTAGAAAGAAGAACCGTTTAGAAAGAAGATTCAAGTGAAATTAACAAGAATTATCATTTCTCTCGGATAAAAATAGTAGTAAAACATTATTGTAGTGTGAACTAGTCATGGAATACATATTAAAGGAATACAAATAAGGTTATTTTTTTTAAAAGGTGGCCTTTTTGGAATCGTTAAGTAAAAATAGGTACCAAAAACTGCACAAAAATTATTATTGATATTTTTGTTTAAGTTAGCTTTTGAAAACACTCACTAAGTAAAAAATAAAAAAATTGCTTTTTTGGGTATAATAGGGAGTATAAACTTTTGTCTCACACTATTGTATGAAAAGCTTCAGTACTAACAATTACTTGCGTACATACATCCGTGCACAAATAGGTTTATTTTATTATATATTCCTATAAATAAAATGTATATAATTACACACTAAACTATCGGTAAACGCAGATGGCAATAATAATTTTATTATGTTTCAGATTTATGGAGCAGTAAATTTCAAATGCGCATTTTCATTTACGCCCACCGTCGCATTGTTTCACAACCTACTAGCCCGAAAATAAAATACATGACGTGGCTCAGATAAAATGCCATTTACTATTTACATCCCAACTGTACGGTTAATAAACGACATTGATATTAATAAAAATCATTCATGTGATCGATTAGTTGAATTGAAATAAGAAGGATGAAAACAAATTTTTACGCGCTTAAGGTCATTAACGCAAATATCATAAGACAAAAGCATATTGTGTGTGGTAGACTATATTATTTAAACCTCACTTTATAAGTGGGTATTTAAATGTATCTGCAATTAGAAACTAAAGTGTCTTCGGTAAGAGTATATTGAAAATATACATTTTTTATAATAATCTTAGAACGAAGGGTTTTGTATTATCTAATAGTTGTTATCTTAGTTAAATCGTTCTTGTTAAATCGTATATCAAATTTTATTAACAAAGACAAGAAAAAATTGGGTATGAAATAAAAATTTGTATTTAGGGAGTTGTTTATTAAATAAAATATTGCATTATAATTAATTTATAATTTTCCTTGACCAAAGAAAATAATATTAAATTATAAAGGTAAAAAAATGTTTCTTGAAGATCTTTAAAATATTTTATTAACAAAGAGAAACTACAGATAAAACTTAATTCTAAACATACTTGTCCCGTGGAATTATATTCGTAAACTTATATTATTCACAAAATCATTTTTCAGAATAATGATTCCAGTAGTAAAATCATCGGTGAAATAAAACTTTGAATTTTAATTTATTTGAAAGCTTTTTGAGTAAACAATTGTTTTTAAAATAAATAAGAAAAAATTTCCGACAAAATTTAATAATTGACAACTAGGAGATGTATTTATTATTCAGATCGTTTGTTATAAAACGACAAATTACTACTGACTCCGAAACATTTATTTTTCAAGGCCCAATACTTGAGTGTTGAATCTCGAAAAAAGGATTTTGAACTCGAATACTTCTGAAGTAAATTTATTCTAATAGTATAAAAAAGAAAAAAAAATAGTAAAAATGGCAACTCGAGAATTTTCTACCAAAGCTAAAACGGTTAAATATTATCGATCATACTTAATGCATGCTAAATAGCAATCATCCATATACATTCATTAACAAAAATCTCGCTAATGATGTCGTATTTATTTATTCTCATGTGGCGTAGGTAGGTACGTAATCAAAACTAGAAAATTTCTGTAAACAAAATTAACCGCTAATCTAGTTCTATGTTTAGTGCTTAATTTTTATAAGTTATTTACAAACATAATTACATTAAACTTTGATTAAAAAATTAATTAAGTTTCTATTAGAAGTCAAATAGACCGCGCTGTACTTCCCGGAAATACTGAATTTGTTAACTCACTGCAAAATATTTGTCCCCGGTAAATTTTTATTATTATACTTGTCCTCATCAATATAAACAATATAGGTTATTAAAGGTCCTATAAATTGTATCTTTCATATTGAATTCGTGTATTGCTTTAAATGCCAATAAATTTAGTTGACTCCATTTATTTTTCTATATTTTAAAATCTCTTCTTTGCTAATAGCCTACCTGAAGATGTTGTAATACAACGAAACCTAGATCATAGTAAAGAAATTAAAGAAAGTAGAAATAATACTACATCACGTAGTTTCATTTAATTGTGAATAATGCATTTCTAAAAAATTAACGCCAAATATATTCAACAAATAAAGTATTTAATTTTTGTGCCATTACGGCCTACAGTATCTTAATAATCACTATCCTCACTTACTGCTTTTCCTAGGAAACTAACTAAATAATAAAAAATATTTATATATATATAACCTTTCAACGGTGTAAGTGATAAGATCGATATAAAAACTGTTTTACTTTTCTTACGAGTATGTTATTGATGATCAACGTGTTGAGATCACAATTTAGGGTAAATGACGCTTCATAACGGTTCAGTGAGCGATATAAAATAAGGCCGCCTTGAACGTAACTCGCGTTGAAAGAATGTTGGCTGAACGCACCTAAGCCCGGTTAATAAAACGAGAATGAGTGTCATAAGTTACAGCCTTTCGTCAAACGTGGGTGAAATTTATCTCCTTTGAAATAACGTTTACGTGACTTGGCCCAATTTTCAATGAAAACGAGGATAAACTTTTTGTTGGAATCACTTCTTTCTTTTAAATTCACGTGCAGAATTTGATTTGTTTATCGAACGAGAATGAAATTTTAGCTTAAGGAATTTTGACGATAATTGCGTATTACATTTATGTTTTGACATAATTTGCTGTAATATACACGTATACCTGTAGCTCGTATGCCAAATTTATTACTGTTATCCACTCAACGCGTATGCTGAATTTTGTTACTCTTTTCCTCTATTTTACTCTATCTGTGACACTGTAAATAGTTTCCTACAAATTTGACTAAGTAGCTTCCAAAATTTATTATTCTATTGATTTGTTATTTTGTACTATATTAAATATTCGTGGAGGACGTGGAAATTCTTTAATCATCATGTGTTATATATAAATAATTTCTACATTTCCCTTATAGAACAATTTATTACTGTTATCAACTCTCTTTCTCTTGAATTATGTTGTTAATTTAATATAATATTTTTATTCACTCCATTATCTCAAACAAATTAAGTGTAACAATGCAAGAAGGCGATATATTGATTAGATATTTATTAGAGCCAATAGAAATATAATATTGAATTAACAACATAATCCAAGGGAAAGGAAGTTTTTTATAGTAACAAATTGTTCTATAAGCGAAACATAGAAATTATTTATATATAACCTATGATGATTAAAATCTACGTCATCTACAAATATTTATTACGGTACAAAAGAACAAATCGATAGAACACAAAATTTGTAGGCAACTATTCACAGTGTCACAGATAGAGTATAACAGAGGAAACAGTAATAAATATAGCACAGACTATAAAATAAAACAGAGGAAAACAGTAATAAATTTAGCATACGACGATCATGATATTTGAGGATAACATTTTCTTTTCGGATGCGTTTTACATTTGCAAACACAATTTGAAATGACATAAAAACCCGGAACATAAAGGTTGCATCCATAAAGGATGAAAGTCATGATCAAAGATACCAAACATAAATCAAATACGCAGTTACCGTAAAAATTCCTTAAGCTACAACTTTATTTCCGTTCGATAAATAAATCAAATTCGCCATGTGGATGTAAAGGAAAGAAGTGATTCCAACAAAAAGTTTATCCTCGTTTTCACTGAAAATTGGGCCAAGTCACGGGAACGTTATTTCAAAGGAGATAAATTTCACTCACGTTTGACGAAAGGCTGTAACTTATGACACTCATTCTCGTTTTATTAAGCGGGCTTAAGTGCGTTCAGCCAACATTCTTTCAACGCGAGTTACTTTCAAGGCGGCCTTATTTTTTTACGCTCACTGAACCATTATGAAGAGTCATTTACCCTAAGTTGTGATCGCAACACGTTGATCATCAATAACATACTCGTAAGTAAAGTAAAACCGTTTTTATATCGATCTGGGTTTCAACAGTATTTTTCTTCTCAAGTGAGCATTTTATTTTCTTATCATTAAATACTTTAATGATTAGTTTTCTAAATTTGATAAACGAAATTTTGATATATTTAATTAATAAAGACAATTCGTAAGTGTAGACATGAATACAGACAAAAAATATGTCTAATTTAGAACAAGAAAACATTTTAATAAAACATAATTTTAACTTACAACGTTCATGGATCAAAGCAGATTCCTTTGGCGATAAAAGTTGTCACTTTTTAAGGAAGGTAATTTGATGTTTAATCATACACACACACACACACACACACACACACATATATATATATATATGTATATATATATATATATAAATATACGTCAGACTTGCGTAGATCATTCTTTAATTAAGTTTCTGTGTAAGAAAGCATACAATTGTTATATTGAAAGTTTTTCTTGAGTTAAAAGCTGGCATAATATATTCTTACGAAAATAATAACTAAATCAAAATAAAATATTTATTAATAGAGATAATTTAGGAATTAATGCATTAGTCTGTAAGTTTAAATAATGGTTTATGTTAGTATACTTCAAAGATAATCCATCACGGTCATCCATGATATTTAATTTTCCATTAATTGTACCGAATACTGTTTATATACCCAGGTTGAAGTCTTTAATAAATAGATTGGGTTTAGACACATTTTCATTGCGTTAAATAACAAATTAAAATGTTTTTTGCTGAAAAATATAAAGAGTTTGGTATAGTCGCGTATAAATATTACAAATCTTATATTTTACTTAAACATTTCGTTAAATAAATCCTTCATTATAATATTTACAGCGTGAATCATGCTAATAAAATGTATTAAACCAATCGACCTCGTATTTTATCATAATATTTTTGTACGTTTTCGTATCAAGAGGAGCGGACGTAACCGATTTATAAAGAAAATTAAAATTTGTGGAATATGAGCTGTCAAAATTAAAATTAAAAACCATAGATATGCATTAAGGTAACAGCCATCTTATTTTACTGCACATACGCGGCCTGCCAGTCATTTTTTAGTATGTGCAAAAAATCTGTTTTTTGCCTTAATCTCCGGAAATATTTTCCAATTGTACTCGCATCGGTCATTAATCCCGTGTCTGTAGACTGTTTATGTAGGACATAGGACTACATTTTTGGTGATATAACATGAGGATGGAATATATTTCCGAGCTCAGCAACCTAACCTTTTATTCGTTTTGCTGAGCACTATTAAATAAAAAAGTTCTTAGCCGATCAGACGCTCCTTTGATATTCATAATCCGTTAAAAACTCACATACGTATGTTCATACACGCCCATGCATATATGTATACATAAATTCCGACGGGGTTTGCGCTTATCTAACATTTTCTTTTAATACACCCTTCTGAAAATAAAGGATATTTTTATTCACCCTCTCTCGGATAATTTTAGTGAAAATACTTATTCAGCAAGATCTTTAACTATACATTTAATAAAATTTTTCAAAATTCTTCTCTTCGTGCAATGTTCTGTATTCTGTCACACACACACAAACACACGTACGCACGCACGCACGCAAGCACGCACGCACGCTCGCACACACGCACGCGGGCACGCACGAACGCACGCACGCTCACTCGCACGCACGCACGCTCGCAGGTACACACACTCGCACGCACGCACGCACTCACCCCCGCACGCACGCACGCACGCATGCATGCAAGCACGTAAGCTCACACATATGGACGCAGTCACGCACGCATGCACGCACGCACACGTGTGTGTGATTAATAAAATGTGATTAATAAAATTGCATTCAGAATTTTACTAAAGTGTAATTTTTTTGAAGCATTAAAGTAAGTTCATAGTGTTTGAAACGCGATCGAAATCGCGGGTAAAAGCTGGTAAAAATAAATTATATTCATGAAAATTACAAAAATATGAACACATATAATTTTCATATTTTTTTTCGTATGGACAGCGAATTTGTCTTTAAAGAGTATTGTTGTCTGTGTTGAGGACTTAGTTATAGATTTTATACGAAGCAAACTTTTAGTAGAAGTTTTAGAACATTGTTATATCTTTGGAATATAATTTTAAGTTATTTGGTGAAGTTGGTACAATCTGTTTTTGATGTTCTGACGTACGAGGTTTTAAATAGAAAAACCAAGATGGCTTAAATTGTACAAATTTGAACTCAAAATGTGGTTTATATGAACATGTCGTAAATATAATCACATTTTTTAAGACCAAAAACTTGAATGACTCATTAGAATGTTGTCACTATGCATTTTTATAACATGTATCTATAATTAAATGAAACTACGTGATGTAGTATTATTTCTACTTTCTTTAAGTTCTTTACCACGACCTAGGTTTCGTTGTATTACAACATCTTCAGATGGGCTATTAGCAAAGAGTACATGTATCTACTAAATTCGAACTTTGCGAAACGTCAGTTGATGAATAGTCAATTTGTATTCTACTCGTGAGAGTATTTTCCAAGTATGTTGGTTTTAATTTTAAAACATTCTCTTTTTAATTGATTTGCATTGAAAAAGTCTTTACAGAGCTTATTTAATTCATAATAATGTATATAACTTTATAGAAAACTTTAAACGCAGAGGTATTTCAACTATTTACTAAATTGAAAAAAAATGCCACGACACGGTTTAATATTATTTCGTAGCATGTCATTCTATTTATATCCTTAATTTGAAAGTATAAATAAAAGACTTAACAGGAAACAAATATAAATAAAATTTCCTCTATCGACTGGCATTCCGCCACGGGAATTGGAACATTGGAATCTAATACTCGACCGTTTATATTCACGGAATGCTGCATGTGGCGCAGCAGAAATCAAATAACATTCTCAGTCTCCTTCACGTGTAAGGAATCGTTGATTAAAATTATCGATTTGAATATGCAAAATTTGTAGGATAATTCGAAAATAGTACATTGGAAATTATTTCCTATTTGAAGCATGTTATACGGAAATTGTTGAGTAAAGTCCAGTGAGGATCAAAAGCCCATATTCACGGTGGCTCATTTATCTTAAACGTAAATATTACGTAAATATTGCACGCTATCAAGGACTTTTTGTTATGTTCGGAATAAGTAGTGATTATGTGTTTCAATGTTCTTTCTAAACGTGTGAATTGACGAAGACAAATATATTTCTAAATGTAAGATGCAGATTTCAATTCAAAGGACATTATTCTTCAATGTGTAGCTAAAAAATTAAAAACAGTAGCATAATATATTTAAATCTCACAATTTATATATTTTTCTGTACCTGTTTTCTAAAATTCTTTACTGTCCATTGGAGGTATTAACTTCATTCCAATTATTTTGGTCAATGTTTCATTTTTTTGTCTTAATATTTGTTCTCTTATTCTGCATACTGTTAAGTAATTCTTTATGCGTGCGTCAAATAATAATTTATTTGAAAATTACAATAAATAAAATAAATTAACAATTTTTTTAAATTTTCTGATATAAAGAATATTGCCGCGTGCCGTGATATTTATATTGTTCCACATATTAAAATTGAGAATATATTTTTAATTTTCTTCGTAATAACCAGATGTTTAGATATATCGGGACGTACCGGTTTCTTTAGAAGGGCTACTTACTCCTACTTATTAGATGTATTAACCTGGCTTTTGACAAATAGAGTAAACTGTAAATGTGAAATGGATGTAAAGTTAATATGAACACTAATGTCTATTTCTCATTTATTTGTATATTTTGATGAGGTACCCAGAATTTTCTTAAATTTTTGAAAGTCATCTGTGAATTTTTCACCTGTGAATGTTTAAATATTTAAGTAATAAATATTAAAGTAACGAATAAATTACTCGTAAAGTTTAACGAGTAAATTACTCGTAAAGTTATGTAACGAGCTCATGGATTGCGATTTATAAAATGAGCGCATAAATCAAAAAAGCCTTTAGTTATGAATAATTTCAACATAATAATCGTAGTTGCGTGTGTAAAGTCAGTGAATCCTTCAATAATATTTGAAGATTTATCGTTAATGAATAATCTGCTGAATTTGCTATATTCCGTTCACTACTACCATATTATACTTATCTAAAAGCAGTGTAACCTGCTTTTGTACATGCGATAAAATATATATTTAAAAAAAGGCCTGTTAAACAGGAGGAATTCGTGCATATTTTGGATATTTCTAAACATTTAGTGGCTTATCATTTTCTTATTAAACTATTCACAAACTTTAATTTTTTAGAACGAAAATTTTTGCTGTTTTAAGTGTTATAACAACAAATGAATGTTTTTCGATTTTTTTCCTTTACTTGTGGCGTGAGACCTTGCTTCTTGCCAAATTTTAGCATTTTAAGTCAACGGAAAATACCCTGTTAGCTTTGATTTATTTGCGAGTGCCAAAATATGCGTATAAATTGCCAGAAAGAAAATATATTGCCTTTTATATATTTAAAAGGGGCACATTCATAATAAAATATGTGATATTACTACAAATTAACTATTTTCTTATGTCTTTCTTTACTTGTGCAGTAAAACCTTGCTTTTTACCAAATTTCATGACTCTAGGTTAACGGGAAGTACCCAGTGGGTTTTGATTTATTTGGGTGTGTTAAAAAATGCGGCATGAATGGTCGTATTTTTTGGGTTTTTTTATTGCATTGACATAAAAGCTTGATATCTATGTATTTGATATTAATTTCAACTTGATACCTCCGGTACTGAAAAAAGGGGTCTTGATAGACAGAGAGGCAGATAGATGGACAACAATGTGATGCTATAAGGGTTCTTTTCTTCTTTTTGAAGTACAGAGCCCTAAAAAAACAATATTTGAAGAGATTACAAAGCAAAAAGTTTTTAAACAAAAGTCAAAAAGTGGAACTCGTGAATTGCTAGCTTTACAAAGAGTAAGACAATTGACAAAAAGAGTAAAGAGATTTGTATTATTAAAAAATTATTTTTGTAAAACTAGTGCATCATAAAAACATGAATATTTATTTAAAATGAAATTTCTTTTCTGTTGTAACTGTAGAAAATTGATAAAAACACATTGAATATTTATTTGGTCTGCCTAAAATTTGAGTCGGTATCTATATTCTAACGGACTGGGAAAGAATAACATTTATGTTTTTATCAAAGATAATTTACTCATCATAGGCTAAAAACCATTGGACAATAGCTTAGAAGGCAGATTCCTGATACGCTCAAATGTTCATATGGCTTAGATATTTTTATTTCTATTAGACAAATCCTTATTAAACTATTACTATATTATTGAAGCTGAATTACATAAAAGAGAAAAAAAAGGCAAATGATTATTATTACTTACGAGGAGTGCTGAATAAAATATAACCGTTTCAGAAAAATGAGAAATAGAAAGGAGCATTAAAAATAACGTGTTTCTCAATTCTTCAATTCTAAGCATCGATATTTATAATGAGATTTGAGGACGCTAAGACGTGATCCTTTCACATTAAAATAATGCTGAGATAATGACATGAAATACTGTAGCGATGAATATACTTCTATCGAAAGGCGCCCCGGTATTATGATTTTCGCAATTTGGCTGAGAATATATGATCTTGAAAACTGTTTCTTCATTAAACAGCATTAAATTTTGATATTATACTTAAAAATAAAGTTAAAGATACATACATTCTCAATACAACCCAGTACTCATAGGTTAGTAACGTAATAACCAAACTTCGTGAAAAGGACAATTGCATCGTTGAGATGGAAAGTAGTTCATGCCAATATATTCTAACAAAGTGATATATCTAACGTAAATATAATAAACCGAATAAAATAATTGAATATGCAATTTTGTGTTAATTTTTTTGTATCGTGGAAAATGTTGTTGTTGTTAGAGTTTTTAATGTTAATAGCATTCAATTATGTATTCATTTACAATATAAACTTATAAATTGAGTATAAATGAAATACCATATTTATTACAATTTTCTGGATTTTTACCTATTAATTTAAAAATCAACCAGTAATTTGGTAGAAAATAATAATATTTTATACCTTTGGTTTTATTTATACGTAATTTTAAACTTATCTCCTTATGGTTACATTTTTATTCTACTGTGAATTGTTTTACGCTCCGATAGATTATATAAATTGGATACTGGGTGGCAATCAGATTTCTGTGTTATCTAACCAAATATAATAAAGATGTGAATAGGATAAGTTTGTTTATTTGTTGTAGGTAGTCTTAAGAATGACTGACTTGATTTAAAAACTTCTTTTCCTGGCAAGCAACATAAATATTCCTAATAAATATAGGTCATATTTTACGGAGGTATAATAAAAGAGTGGACCAGAGATAATTTTATTGGCGTAAGTCAACGGAAAACGATTAAACCTACGACTTTCGGGTAAACACCGTCTTTAAGGGCAAAGATATATACAAATACAAATATGGAAAAAAATTTAAAAAGGACCATACAAAATTCCTCAAAACATAAGCCTGTCTACTCAGGTTAACAGACAAAAGTGAAAAATAGGTCTTTAAAACAGGTCTTTAAGAAGTGACAAATCCGTTGACAGTGGTTTCAATAGGTAAAATAAAATACTTATCAAAATAAATGTGTTCTATGTTTAATTCAGATCGATATTTTTCTGTGCACAAAACCATTATAGTACGATAGGTAGTTTATATTTTACAAATGAATTCTGAGTAAGCGTAACCAAAATGTAATTTCCAAAATAAAGTTTGTGATTTCACCTCACGATATATTTGTCGTTATTTTTTTTACTTATATGTTATACATAAGTAGAGTAATAATTAAATGTTTGCTTTTAATAAATATTAAAAAATAATTAAAATAAAATTTGCAGTGACAACTTTATTTAGTTCTATATCATGCTTGAAAAGAAACCGCAATTTTTTAAATATTCATCTGAGACTAGGGCAGCTAGAAAGTAACTTGTCAGTGAAAATATAAGCATATTAGAGGCTTGCACTAGAGAATATAGCATTGAGCACTCTTAGAAGCTAACAGCCAAAATATAACTGATAATATTTATTTTATAAGCACTCTTAGAAGCTAACATCAAAAACACGTTATTAAAAATATCATAAAAATAAAAGTAAACAATTATATCCATTACATGTGGGGTTTATTTATACTGATTTAGTTTAAAAGGAAACCATCGGGGCTTTAATAATTACTGAAACAACAAATTTAAAATTTTACAGCGCGCTTAAAATATATGCGAAGGGAATTCCCTGGAGGAAAGTACAATAAAAATTCGCTGGAATACGTTTTTCAATTTTTATTCGGTGAATGGCAGCGTGGAGATATTTTTACTTCTTTCAATCTAATCCACAATAAAATCCTAATGGATTCATAGCTGGCGACTGCGCCAGTCAAGATTTTTGAGCACGACTTATTTAACGTTCGGGCAGAATGGCGTCTAAATTATTTCAAACTTCAACATTAAAGAAAGCGGAAGCGCCGTCATTCTGTAACTATATATATATATATATATATATATATATATATATATATATATATATATATATATATATAACTATATATATATACATATATATATATATATATATATATATATAACATTATGATCACATAATGTTATAGAAATACTGTCAATCAGTGAATATTAACCCTCGTTCAAATAATTTGTCCATCAAAAGATTATATCAGCTTTTTGTCAACAATTCCGGCTCATAAATTAACAAGAAATTGGTAATCGTGACCCAGTTAATTTGTTTTACACGTTTTACTAGTACACATTTTTTATGAATACCGTTTCTTATGAATGTAATCTTATTACAACTAAAAAATAAGGATTTAGTTGGTGGAACACTGACGGTAAAGGAAATTTTGACAGCCAAGAAGAAGATAATTTTGGATTGTCGGGATATGTCATCATAAATGTCAACAGATGTAATACAAGATTTCTATTTATGCAGGGTGTACTAATAATCTCCTGAGAAATGCACTTCTCGTTTGTGAAATAATTTTTTTACGAGCGATTAGAGTTATACAAATAAAATTATGACAACTGCACAAAATGCTTAAAACCGAAACTTAATCCGAACCTTCCTAACATGCAATAGTTTTTATAGTCAAATAATTCAAGGACCCTTATTACAATATATAGTGTGCTGAAAAACATCCCCCATGCGTATATAAATATATTTAAATTGCACGTAACCAAGCAAAAATGGCTAAACAAAAAGAGAACGGAATACGATGTAACTTTAAAAAATAATCATTCTATGAAATTTAAAAAAAAACTTTAAAAAATGGAAAATTGGTTATTACATAAAGGAAATGAAATAGTATACCTTAAAAGTTTTATTTAAATCATTAATAAGACAAATAAAAAACATCGGACTTTGAATGAAAAATAATACCTTTAAATAGAAATGTCTACGAAACTTTTTGATAAAAGTTTCTTGATGTGTGGAATGTATTATATCCTCTGTAAGCAGATATAAGATACTGAACCATAAAATTCGTTAACTCGACAGTGTCGTGGTGAAAGTGTATGTAAAATTCGTAAAGCATTTTATTGTTTGTGCTTACCTGATTTTCAATGACTGAATTGTTCGTTTGTTATATTTTAAAACATAATAGCTTGGTACGAAATAAGATAACAGCGAAAATGTAAGATATCGATTTCTTTAAATTTTCTATAATTTTCATCTGCAAATACATATTTTACGTGATCATTTCGAATATGTTGGGATGTTCAGACAGTTGAAATCACACACCAGTGTTATTTGCTCGATTTCTTTGTTATTGATTGGATTTGCAAAACGTTTTTCCTCGTTTTCGTCATTATTCAATAATAAATTAAAGAAATTCACGTGAAACTCATCTTTACCGTAATTTCGAGTCTTTTCTAGGGTTATCGCTATTATAAATAATGGTATCTTGACAATTTAGTATAAAGTTAGATTCCCGAACTCAGATTGTACTGACATCTGAAATGAATGATAATAATAAATAGTATCTTGAATAACATTTGTGGTAGATTACTTGGTCATCATTCATAATAAGGGCATCGATTTAGCAAGCCAGTTGTATTGTTTTTCAGAAACCACGTTATTATTAAATATTGTAGAGCATAAAACTCTCATGAGTCCTTATTTGACAGTATCATAATATATATTTATGGCTTAATCTATATAATCTATATTGAATATTAAGTTTAATGTAAACAATTCTCTTTTCTTCAATTTTCTTTATTATTTACATTCGAATTTTACCTCGAAGTACTGAAAGCCTGTAAATATACAAATCGAATAAAAACATAAAAATGAAATAAAACGAAAGAATTAAGTAATGATAGTAACGATGAGATATTTATATAATTAAAATAAAAAAATGATCTGCTAATAATTCAAATCACGTTCCGTTTATTTAAGTGCAAATCTAGTTTCAAATCTGTTAACGCGCGTATTTACTCAAACACGATTTACCTAATAGTATTTAATTCTCCAGAAGTATTTCTCCAAATTTACGTATCTTATAAATATATTCGTCAAAACAGTATAATATTTTATTGGCTGAATGTAAAGGACATATTAAAAGAAGGAATGTATGGATAAGTAATTTTTATGCCACTTTTTTTTTAAATATGCTTTGGAAGTGCAGGTTTATTTAAATAATTGATTTAAATAATTTGTACAAACTTGATATGATACTTATAAATCAAAGAACAAATTATCAGAATACGGTTAGAATACTATTATAGATCAAATAGCGACCTTCCCTTTGAGTTTTGTCATTTTCAATCCATACTATCAATAAAGAATCGTAAGAAAATAGGTCGTTAGCAAAAGCGGACAGACGGAACCAAACATGAATCATCATTAAAATTTAACGAAGCATAAACGGTTAAAGAAATCTCACACAACAAGGTTTACTATAGGACTTATTTATAATTATATTTTAACGTGCATACTTTAACCTGTGATCTCCATTATGGGTTAAAATCACGTGGAACTTCTATATAATGCAACTTGTACAACTGGCAATTGGAAACTGATGAGGTGATCATAAAAATGAAATCAAAAGGGGCAAGTGGTGTAGTTATAATTAGCCAACGAGAGTAAATTACTTAAGAAAAACTGATGGTTGTGGTGTAATAATTAATCAATTTAATAATATTAAGTAGGAAATTGAAACTTGTTTTTTTTTAATTTTTGTCTTTGGCTCAATCCATTGTGGGTCACATCGTGTTTTTTTTTAATTTTCTATACTGATATTTTTATTTTGGAAATAATTACTTAAAGATCTGAATAAGTGATAATCCAACGGCGAAATATCGGGCAAATAAAGGAATTCACTTGCAGGAACCAGATCAATTTCGAGAATTAATTACGATAATATTTTTTAATACGTATAACAAAGAAAATAAATTAGCACAATGACGAACAAAATAAACTCGGTTCCGCTGACTACTTAGTTTGTTAGCTAGTCGTTCTAATTTGAAATATTAAATATTTGAATTCACCGTAAATTCGTTCGGAAGCAATTACCAATAAATAATTTCTTCATATTCTACAAACAGCTCAGCATTACCTTGCTGGTATTTAATTCAGGTTTGAATGCTGAGATTTCTGTTTGTATTGCGTTAATTCATAAATAAGATTTCGTAATTCTAAAGAATGTTTATAAAATACTTTTCATCACTAGTTACTAATTACTTCTGTCAATTGTGCGTAGTTACTAATTACTTCCGTCAAAACCAATCTAATAATAATAGCTTTAGATTTATTTTTATTCGATTAATAATTTTTCTTTAATTAAAGTAACACCTTCTAAAAAAGTAGCACATTTTAATACAATTTGAAATATTTATATTGTTCAAGTCATCACTTCGTTACTTCGTTGTCCACACAAATGAACTTCTTTTACTTCATTTTATTGGAATACGATACGCAAAATTAGTTGTATACGACAGTTGTGAAATATATGGTCATGAACCGATGAAATTGTTTAAAACTAAAAGTTACATTACATATATTTACAGTTACATAAATTGCTAAAACGGTCAGCTATTCCGGAAAATTTAATGTAATCATAATAATAACTTAGATTGAATTTTCACCTAACTACAGCAAGGGTGAAAAGGAAGGACGTCCAATACCAGGGATTAAACCACTGGAAAGGTTTTGACAAGTAAGGTATCGTTGTATAAAAAAAGCAAAGTGATGCCCACTGGTTGCCATATTGTCTCGAATCATATGAAATTTGCTTTACAATCACATTGAAATGTGTATCAATTTAAGGGTGTGAATGAGAAAACTACAATTATATATACACTTGGAAAATATTAGCAGATAAATGATAAGAAAACAAAAAGCTTATACAGCTACAAGGGAACATATGCATTTCGCGAGTAAATAATCTAAAAAAAATTACTAGTTTTTTACTATGGCTACGGCGAAGCGAAAAAGGAGGGTAATAATTTTAAAACTTAATGTATATTTAATATGGGGGTTGATAATAACTTCCGATTTCATATAGGATATTTGTAGGAGGAATTATCAATTACTTCCAAAAAGGATCCATCCACAAAAAAATTCGAAATAAAATAAAAGTTTAAAAAACTAAATTGCTACTACAAACAATTTGAAATGAGCTTTAAGAGCTTTCGCACGCAATAAATTATCTACACATATCAAATTTGAAATAATAAAATGGAAAGTATTTCCCACAATAATATTCTTCTATAGTCGAAGTCCTGGCTGTCGTGTGCTATCTGTAATAAAAAAAACTTTATTGGAATACTCAAAATCATTTTCGGACAAAAACAAGTAGTAATAATCTTTTCCCTCCATCTCTCAAAGAAAGAGCAAGAAAACTAAAAAAAATCAGGAAGATACGAGTTTACGTCTACATTTATCGAAAATTATCTGCAGTTTGCATAGTATATACGAGTATTACGGAATACTCAAAAACATTTTCACATTTTTTCAGCTAATTTACACTTTATATGTTTACCAGTAAAGAATTCAGTATAAGCGTTGTAATTTTCATAGCTCCTACTTCCTCATTTCATTTTTAGCAACTTTTCTATTTTTGTGTAATGTTGTGTTTTATGTCTGTACCAATTACATTTGTAATTGGTAGCTGATGTATATTTGGAAGGCTTTGATTATTTTAGATCGCATTATAATATGCTATATGCTAGGAAGGAATGGAATTTTTGTGGATTTTATGTAAGGTTATTCAACTTATTAACCAGTAATTTATGAATTGGTGAAGAGAATATCTTCAAATATATGAATTTTCCAAGTTAAACTTTGTCCAGTCTGAACCAGGTTTATTATTACAGTTTCTTTTGTTTTGTACTTCATCATCTTATTTTTGGGCACAGACTGCTTTTATTTTAAGCTTTACTGTTATTAACTGTAAATTGTGAATAAATTTAAAGTATTTTCTAGGCGTGATCAATTTTTAAAGGTAGTTTTCGTTTATTTTGAATTTTCTTATAATTTTTTTTTAAATTTACCTTGGAGTGTTTGCTTTAAATACGTTTTTTGTTGTCTCTGAAAATTTTAGTTGGGTAAATGTTTTTAAACTAAGTAATCTTTAACTTGTAGTTTCTGATTTTTTCACAGTTGCTCTTTTAATTTTTGTTTTGCTCGATTTAAATTATTATTTGAATTTTTTTCGAAAAAATTTCTCTTCATCTATTTGAAAAAACTGTTTATACTTTTCTTATCGTAATATAAATTTTACTGGAGTCAATTCTAGAAGATTTCTTGGTCGTAATGATTGCTTTTGTGGTTAAGTATTATGGTAATTATTGCGTCTATAGGATATACCGGAAAATTAATACTTTTAAATGAAATATTTAGGTTCCTTCCTAAGAAAACATGTGTTATTTCTATAAAAATATAGCAACAAGAATGATAAATTTTAGAAATATAGTTCCACTTATTCAGAAGTAAGAAATAAATATGCAAACATTTATTCTCATTCAACTATTGACAGTATTTTTATTATCATTGAAGATTGAACTTTGGACATGTCCATTTAATATAATAAATGATTAGCATTTATTATGCTGATATATCAAATTCATGAAACATTGCTTTGAAACTAAGAAGTATTTGAAACGATTTTTTAACTATTTGGATGATTTTTATTAACCTTTCTCAACATTATTATGTTTCCAGGCTCCACACGTTTACTTCAAACATTTATGGATTTCCTCTACTAATCTTATATTCATTATTTGCATAATTAAAAAAAACCCTTTAATTGAGAAAATGGCATACTGTTCTCAACAAATTTCGAAAAGGGATTCGTTTCCTAAGTTGGAAATTATGACTGTAATTCCTGCAGGGACAAAACCTTTTTTTTATTAATCTAAAAACGTTTAGCGTTAAGTGAGCATACAATTGATAGGGAAGTTACCTCTTGAACTTTGTCTCGTATCATATTTCAATAGGGAAAGAACATTTTCTTGAACGAGCATTAGTAGGCGTTTTGGGCTGTTTATAATGTGTTTATGATTCCGACATTATTTGTTTAAAAGCAAAAATAGGTAAATATTTATGTCGTCGATTACGGTTATATATAATCTGAAGTAAGGTGTAGTCTTCATTTATTGTGTAAATTAATGTACACTCTGTATACTTTAACATAAGGGTTTTTGTATTTGCTGCTTAGCTTGGTCAGAAGACCCATTTTAATATATTGTCTTTATACTGTAAAAAACACTAGACATGTCAATCCCACTCTCAAAACTTGCTTATTTTATCACTTCCTCAATACTGCCTGACACTTACCTGCATACACCCATACATACAGGCCCAAGAAACAAAGTTGTGTTTTTATACTACGGCAAAATATAAAAGAAAAACCGCTGTATAGTGTGGCTTATGAATTCGATGTCATTTAAGTCGGAAAGAAGATATTAAACTTAATCCCAACGCGAAAATAACAACGAATAGGAATAATAGAAAATGATCATATCGAGTTATTTGAACTACCTTTATTACTAAGGTTATGTGACAAAATCCAAGGGCGTGAAGATTTATTGATTTACTGGATTTTATGGTCACACTACAGCTCTGCCATAAAGTTGAAATGACTTTATAAAGTTCTTATATCGATTAACTTTTCCTTAGTGTTATTAATTTTATTAATCCACATGTTAGCTAATCAACCATTATTTTACTACCATTTCTTATAAATTTATAAAAAATGTATAATATATATGCATATATATGTGAATGTATATATATATATATATATATATATATATATATATATATATATATATATATATATATATTGTAACCCTGAGGATATGATGATGACCAGGGTGTATTACTCTAGCGCTCCACGGATCTAAGATACTACATAAGGTAAATACTTCGCTTTTACGTCAAAATATTTATTTATATCGAGTAGTTCTTACATTTGCAAATCTGAACATTCAATGATGGCCAGGGTAGTAAGAACATTTAAAAGTTTGTTAATCTGATTTCCCAATTTTTTAAGTCTTCCTATCTCTTGCGAGGGCCCATTGTCACGTGGGTTACTGAAGATTTTTCAGTGGTATAAGTAACATATTACTACACCATATAAATTTTTCATTCCACTGAACGCTACATAGGCTTGTTGACCATTGACAAACTTTTCATTTCCAAAATAAATTACTGCTTTGTCAGTTGTCGTCTCTTTTATTTTATTGACCGTGACTCGGCCGGGTGTTGCGTGAAGTGGTGGTAAATTTTAGAATTTAAGAAACCCACCATGAAGAATAAATTGCAAGATAGAAAAATATAAGTATGGTTCTCTAAAAAGGGTAAAATAATTAAGAACAACTGAAATGCTGTAATATCTTGAATACTTTGTGATTAAATTTTTATAAAGTTTAAATAATAAGTAATCGAATGCATTATCACAACAATGCACTTTAGCCTAGGGAGCACCGGTTGTGAAGTAGATATATACATAATACGTACATAACAACGACAATGATATGACGGTAATAAATGAAATATTTGACATTATTTTTTTATGTTAACAACGATTTATATCCTTATACTTTTTTAATGGTTTTAAAACTATGTACGTTTTCATAAAAAATGTGATCAATAAATTATGGTCTCTCAAGGAAGAGTAGATAGCATGGTAGGTCACGAGTGATAACCTGCTTTACTCGGGGAATTCCGGTTCCGTTCGTTGTCATTTTTTTATATTGAGAATATAGATTACACGAGTTACTTTTGTATAATATTAAAAACTTACAACAGAATTTGTAATGGGTTTATATCTTCCTAAAACTACAGTATGCGACCGCTCTAACAAATGGCGTAACAAATTCAAATTCTGCCAGAAAGATAAAATAGAATGAAAATCGCCTATAAAAATATAATTACAGTCGTATGTAGGTTCGGAAGATGTCTATGGGGATTCGAAGATGTCTATGGGATAGTTTATTAAGATATAATTTTGCATATGAAATACAAACATTTGAGTCTTCGAGAACACTGTATTTTCAATACTTCGTTTATTTAAAAAAATATTTTAAAAATATATTAAATATTTTATGCATTTGTAGCATCTACTGCATAGTGACCATGGAGGCATGTCTTTACTTCTATGTAATTACAAAACATTATGCAAGAAAACTATGGATATAGTTAAGAAATATGAGACGAACAATCTGGAATAATGGAACTGAAAGTGGAACCTGAAAATGAAATGTTTTAATGATCGGAGAGTAAGAATATTTCATGAATAGAAAAAAATGGGCTTTAAAGAGCCATATTTTTTTACGTAAAAAAACAAAAATATTGATATTTTTACAGTGATAAAAGTATATAGGCTTTAGTATGCTGGAATAGGCTTGAGATATTAAGTTGATATTCATTTCAATTTGATATCTTAAGTCGTTTCTGAGAGAGACGGATGAACAAAGAAAAAAGGTTTTTACAGGGAGACGGACGGACAATATATACATGCATGGATTTTTTGCTCCTTGAAAGAACAGGGATATGCTATTATCCATATGTAAACTTACGTATGTGCTATATACGATTATGCTTTTATCATATTTGTCAACAATATAAAGCTTAGATTGGCAGATATCCAACAAACTGCATTTTTATGCATGTGATAAATCCTATATGGAAAATCATAGAAAAACCTAAGCACATATTAATCAAATCATTCATAAAAATCAAAGATATGTTTTTGCGTCTGTTTTTTTATGAATTTCGATAAAAATCGTTATGTGATTTATTTATTTGTCTGACTTGCATAACGGCCGTAGAAAGGAACACGGGACAATTTTATACTGGAAAAGAATGAATTTTTTTCGATAATTAAAATGTCATATATTAGGAATAAGGGCATGAATATATGTACATAATAAAACGAAAGTGCATGTTTATAACAATAAAATAGCCTTAAGTTGACACAGCGTGTTGCAATGAAGTAATATCAGCTTACGGCTGTTCACGGCAGAGCGCAGGCTTTTTTCCTTTCATACCATTTTTTTTTAGTTCTGAATACTTCAAATTATTTAGCAATTTACAGTGTTAAGTTTTAATATTTTCTCAAGAGCATTATATTTAAAAATGTTTCCTTTTCCGTGTGACCTCTACTGTTTATTTACATCCTACTAATATAAGACTTGTTTTTATATTTTACTTGCTCAATTCGAAATTTTGCAAGTTGTATGAAATAGTCAGAAACACTATAAATACATTATATTAATTATGTTATTTCATAAACTCTACATTATATTTCACATTTTTAATAAAATAATTAAAATTTTAGCTAAATTAAATGTAAACTGCATATATTTTTCAATAGAATTGGATGAAATATTCAAAGAAAAGTGTTAAATATATCCATGGGCACTTCTTAATTAATATTGATTTTTATATTTCTCGACCTCAGCAATTTTTCTGTACTACTTGTGTTTTAAAATTTCCTTCTAAACTTCTTTCCGAATTTAATATTGATTAATTGATTTTAGAACATTAATAACTAATTTATGGAGAAATGTTTTTAAGGTTCAATACCCTCGTATATTTTTATTTCTGAAAAAAATGTATTACTAAACCAAATAGGGTCAAATTATGTTTTGCACTGCCATTAGTCATACTGTTACACGATATTAATGTCAGAATATTTGTTTTTGGGTACGATGTACTCATAAAAATTATTTGGCGATAAAAGTGAAAATTGTCTTTGAGTTAGAAACTAATTTAAGATTTTTTTTAGTTAATTTAAGAGATTTAAATAATTTTTTACTAATTTTTTAATAATTTTTAAACTTTAAATTAATTTCCTATAATTATACCAATTAAATATAAGTAGGAGTGTTAAAATATAAAAAAGGCATAAATACTATTAAAAAGTATCGACTGAGTATCATATACAACAGTTGTTTACGTGCCTACGGAAAAGGGAATTTTTTTAAATATAATGTTCTTCGAAAATATTGAAACTTAGAACTGTAAATTGATAAGTAATTTTAGGCATTCAGAATTTAAAAAATGGTATACAAGGAGAGAAACCTGTATATGCAAATACAGTGAATCTGTAATATGTGATACATGAGCAATAATTGTTGTGCATTTTTGAGATAAAAATTGATATTATTGTTCTGTTCTTGCAAAATTTATTATTTAATTTATAAAAAATGAAAAGAAAATATTCAGTCAAATTTCGGAAGACCAAATTTTCCTAATTTTTAATTAAAATTTCTTTTTCCTCTTTTTCATGTTGGTATACAAATACGAGAGAATAATATCCATGTACAATACACTATCTTTATAAATAAATGGCATCTATTACGTAGCTTCGTTTACGATTATACAGAATAATTTAAATAAAAACTGAAGAAAATTCATATACCTTTATATTAAATTACGCACAATTTTTAATTTATTACAGAGAGTAAGTATTGCATTGAAGAGCAGCATTAAGTACATTATGAATGTGGACCACTTATTTGATTTTATCGCCAGGAAAAATTTGTTTACACTTAGCATAAACAAATTTCATACAAATTTTAGCTTTCTTAAATTTAATAAAATTACCTGAGATTATCTATTAGCGGTTATTAACGTTAGGCCCCTCCATAAAATATGCATCTAAAAAATTAATCTATTAAATACTAGTGGAACTCGCATTACGAGTGTTCTATACACATTTAGGCATATGTAAATATTTAAGGGTATATGGTAAGTAATTAAAAATATTCAATGTTAGTCTTCATCAGGTAAATATATATAATAGTAGATCTTTTATATTGTTAGAATATTGTGGATACATATAAAAACCATGAAATTTAGATCGTGGATATAATTGTTAATAAAAATTTAAAATAAATATATTCTCAATCATATTTTATTTGATTTGAATCGGGTTTTTTCGCGGTAATTATCTATTTAATGATTAAACCTAGATATTATAAACTAAGTATTCACTATGTCCCGACGTTTCAGACTGGTTGCACAGCCAACGGGGTCAGAGTCTTTCCGTGACCACAGGCTGTGCAACCAGTCTGAAACGTCGGGACATAGTTAATACTTAGTTTATAATATCTAGGTTTAATCATTAAATAGATAATTCCGCGAAAAAACCCGATTCAAATCAAATAAAATATGTGTTCGAATAGCGAAAGTTTAAAAAAGTCTATTCTCAATCAATTCAAAATATTTAATCAGTCATTAGAGTTATTGAGATACTTACATACTTAGGTACATCTTCTATTAGATGAGTATAATTTCGAATCTGAATCATATGAGTATCGTATCAATTATTCCAACACTTGTGATGAGTATTATATCGCATCTCATTACAACTAAATTCAACAACTATTAGATTTTATTTTATTTTATTTATTGCATTACTTTTGTTGTAAACTTTGACACATACACAATTGTGTTAAGCTTAATTATTGTTACGGAAGCAATTTGTCTCGTCAACTAAAACACAACGTACTTAGAGCTTGGTATTGGAAAACATTTCAATATTATATCAGTGAAAATTTCATTTTTTGTAAAAACGTAACTTTCATTTTTTGTAAAACTAAAACCTGGTTACGATTTACTGTAAAAAGGTATAAATTAAAATAATAGACCATTTTATTATATGACGGTACACAAAACTATACCAAATACCAAATTGACTCTTATGGTGTAATTTAATTCATTCTTGTTTGCTAAATATTATGCCTGTGCTCTTTCATTTACTAATGATTAAACAAGTTTAATTGCATATAATTGTAAAAAAAAACATTGGAAATATAATTTTCCAAAACTGAGATATAAATTAAAAAAAAAAGAAAATTCACTGAACCTTAATAGAATTAAGATTTATGGAGAAATATTATAAAATAGTTTTATACTTCGTATTGTTGCCAGCGTTCACTGGTTAATATTAAGTTATACCTCAAAATACCGAAAATGTCGAAAAACTTCTAGCGGCGTTTTTGTACTTGCAGGCTGTACTTCCGCTCTGTTTCCCTTTTCAGTTGCCTTCGTCTTCAGTTAATCAGTCACTTCTGGAGTTATTAAGTTATTATGAAATTTTGATTCATCTTATTAAAAGCAAAATATTATTTTTGGATAATTTTCAATATTCAGTTTTCATTATCTTTATTAGCCTTCTACTTTTTTTTGCTTTAAATTGCTTTTATAGTCATAACCGTTAATTACAGGTTTCTGTCTTTATATACCTAACTATAATCAGTCCTGAATATATTTGGCGTTAATTTTGTAGATATGCATTATAATTTAATTTTTCACAACCATATGAAACTATGTGATTTAGTACTATTTCTACTTTATTTAAATTCTTTATCACGACCTAGGTTTCGTTGTGTGACAACATCTTCAGGTGGGTAATTTGTAAAGATTGACTCTTAGAAACTTCCAACAGCATTAAAATATTACACAAAACAATACTGGAAGCGGAGTTTGCGCGGGTTTTCATACTGTTTACGCTGGTGAATTTATGGTAGGGGAGCAGTGTAGTTTTTATTAAATGTTCAAAAGTACTATATAGAATATACAATATTTAAGTGAGGGTAACAAATTAAATTGATGTTATTCAATGAGGTTATACAATGAAAAATGTTCCGGTGTATGTAATAAAGTAAATGGATTTTATTCTAACTAATATATTTATACAATAGCAAGGGCATCTGATGATTAAAACAAAGTCAAACAACTAATAACAATATTAACTTTGATGTCTCTTTTATGTCTGTGTATTTCCAATGTTACTGGGATGTTGAGTTTATTGCTTTTTGTACTTATTTGTAATATATAGGTAATGTTGTCAGTATGAGGGTAGTAATATTCAATGGTTATATTCAGTGATATGTTTTGCAAACTGAGATGGGACTGATTTGTTATTTCGCTAGCTAGCAATGTGTTTTTTGAAAGTAGTATAATCTCTTTCTATTTGGCCTATCTATACGCATTACAGTCTGCATTTAAGTTTGTAGATACTACTCTTTAAATTTATTTGGGTTTTACACAAGTTACTCAAAGTACTATAAGCACATGTGGTATTATTTATATTTTTCTTATTAGTTAAGAATTTTCCTAGTTTAATTAATACATTACCTATGTATGGAATGGATTTATAGTAAATTTTATTATTTGGTACAACCGGGTATATTTCTTGGAGTAGTATTTTTTGTGATTTATTCTGATACAGTCTTGTGACAATTGACGGATTATAATTTTCCTTTGTTGCGATTTATTTTATAGCTTTTATTTCTTTACATAATTAGGTTTTTCCAGTGGTTAAAGCGCTCCGAATCATCGAATGGAAGGCTGCTAACATATGGGTCCAAGGGTCTTGCGATCGACTATTAATTATGGAGTCGGCAAATGTATCTTTTCCAAACATTCTTAATTTATATATATTGTTTTTGGGTTCAAATGTGATATCTAAAAAGTTAATTTTCTAGGGGATCTACTTGTAAAGTGAATTTTATATTGTTGTGTAGGGAGTTGGCAATATTGACAAACTGGTCTAATTGTCGTTGTGTACCTTTTCAGCAGATAAGGATGTCGTCTACGTATCTATAATAGTCACCACCTATAATAGTCTACATTGGTCACCAATTTACTGTTTAAGAGGCTGGTTTTTAGATTGTTCATGAATAACTCGGCTAACAGAGGAATGAAGAGGGAGACATAGCGAGTCCATTCACTTGTTGAAAAAAATCAAATAAGAAATGATTTTGGTCCATGCGTAATTTATAATCAGTCTTTATAACTAATATTATATAAATTTATTTAAAAATCTTAGCATTTAACTTAGAAATTCTATTCAATTTTGAATTATGCTTAACGTACAGGAGATAGAATCTAATAAAGAAGTGTAGGATAACCTAGCACAGGCATTTGATAAAGAATATGTTAGTTAAGTGATCTTTATAGCACATAAATGATGAAATATAGTATTTAAAGCAGAAGAAAAATAGTTCGGAAAATTGCTACTATCCGGTCTACCTGAAATATATACACCGACGATTATCCCAATATTAATATTTCAGGTGAACCATAGAGAAGAAATATTACGTATCTAATTAGAATGAAAAGAGCACTGACTCTGTTAAATCTACAATTTTACAAGATATCATAATGATGACAGTGATACAACGGATTTTTGACAAATTAAAATTTCAAGACAAAAGGAAATAAAAACAATTTCAAAAATGACCTGATTGCTATTAATGAAATAAGTAAAGTCGAATTAATAGCAAAAGAATATCAGTATATGAAGAAGGCTCAAATTTTGCTATTGCAGTTGTAGCTTCTATGAATAACATAGATATTTGGTATCTAGACTCCGGTATTTTCACGTATATGATAAAAACACAAAAATTTCCAAGAAGAAACAAGTAGCAATCGTAACTAGATAGTAGCAACCACGTCACCTACCGAAAAAATTAAGGCTGCAAATGACAAGTCTTTAAGTAAAAGGTTCTGGCCAATAAGGTTATATAAAGATATTTATAAGTAGCACTAGCGTATTAGTAGCAACAGCAAGTTTACTCAGCAATATATACTGGTTGAATATGTATGATCGTCAAGCGTATACCTCGATTGTTAATGATATTTTTCTATAGTAATAACGTAACTATTGCAACAGTAAATTTTGTAAATAGTATGTACCGACTAAATTTATGGAATTATCATGCAAATATATCTGATCTCGATAAGCAGAATATTTACCTTTGGGACCAGTGTTTCAATCATCTCAACTTTCACAAATTAGAAAACATTGTAGAAAATATTAAAGGTTATAGAGTTATAATTCGTACCATCAGAATTGTGATAAAAAACGTAGTTGCGGTGTTTGTCTAGTTTCCTTCGAAAGTAAAGTTCATTTCATTCATATGATATGTTGTAAAAAGAAATATCAAGTGGACTTGGAAGAGTTTAAATATGAGCCTAAATTTGAATCACGTGGGAACTACGTTTCTGAGAGTTCTAATGTTATTCACTACAACTCACATTAGAAAACACATCTGAAAATGAGTACTAACTAGATCAAAGTGAAGATGAAGAAGTGTGTATCAGTCAATAAATCAAATAAAGAATATTAGTTGTACTTTCATAATCCAATCAGAACGGTAAAATATGGGTTTATTTATAATTTACTATTATATGGATTTTAACTTACTCGTTTGAATAATTATGTTCGGATGGTTAATGGTTAGCATAGACTTAAATATATATAAAGCGATTGCACGAAGAGATTTACTTGGAATTTCCTGTTAACGATATTTTTTTTCAAACAGAGCATTCAGCAACGTTTTACGACTGTTCAGTAAGCGAGATGAAACAAGGCTGGTTTAAAAATTCGCTTTAGGAGGTTTTATGTCATCCGAGTGGACGAATTCAACAAATAAAAAGATAATAGCCGTCATTAGTCTCAGCCAGTCGACAAAAGCGTCAAAAGAGGGTCAAATTTGTCTTTTTAAAATTGTGCGCAATTCTTGTTTAAAATATGCTGAAACATTTTCGGTACAAATTTCTTTCTGATTTTATATTCACGTAACGAATGTTACCTACAACATTGCGATGAAATTTGGGTGTATATATATTTTTTTTGCGTTAAGGTAACATGTTAATGTGTTGTTTATATGTATTTCTAAATTTGTGCTTCAGAGCTGCCCTTATCTCTGAGTGCTATTTTCTTTTTTCCATTTCCTTTTTCTGTTCATATCGTCTATATTATAAAGTGAAATAAATAATTTTTAAGGACTTTTTTCAACTAATATCATTCAATTATTAAGTTTAAATGTCCATATCCATTCTTATGTCATTGATATTTTGGGTTCTAGATAAGGTTTTATAAGCAACAAATACCAAGTTTATATTTATTTGACCAAAAGCAGTTGAAGGGAATTAAATTTTTATTTGTTTTGTTTTATATTCTTGGTGACTGTAGGCCATACATTTTCTTAGTTTGTTAGTTTATAAGGAATGATAATATACCAGGTAGACTAACTAGCTTTTATAATAATGAATTCTTTCCGTATTTCGTACATTTGGGAAAACGTATGTGAAATTTTGGAAAAAAACATTATTTTTATTTAATTAAGTGTATTTTTAATGCAATGACTGGTAGTATTTTAATGCATGACACCGAGACTGCGTATTTTTTCGAATTTTATTCTAGAATAGATAGTCATCCCATCCATGGAATAATTTATTTGTACATGTAATTATTATATTTATAAATATTTAAATTTTTTTATTTTCATTTCAGAATATACGGCAATACTATTTGATCTTACTGAATCGTTTATAAGGTACTATTACGAGTAGAAGTATTTGATAGTTTTATCGCTGCAAATAAGCGAAAATTGTTATTCTTTTCTAATAACTTTTAAACTATACTTTGTATATTTTATGTTACTTAATATTCAGGGAGAATTTTAATTTTACAACTCATAGTGAAAGTTACTCGCTGTGTAAAAACTACTTTTATACACACACATACACACACACTTATATATATATATATATATATATATATAAATATATATATATCTGTAAAAAATAATACAATATTAATTAACATATAATAATAAGTCGAATCTTCTCGGTTTTTTCCAATTTTTCCGGAAATAAATGAATTTGTAACAGAAAAATATTACGACCGTTCGAAGCCGCAATGAATATTTTTTTGAAATAACAAGCCTCATCTATATTTAAAGAAGATAAGGAACGCTGCTGATGACGTATTCGAAGTCGCTAGTATAAACTTACACATTCATATTCAATTACTAAAGATGCGTAAGTTTTTCGATACAGGATGCAGAAAGGAATATATCAATGAATATATATCCATTTCGTTATTACCGACCGAAAGCAAATATCATATGAACATTTATTTGTTTACGTAGCAGACATAGGTATGTCATAACCGCCCAACTTCAATCGGGACCGCAAATAATGTACAGCTGTGCCCACCGCCATCCGTTCACTCTACGCCTTCATTAAAATGACAGATGGCTACGCTGAAACGAAACTTCACTACTGCATAGTGTGTTATTTCAAAATAATTATGATACGAAACATGTACGCTTCGCCGTTTATGCATCTGCCGCCCGGATGAAGCGAAATTTGAACACAATATCATAGACCTGTTTTCTTATGGCAAACGTGGAATGAATACATAAATGTTTTGTAAAATATTGTATTAATATTAATTAATAAAAAATTATATTACTTCACTTCAAACAAAAGACACTTCAAAAAATTGACAATATATGTTTTACTTCTCACTTCTCTTAAATAAAGAATTGTTGTTATCTTTTATTGTATTTCTAAACAATATAATGGAATGCAATTGTTAAGGAAGTATGTTTTCAATGTCATAATTTTACTTCTTTTGTTTGCAATGTTTTATTATTTTTGTTTTTCTTTAATGCTATTATTACAATGTGTATTATTAAAATTGTGAATAACTCGCATTTACTATAAGAACGAGGGTGGTAATTTTTCTTACAAAATAATAATTATTTTTCAAAATTTTGGTTTTATTGTTATTCTTAAAACTGATTAATTCTTTAAAGTTGAAATTTCACACTTTAATACAAAAAATAAAAGAAATTTGGGCAAAATTAGTTTTCGTACCAGGCACATACATTTAAAAAAACCTGTATCATCCTTATATGCAGTAGTGTAATATGACTAAAGCAAAACGTTGATAAATGAAGCAGATGCGACAATTTTTTTCCAAGGGTATTTTTAATTTATTTTTAATTTTCTGGTGAATACCTCATATCTGATATTGCAATGCGTTCTCAAACATAGAACTAAGAAAATTGAATATATTTGGCGTTAATTTTGTAGAAATTCATTATTCACAATTAAATGAAACTACGTGATGTAGTATTATTTCTACTATCTTTAATTTCTTTACCACGACCTAGGTTTCGTTGTATTACATCTTCAGGTGGGATACAAGCAAAGAATCTTTGATTGTGACTAAGAAAATTGTCTATATTTCTATTCAAAAATCTGATACAAATTGAATTAGTCAATACTATGGCCTAATTCCGTTGGGTCAGATATTAAACAAAACTTATAAATAAAAACCCTTATAATTTCAGTATATACTTAGTGAATCCAAGATGCTAACAGATGCAATGTTTAGTCCGTTTATTATTACATCAAATTTATGATAACTAATTACAAAGCAATAGTATAAAGAAAGTCACTTTGTCACCATTTTAATTTTTAAAATTTATCCGGCATGATGATTTATCAATTTAAATTTAGTTATTAAGCTACCTGAAATATTTGGTATTCAAATAGAAGAAATATATGATTTCTTATGAAGTAATCACGTAAATTTTTAAGGTACCAACGCTAAAGAATAAGAACAAAATTAAAAGTTTTATCCTCACTTTACACGTACTTTTGGCGTCAAGAATCATAATACGGACCGATCGATATTTCCTTTTTTTATACTTGTCTTATGCCCTCAATGGGTAATATAACTTTAGGGGTTTATTTTGTTCAGTGTTTTTTCTTCATCCATATTATACTCTATTTTTTCCATAATAAACGTTTCACTTTTCGTTACGTTTTCGTTTATAATTTAAAACATTTTGATTAAAAAAATTCATTTCAGTTAATAAATTTAACTGATTGAATTTAAATTATTTCTAAAATTGTGATATTTTTTTCTTTGTGTTAGTAGTATTTTTTTACGAAAAATAAATGGAACAAAGGTTCGTCATGCTCACAAACAACTAATTTTATTCCCGCGCTTTGACCGTTTAACTCATTGAAAACCTAAGAAGCATTTGTATTAGTATTTTTTCTTATAATTTTTATTCCTGACTCAGCCACCTTTACTTTTACTCAGCCACATTTATAGCAGCTTTATGTTTTTTTGTGATATCTAGGTTTAGGTACACCCTAAGAGTAACATTCTATATTTATGTGATGTATATTTTGATACTATTGATTGTTATATGTCTTAAGGAAGTTCAGCGACTATTTAATATAAAACTTAGTTTAGCTTTAGCCCTATAGCAATTTAATGAACATACAGGGTTTGTTTTGATATTCGTTTTTTCCACGTAAGTCTTGAAAGTGTGCTTCTTCATAATATTTCTTTGGCGGAAAAATAGTTTATTTGTGACTATAAAATAAACTCCTAAAAATACTAAGAGAAGTTTTAGAATTTGAATTATTTGTTATAGAATATGTAATTATGATATAAGATTTAAAAAAATATAACCGACTTCGCACTGAAAATATGAATATTCAATAACTTGTACGTTACCGTTTCAGAACAAAAATTAATTTGTGAAATTTAGCAAGAAATATAGATACTACAGATGTTTTAAATAAATGCCAAGTCAACGCTTCTTGCCCATCTGACATTTTCACTCGCTGGTGATATTATGTCTAACATTTACAACTAATTTCTCCTCTCTGTTATTACACATAGATGAGTGCTACATTTCATTTGGTACCGTTTGCGGACTAATGTTTTGGTCAATTCATATATTAATTCATACCTATACTTACTTACTGATCTACCTACAAAATAATTTTTTTTTTTGCTTCATGACTTTGTATGCACTTGGATATATTTACATACCTATTTACGTTGATGTAACATTGATTATATCAACACTCGATGAGTTTACTTCTCATCAGTGCAAAGTTCCTGTCACCTCCTCCTGGCTCAATCGTTGCACCCTGTTATTGCTGAATGTCTGATTTATGTCACCCTTAGTCGTGTCAACATTTTCGAGACTTTTTTATTAGATTATCGTTAGACCTGCATCTTTCAAAGTCTTAACATTTACATCTTCCAGTGTAATATCATAATAAATTGATTATAATTTTAAGGCATGCAATCGCTTGACACCGCATAGAATCCCCCAAAAATGTGAGAAATTCTATGGCGCGCCTTAAATTTTCTTGGTACATTTCCAACCCATTTATTATGATATTATACTGGGGCCCTTCAAATAAAAATGAACTAGCCAAATTATAATTATGAATATATTGGTTTTCCTTAATTTTTTGCGCATTGTGCAAACACGACTCACCTGACTTTAAAAAAAAATACTATCTCTTCAAAATGATTCAAACGTTACGATTGGTTAATTGTTTCCAATATACATTTGTGAGTGTTACCATATTAAATAATAAATATAGCATGGAGATTGATTTTAAAAAGGTAATTAAAATTAGACTAACATTTTTACTAAAAAGCAAATTATAATTTATCTAAAAGATAAATGAACCAATATCTCATTAATACCTACTTACATAAGTTTATTTCAAATCTGATTGGAGTATTTTTTATAATCTTAGATACTTGAGTGAATAAGAAATATTAAAATTTTCAATTAGCGATGATTTTTATTTACGAAATGTAAACAATCTTGATCTTGATACTGAACCCTTATCTTTTTTTTTATCAATTTCTTTTATAAAACTTTATTAATGAAGGAGATAGTTAGAAAAGTCAAATTAACCATAGCATCTCTGATGGCCGGTTTCTGAGTACTTTTAAACGAATAGTATTCTATAACTCTTTTGTTTGAAATTCTTCATACAAAAAGTTGTCAAATAGATATCTATTCCATAAAAGGTATTCAAAAATTGGTTATACGAAGAGTGTTTATTCAGTATTGCCACATCCTTTCATCCATCGAAATAAAAGTATAGGTTGATGCATTTCCCTATTAATGACTTGTAAAAATTTTAGTAAAAAATGTGGTAGGATTGAAAAAAGACACCTAGCCTTTTGTCTGACCCATGCATTATTACGGATTGAAGTGGCGCTATTTGGAGAAAATGCTTACTGTATATACATTTATAATTTTCACGCCTCTCTTTGTAATTTTCCAGATATTTTTTTTAAATACATATTAATGACACGCACGAATATTTAAAGCTTTCAAAATAACTCTTAATTTAAACGATACTTTGTAAATTTAGAAATTAGTTGCTTTGTCCATGTGAATATGACCTCAGCGATATTAATATCAACTATATTTTTAAAACACTTGTTATTTTTATTCCACTTTTCACTGCGTATGTCATTTAGATCACTTGGAAAGAAAAGGTACTCTTAATTTACTTTTTACAATAAAATATAATTAAAATGGAGATTAGTTAAAAACTGGTATCAAAAAATTATAAAAGATTATTTACAAATAAGTAAATTACACGTTTTTAATTTAACTATCAGGTTAGATTGAGTATATCTTGCTGTCTCATTCGTTCCCGTAGAATGTAATGAGGATTATTGAAAACGACATTAAAATTATAAATATTATTGTATTGAAATATTAAGTATTGAATATATTTGGCGTTAATTTTGTAGAAATTCATTATTCACAATTAAATGAAACTACGTGATGTAGTATTATTTTTACTTTCTTTAATTTCTTTACCACGACCTAGGTTTCGTTGTATTACAACATCTTCAGGTGTGATATTAGCAAAGATCTTCTTCGCTAAGATCTTTTTTTGCGAATATCTAATATTTGCTGTCTTTGCTAATATCCCACCTGAAGATGTAATACCACGAAACCTAGGTCGTGGTAAAGAAATTAAAGAAAGTAGAAATAATACTACATCACGTAGTTTCATTTAATTGTGAGACATTAAGTTTAAACCTTTATAATTTGATAAATTTTTAAAACTTGAAAAAATTCTTTCTCGTCAGCTTGTGCCCATAAATTTTTATTTATGAGGAAAAATACTAACTGTTTAAAAAACCCATTGCTTACCATCGCTTGAAAATGAGAATAATTTTGAGATGTACATATTCATTATAGCTTTTGTTACATGAAACACAAGTAAGCGTTATGTTTAAATTATGATTTCACAGTGATCAATACACTTTGTATACACATGATATACTGTAATACTCACGATATTTTGAAATAACTGGAGTTTTTTACGAAATAATGCATATTTATTTTCATTTGAATAGAGAAGATATCCAAATAAAAATAAAATTCAAGACACAGCTGATTGTAACTTTTTCTTAATATGGATTTAAGTGTACGTCCTTATTTTCCATATTAAAAAGAAAATAATATTTATAAGCAGTGACGATATCTGTCTTTATATAACTTTGACGCGAGCACTAAGGTGAGTAAATAGACTTAAAGTAAGATATAGAAATGCGATGTCAGATATAGAAGTTCAGATGGCTGAATGAACTTGGTACTTCGACATGCACTTTTATTTAAACTAACATGAAACCAAGACATAGACGGCGACACACGAAAGTCGAAAAAGAGCATTACGACAGAGATGGAAAGCTGATGAGCGAGGTAGAGTAACCGCGAACGCTACCGTGTCCCGCACTGTTTGTAAGAAGACCAATGTCGAGCCGCCTTCATTTATGCGTTGACCATCTTAAAATTTGGATGAGCTCCTCGCGTGCGTGCGCACAAGATAATAGCGTGCTATACCTACGCCGTTGTTGATGCTGACTGATGACGGTATATTGCATAGCGCACCATTCAGGGGTAGCCAAGTACAGCTACAACCTTTTACTTGTAAGGAAATCAAACTGCGGGAGTATATCTAATGGCCGATTCGAAGCGGACTGTCCTCTCTGTTTCCAAAAACTATAAATTTAAATGTATCGATTCACATTAAATAGCGGATTAAATTTATGGTATTTGTAATAGAACAAATCACCGCTGGGGTTTGCTTCAAATTGCTTCGGATAACGGAAACTGTAGATCGATCAACTAAAGTGGATACATTATGATTTGGGAACCTTCTAGTAGATAATTGGGTTACAATTGAAACTTATCAGAGTAAATTAATTATGAGCCATTCGTGTATTAACTCAATTAAATTTTATTGAAATTGAACGTTTCAATGTTTAAACGGATATATCGAGTTTTGAATTTGAGGAAATGGATGTCTAAAACAAATGATGCTGTGCCACAAAAGATATATTTTGAGGTAGCGAGTTCTAAATAATTTCAAACAATATTTATGTGTCCTTTGCTCGTGATTTCGTTCGGCTGAAATTCGGGGTAAGCATAATTATTAGGATTTTTTGTATTTTTTCTCTCAGAACTCTATGAACATAAATTTTACTGAACACGTTAATAGATGGCGTTTGATATTGCTGTACATAATGAACATATAATAAAAATCAACTTATTTTTTATTTATGAACCGGTTGAAATGAAATAAGTCTAAATAATTGAAACCAAGTTAATCTAAATATATCACTGAACACTGCATACAATTCGGCCGTTGTTGAGATTAGAGTGCATAACGATGGTGCTCACAGACAATCAGATAAACCAATAAACACAAAAATTCTAAAAACTGTTGTTTTAGGAATAGTGGCCTGTATTTATTATGTAGAACTTAGTTTTACTCAAAAATATTGAATGCTTAGTTTTTACACAATTTTATTCGCTTGAGAGATATACTCTCTTTGATTTGCGAGACGCTGTGTATTTTCAGAGATATACTCTTCAAGTCGGTGTACTTTAGCCGCTCTCGTCTTGAATACACATTCGCAAAATTGTGATTTTTTTAGACATGCTGATGTTAATATTATCGTGTACCTAATTTGTCTTGTATAACAACACACATAAAATGTTAGAAAAAGGATAATCGTTTGGAGATAAATAATACATCGTTTTCCAGTTGTCTTTTACTCTAAATAAACAATTCTCAGTTTAAGATTTAAAAAATTCGGCAGCGCCACCTCACATTGCAGGCTGTAACTACGTAATGTTTTGCAAAATTAAAAGCTGTACCATTATGTTTAAGTTGATAGCTCTTAGATACCAGGCTTTCTTAAAATAATTATTTAATACGATTTCGTAAATAAATTAAAAAAAAATATTTTAATAAAAATGAGTTTCATGATAAATATCGATTTGTTTTTGCTTTTTGTTTATTTTGCTTTTCAATAATTCCGCTACTTTGTCTTAAATAGAAAAGCTGGTTATGAAGGTCCGTGAATTTTTTTGTAGAACAACAAATAAACAAATAAAAAAATCTGAAATACATATATTTCAAAATGTGACTGGAAATATATTTTTAAATGCAATTTTATAAACATGAGTCTTGATAAATTCAGCTAAATTGTTTTATTTTAATTTTACATAGAATGGCAAAATTTTTCAAATGTCTTTTATGAAAATATGTTAACATACTTATATTTGGCTTTTTAAATATATACCGCTCAATAAATTTCATATTAGTATTACCACTAATCAGATGGTCAGCTTATCACTCTCTGTCAATGTATCTTTTTTAATGATTATCTTGTGTAAAATTTTAAAAATACCCTTAATGAACATTAAATCTTGAAACTATATGACGTAAAACATATTGTTTAGAATAGGAAGACTATAAAATAAAATAGGTAAATATCATAAGTAATTCGACCACAGTTCAAAAATAATTTTTCTGAATTGTGTACTGTTTAATTGAAAATTTGATCATTTAAATACAGAGACCTACAAATTAAGCTAGAAGAAAATGTGTTTATGAAACTTATTTTCCTTTATTCATATTTCAAATACGCATTTTTTTAATCCAATTCCATGAGCAATCATTTCTGAAGTGAAACTGTATACAAGATAGATAAAATAACAAAATATATGATAAGTAAATTCTTCGTAGGGAGTTCCAAAAATAATAACTTTAATGTCCCAAATTTTTAATTTAATTTAAGATAAATATAAAATGAATTAAGTATCTGTACAGGCACTCATAAAATGATATTTCTGTGATTGCCCTGAAAGAATTATATATTTAAGCTTACACCGGTTTCCCTACTACCTCCAATTAAGATATCAGGACTTAGACAATCTATCAAAAAAGCAAACAGGAGTAAATGGCTAGTCAAAGAAAATAAAATTCTCCTTTTCTTAAAGTACTTGCTTACTATTATAAAATAGCAAATGTCGAGGCGGTCAATATAACTATTAGCTATCGCAAATCCAATTTATGTATTTTAGGAGGAAATTTTGACTAATAAGAATGGTGATATTTTATTCAAATAATTAGAAAAATATATTTATTAACTCACCGATTGATTAAACTTTAGTTTATGTTCGAAATATCGATACGAGTATATATTCTCTTAGACTAGGGATTTTAAATTTGTCAGTGTATGATTCAAAAAGTAATACTTAAAAAAGAATTAATTTATCTTTCAAAATTATGAGTAAACACAAATTTTAATTATTCAATATTTTCCATAACTTTTATTAAAGCTTGTAATTTTAAAAATATTTTATGAAGTTACTTTGTTTTCCAAGCTTTCAAACTTAATTTAAATGATCCGTGAAATGCATGTTTAATACAACATCGCTCGACAGAAATAAAATAAGAATTAAAATAATGATTATAACGCACAGAAAACGTTAAATTACCCTATAATTTAATTAATTTTCATGTAATCTAGTAGCGGATCAGGAAGTTGTAAACAGTCTGTTGAAAAGTATATTGTCACATGTACCTATTACATTGTAAACCTCTTAAGTAATTAAGTTCAAAGCTTTTTATGAACTTTGAAGATAAATGAGTACGACCTTTATAATAAATAACTAATTAATTAAGATAACACGAGAAACTCATTGACAAGCCTTGTCGTGTTTGCACGTCTCGGGTGTAATATTTTACGATATGATTTAGTTAATTATTTTAATTAGTTAATTCATCATAAAGAAAAACAAACCTTATTAAGTTGTTTTCTGAAAAAGAATTGCTAATTATCATTAATATTTACACCCTGGAGTGAGAGAAATTTAATGAATGAAAATTTTTTAATATAAATTGAAATAATTCACAAATGAAGAGTCACGGAATGAAAAATAATTACATTTTTTACGTACTAAAAATTTATAAAGAAATTACAGTTATAATAGATAAATATTTCCATGATGTGTGACTGAAACATTTGTACTTTTGTTTTGTTGACGAAAATTGGAATAGATAAAAAAAACATTATTAGTTCAACGAGTCAGGTTATATTTGAATGGAATTGTTTAAGATAGTATTGAAAATTGATTTGAGTTATATTCTTACTTACTGTATAATTTAATAATAGGAATGCTAAATTAAATTAATATCCTACCACAAATAAAACAAATGGAACACACATTCAACGTCATGTTCAACATCTTCACTCTTCGACAGTTGTTATTCTCTCGCACCATACAATGAAAATCTAGTCCTTCCAACAACATGTACATTTTTTCTCGTAAGGTCACCATCATTAACAATATAGTTAAACGTCATCTCAGATAGATTAAATTGTAAAATAAACCACTTTTGTCATCAAACTATGAGAATCTTTATTATGTGCAACAAAACATTGCACGTACAACAATCAAAACTACTTTGCATGGAATTCTGAAAAAGAATATTTTTTGTTCAATTGATTTGTAAATTGTGTAAAGTAAGAGTATAGGTATTACTAATTTAAGTGTTAATAGCAAATCTAGAATCTTTGTAATATTGGCTTAGTTTGGATCAAATTCAGAGAGAATTTTATTTATTAATATAAAACAATTTTATTTATTAATTTACAACATATTTCGTAAAAACCAGACATCCTGCTTGAAGTTATTTGGAAATTAACTTCTTTATTCGCAAAAAAATGCGTAACTGGAATCCTTCCGGAAGAAATATTTTAAAAACCCATAGACCGGGTCCCTTGGGGATTCACCGTTCAGTCGTTAATGCATCAGAGCTCTGATGAGGATATGATTTGTTTTCGACTTAGTGTTGGATCTCATATTAAAAAGAAGACTACACAAATAATTTTTACTCTTCATTTGTTGTGATGTTCTTTCAATTCTGGAAAGTTTTTTAACGCAATCGAATGAAATAAACTCGGAGAGTTGAGAGTTATATTCACTTATCGAGTGTGCCATTAGAAATTGTTAAAAACGAAATATTTTCAAGAATATCTCAGTAAAATAAAATCCGTGTAAATTTCGTGTTTTACAATAATGATGATTCCGCTATCTGTAAATCCCGATGTTCTTCAGTCTTTCATAAGAAGTGTAATTAGATTTCTTGTAAGGACTTTTGACTACTACAAGTAACTTTATAAGATTTTGGATCTGAACAAATTACCGGTTTTTACATGGAGAAATTAATTAAGTAAATTTTATTTGACGGAGATAAAATTATACTTTTCAGGTTAACTATAATTTTCAGTTTCAAAATCACGAAGTTCTAAATATTAAGGACTTTGTATAAATGTGTGTAATTTTTGGTATATTTTAAAATTTAATGCAAAATAAACAAATTGTGACATTTAAAAAAAATTATTTATTATTTGGAGTAAAAATGAAAGGTCTTTGTTTTTTCATAAAAAAATTATCTCACCATGTTCTTTTTGGGCGTTTTGCGATTGATTGATTAATTTGACAAGCGGCGACTTGACTTTATATTCACAATAAGTCCATTGTCACAAATCCAGTTGCGGGTAGCAGAAGTGAGATTGGAGGCAGCCAGTATGGACACTATTCAGGAGAACGGAATAGCTCTTTAATGTCATAATAAATGGCGTGGGGATTATATCCATTTGCGAGTGTATCTTAATAAATTTGTTTTTATTCTCTTTATTTTTCGTTTGTTATTTTTATTTTTTCGGTTTACACATTAATTACACACAATTTATTAATTATTTATTTTCCAACAGCATAATAAAACAAAATAAAATGGCTTTTTATATATCACCACTAGAAATGTACTTCACCGTAACTGTTTCTTTTTAAGAAATTAAAATGTGTCATTGCATTTTTGTTTCGGATTTTTACACATTCGGTTAGAACGTTTTAAAGGATCATACCTTACGAAACATATGACTAAATAAAACACGTTTGGTATTACTTATTGCGTCTTTAACACTTATTCAGCTACTCAAAGAGAAACTTTCTCCTCGGTTAGCTTAATAAGTTTTCTCCTAGAAAGTAAACATTCTGTACCACAATTTCTCTGCAAGTATTTTTTTTAATTCGTCTTTATCCAAAAAATAAGGGCTCACATGTTTTATTTTTGGCGTTTATTCCTTAAGAATCGATTTTTATATATAGCACCTGGTATGAAGTTTTGTAAAGAGTAAAAAGAGAATTTCAGAGCGTACGAAGTTCAGAGCGATGAAAAGTGTAACCGTTAGGTGGCCTCCCTGCGCAACATTTCTGTACATTTAGCTTGAGATATCGATATGTTTATTTGGCATTTTCTTGTGGCGTAATCGCGATGACCGAGTGTGACACACATATTGGCATTTTCTTATGACGTAATCGCTATGATGGGGTAGGACACACAAAATTTACTTTCGTACGCTTATATTCAGATGTAATCATTAAATATCATTATATGTGAATATTTGGTGTCTTCAATCCTACAATATTCAAACGTCTCTTTTAATTTTAACTTCTTAGTCGTTACTAAATATTTTTTAATTTTGTTACATAAATTTGATCTTGTTCATTTGTATTTTACTTGAAAATAATAATACTGTCAGCATTTAATTATTAAATAATTTTTCATTTATATTTAATGACATTGATATTTATGTTTATATAAAGTGTTACCTACTCATACATTCCAAGACAATCGTAATTTCAGTCCCTGTTCGGAGCTGACACGCACAATTTTTTTTTAATAAGGCCAGCGGTTTTTGAAATATTTTTAAAAATACGTTTATCAGATGCCCATCCAGTTGTTCCGCCTCAACTTTTTTATATATTCATAATCGAACTTCTTATAATTCTCAATCAAAAATGACTATAGGAATAATGATTATTGATTGCTTTACCAAGAAGAAAATCAAGGAATCGAACGATAGTTCCACACTATTCGTATGCAAGAATAATCGTTATATCGCTATTCTATATTTTTATATATGATGTACGATAAATTTACGATTTATTGCCCAGTTGCAGAGTTATTGGGCTACAAACAAACTGACAAATGAACTAACTTTTTGATTTTGAATAGAGGTATGAATTCGGTTAACGTAAAAAAATCACGACCCTGACAATTATTTATGAATGTCGTCAACAAAATTTACCCACACAATTCTCTAATAAGAAACAGAGTGTGATGTATGGTATTTGCATTAAAAGTGACATAATTTTTAAATTTTGAAATAAGTCAAATAATCAGTAAAACCGCCTATGTCAAGCATTAATTTCGTAATTTTAGCTTAATGTTAAAATTAGTACAAATAGTTTAAATTGATGACATTTTTCATTTTAATAATTAAATTTATTTTTTATTTTTATTGTAAAAACCTAATTTATCATAAGAAATAAAAAAAGTAAAATAACTGAAGAAAAGGTTAAAATCTATTCCATCGCAAACAAAATGATCAGGTACAAAACTTTCCAAATTAATTTTTTTATAATAAATAATCGTCAGCTACAGAATTTTTTTTAGATATGTCTTTTTTAATGTATATCTTTCATACGGTGTCAACAAAATGGCCAAGAAATCTCTGGTACTAAACCGCATTTATATCGAAACCATAATGATATTTGTAATAATTTATTAGAACTATTATGAACCTCGAAATTAATAAATATTTATATCTAGTACAATTCTCGCAGCGTAAGGTCTTTTCTTGTATAATAAATTGGTTAGGAGTTAAAAATTAATTTAAAACCAATAAAATTCTTACCGGCTTTATATAATGTAAAGCCTCAGTTTTGCTGCCAGTTTTATACACCTCTGGGATTATTCTTTTTCTCGATGAAGGTCCAGGTATTACCGACTCGTATACGGCTTTGCCGCTTCAACCTCATAAGGGTTGGCTTTGGAAATTCCAGACGTCGTATTTGATGGCTGGATTAATTTATTTGCTTTTACTACAACATGCGTTGTGAATATATTTCATTCGTTCTTTTTAATAGGTTTATTTTATTCGTTCTTTTTTCTGTTATTTTTGCTAGGTAGGAAATAATATTGTACCCAATGTCATCATTTTACCGTATATTTATTACGTTTCCTGTGAAAGGTGTCAGGGAAAAAGAATAATAAAAATATAAGTCGAGTGTAGATTTTACATTCCGTACACTCTGTGTTAACCTAGATGCATTTACTTTTTTTAATACATGGAGGTGTTGACTGGTATAAAGATTTTTATATTGGACTGTAAGTGAAAAGTCTGAAGAGAAACATTTTCCCATTTAATATTTGGAGATCATGTGGAAAAAGTTCGAAAAGAAAGATCGTGAAATAAAAGGAGCACATATATACTTAAATTTTGATATTTAAAAGAAAAACATCGAAGCACGAAAAGTGAAACTGAAAATTTTTGTAAAATCAAAAAAGTCGCAGAATTTAAATTATTTCAGGAATAAATTAGGGTTTATTTAGACTATTTTTTAATTCTAATCAAAAGAAATAGGTGGTGGGGCAAAGATAGTATTTCCAAGTAGAGAGCAAAAATGCGGACATAATTCTAATTAAGACTAAAAATTAAATATTTATATTTGAAGCGAAGCTCCATCTTCTTCCCTTCTTTGTTTCACGGTTTAATAATTCTCTCACACCATTATGTCTTTGATCTAGATTCTCATAGTGTTTATGTTATAAACTTGAATCTTTGTAAAAAAAAATTATAATATTTTTAAGATGCGTCAACGTAGGATATAATTCTATAAGGAGTTTTTTTACTCTCCAGGCGGACCAGAAAAACGAATTAACTTGATTCAAATGTACATTTTAATAATTCACCGTTTTATGTAACTACCCACATTCACATTTAATCTAAAGTCACATTATTTTTCCTAATTTGGTCAGCAATCGTCCATTCTCTAATTTCATTTATTTTGTTTTACTTAATTGGTTATATTTGTAAAAAAAAATTTAAAAATATGCGTTACAAAATCCTTACAACAACTATGAAAACTTCAATATCTTATTACAGCGACAAAGATGTCTTATGTATTTATCAAAGTTTTGAAGACACATAATAATCGAGGGATAAATATAGGGTTTTGCAATAGTATATATCTGGTTTTTGGCGTTGATATAAGTCTTACTAAACTTTGGAAGGACTTAAATAAACCTTATTTTGCCGTTACTTCAAAAGCTTTCATCTAAAGATAATTGTAAAGATGTTGAATAAATACATATTTAAAGCTTAAAAAGCGATACGAACTAATTGACTTTAGCTTTGTTAATATAATAATATTTTTCTTAACACCTCCAAAAAAAACGTAATGCCTAGTATATGAATTTATACAAGCTTTAGTTATCAGTTTCCTCTAATGTGACGTAATTATAAATTTCGGTGTTAGCATAATAATTTTCACAGAACTCGTTACTGAGCTAAACTTGGTTCTTTCTGATGATCTAATATATACTGAATAATATTTGATCTGATTCTAGAAACGTGCTCTTCTTACAGTGAGTAAGAAATAGCATAAAATAAAAATAACCCGTATGAATTCCCTGCGAATTACTTTACGGACTGTTGTCTATAAGCTGATTATCTGTAAGGTTCCATAACTAGGTATACTACATTACCCTTAAAACAAAAAAAAACAAAACAAGATAGCTATTTTTATAACCTAAAGTGATCCGATTTTATACATATTTAGCACTTATTAAAATTTAAGAGCACGAAGAATTAAATTATTTAAAAATCTTAATTTTTCAGAACATAAACATTAAAATAGAGTAAGCATATTTTTCACAGGCGTAAAACATATTGTATATCTCAAAAAATATAAGAACTGGGATAAATGCTTTAGTTTTTCTGCAATTTTCAAGTTAGATTTTACCAACGTACACGGTTGGTACCGGCCGACAGATGACCGGGTTTTGCCGGGTTTAGAACCACTATTTGGCTATACCTTACGTAGGGCGCAGGCCTCTTGTTGCCTGCGGGTTATGCGGGCTGCGATGCACCGGCTCGACTTGCGCCAATATGCCTCGCGGAACGGTAAGACGGGGCGTGCGCGCTCGGAGGTTTCTCATGAGCGACGCGCAGGGGCGACCGGGGGTTTCTACGTCTTGGAGCTTCGGCGAAAAATAAACTAGAAATTTTGGCCTCTGAGACGGCACCACGGCGTACGTTACACTATTCGGTTTTGATTGACGGAGAGACGTAGAGAGAGAGGGTCGATCTCACGATTCGACCAGAGCGTAGACCTGACCTACTTTCAGTTCGGTTCTGTTCTGCTTGGCTGCTGAAGACACTGTTTTGGTGGTCTTGTTTCTGCTTGCTTCTTATTCCTCTTGTTCTGATGATCACTTGAACCTCGCTAACGCCACACTGATGGTACTGCGCCGGACGTGGGCTCCTTTTATTCCCTCCATCCCGAAGCGATGTGGCTTCCGTTTCCCTCCTCTCTTCTCCCTAATCTCTTTTGTCTCTCTTTACCTCTCTCTCTCTCTCTCTAACCCGGCTCCTTCGTACGCTGCACGCATTGCGTCTCATTTATTTTAAAATGATACAAAATGTATAATATAGAACAAAGAAACGAACAAAAATACAAAAATATGAATATAAAAGATAATCGCGATACATAAAACATTAAATATTCTTGTATATTATGCTCTCCGTGTCGTCCGGCTACGAGAAGTGGACCTAGGCCGGACTCGAGGCGACACGCCAGCATGGGTGCGTCGTATGCCAACAAACCGTTTCTTATGATTTTTGATACAGTGGTTTCAAAAATAAGCAGATGGGGATTCTCTATCTTCGCTTAATTTTTTAGAATATATTTTAAATGCGCAATATAAAATTATATAATGTTTTTATAATAATATTTTTATTAATTCTTTTCAAATAATATACGACATGATATAAAGAAATAAAAAAAATTCTGCGTACTTTATTTACATCTCTCTATAATTTTTGCACGAATATTTTCAAAAAGTTAACTAGTGTAAAATATATGGATAAAGATGTATTACTATTTCAAATTTCACCTTTCTTCGTCCCATACTTTTTGGGGAAATCCGTTGTTACAATTGGACAAACATACAGGTGAATTATTTTTGAGAGTTTCGTTTTTTAATTCAAGGTACGAATTCTAAAAACTACTTTCATAAACACAAAATACAATTCTAATGAAAAAAGAATTAAGTGCATAAAAAACACGTTTCTTTTTACAAAATAAACAGATTAAGTACTGCAAGCAAACTTGGTTGCAGAGAGAAAATTTTGATTGATATTTTGAGTTACGTAGGAATAAATATTATTAATAATGAATCAAAAAGGGATATTACAGAAGTTAAGATATAAACATTTCTTTTCCAAAACATGCAAAATAATATTAAAATTTCTATTATTTCAGAAATACAATGTTGCTAATATTAACATAGCGTGTCGGCCTAATAGCTGTAAACCATATTAATTTCGTTTTTCGAAAGATTTAGTCATTTAAAACTTGAATGATATTAGCTGACATATTTAAATATTTATTAAAATTCTATATTTGAAGAAAATATATTTTAATTCAGAACTTCTTGTCGAAGAACATAACAAATTTTAGCAAGAATTATATGAATTTATGAAAATAATATATCAGACCGACGAAAGCGAAGTAATTATAATACACCAGTAATAGATGTACAGTCTTTGTATTTGTTGGCCCTCTCCAGAAGGAGAAATTAAAGAAAATGAATTCCACAAACTACACGCTATCCTTGGCATTCGTATGTTCGCACGATTCTTCCGCCGTCTTTCTAGCGAGTTGTGTAAATTGTTACAGATGGCGTTGCTTTTATTTATACCCAAGCGTTGTCAAGTTAAGACGAGTTAGATAGGTATGTATTAAAATCGAATTTTTTGGATATATTTGTGCGTGTATGTACCAAAAAATGAAGACTGAATGTCCAACCGAATGCCAAGAACCATAGTCCGACCGTAAAAAGGCTGATAGCAAATCAATTGTGGAAGCGAGTGATTTCGTTATTGGCTCGAACGCATTGCATGCAGTCAAGACTGTCAGTCGGTTTAATTATCAGCCAGAAATATATTTCATATATTCAACGTACTCACTGACGGTCGAGTCGGATCGACGATTAACTTTGGCTGACCGTGCCTCACGGTCATGCGCAGAGCATGGGTATATCATTTACGTAAAAGTTAAAAAAGACTGATTGATATTGATGGAATGAATGTATGAAATTTAAAAAAAAAATACTAATTGAATTTTCTCATTGAGTTATAATATGTACTACGTATAATATATTTCTATTACAGCATTTTATATTTTACTTGTTGTGTAATACTGAACTAAATAACACTTCGTGCCAAAAGTCCTATTAAAATATCAAGTCACGGTTCTGTGACTGACAGTCTACAAATGTAAAGCAAGCGATTTCATTCGTTATTAGTATTAGATGACACTAGCATCGGGTACGTCAATACGCATCGTCAGGTCTGTTTAAATAAAATAAAATGCGTAAATAAAATATGCGTATTATTTCATGTATATTATTAAATCAAAGAAGCACGCGTATATCTATATATATAATACAATTATAAAATTGTACACTTACGAAAAAGATTTAAAGGGATATAATAAAAGTATAGAATACGAAAATATAGATTTTTGGAATTTTTGTCTGCCTGCTTGTCTATTTGTTTGAACACGCATCGCGTAAAAAACTACTTACTCAATTAGGATGTAACCCCTAAATGGGTTGAGAAACATAAGTGCTGTTTGAATACACATCACGTAAAACCTACTGACCTAATTAAGATGGAACCCTTAAACGTTTTAGGAAACATGGGTTGTACAAATTTTTACAACGTAAACGTTGTAATGAAATTAAATACAAAGTGTATTTGACATTTTATATGAAAGCCATTTAAAGAAATAATTATAAAACGGGAAACTAAATATTTAATCATTAATTGAAACACAAAAATGAGAGACAAAGATTTACTTGAATAGAACATCAGTAAGTTAAGAAATATGTATCAACAGGTATTTTATGGTTCCGTACTTCAAAAGAAAAAATTTAACAATATTAATTAACATATAATAATTAGTCGAATCTTCTCGGTTTTTTTCCAATTTTTCCGGAAATAAATGAGTTTGCATAGAAAAACATTACGACCGTTCAAAGCCGCAATGAATATTTTTTTTGAAATAACAAGCCTCATCTATATTTAAAGAAGATAAGGAACGCTGCTGATGACGTAATCGAAGTCGCTAGTAGAAACTTACACATTCATATTCAATTATTAAAGATGCGTAAGTTTTTCGAAACAGGACGCAGAAAGGAATATATCAATGAATATATATCCATTTCGTTATTACCGACCGAAAGCAAATATCATATGAACATTTATTTGTTTACGTAGCAGACATAGGTACGTCATAACCGCCCAACTTCAATCCAGACCGCAAATAATGTACAGCTGTGCCCGCCGCCATCCGTTCACTCTACGCCTTCATTAAAATGACAGATGGCTACGCTGAAACGAAACTCCACTACTGCATAGTGTGTTATTTCAAAATAATTATGATACGAAACATATACGCTTCACCGTTTATGCATCTGCCGCTCGGCTGAAGCGAAATTTGAACACATTCATAGACCTGTTTTCTTATGGCAAACGTGGAATGAATACATAAATGTTTTGTAAAATATTGTATTAATATTAAACAGTGAGTGGTATTACAAGTTATTTTTGTTATTATTTCATGCAATAATGAAACTATAATTAACTCAAAATTTGACTGTGCGTTTTATTGACTAACTCTACTTTTGATTATTTATTGAATTCATTATAATAAATTGAGATGTATTTGATTTCGAAAAACATTTTATAATAATGGTAACACCTAATTAATCACGCGGCGCTTACTATTTTTGGTGTAGTCACAGAAAATAATATATGTAATTGCGTCTCGAATCGAAATGTTTATATTATGACATTACTGTTCGTGTGCCAAAGTGTGTTTTAAGTTGATGATATAAACGTAGTTTTAATTTAGTGTTGGTTTAACATTCTATTTGTATATTGCAGTAAAATAAAATGACTATAGGTTTTTAAATTGTTAAAATAAATCGCTCATCAGGAGCGAATTTTATTTATTTCAACTACGACTAGTTAGTCTAAAAATATTTGTGATAAACAATTTTCTTACGTCATTTTATAGGGGAATATGAAGTAAGAGAATTGTATTTTATTAAACATTTTGTGTGGGGTGTACTTTAAAAGAGTTAATTGTTGAGAATATTAAAATAATTTCTTTTTTCAATTCGCAACTAATAAGATCCAGGCTTTGTAGACTTATCTTCCCAGATTAGTAGGTTTTCTTTTCATTTTTAGCATTTATTTTTTTTGATATCCTATCACGTGCTTACATCTTACATTTAATTAACGGAACACTCGAGCATTAAGGCGAAAGGTTTAGTTAAATTAACTCGTGAGAAATAATAAGAATTGAAATCAGTTATTGTGATTTTCCATCGATAGTCTTCTTATATGTATATATATGTATATACACATATATATATATATATATATATATACATATATATATATATATATATATATATATATATATATATAATATATATATATACAAACACGCACGCACACACACATATCTGTCTAGAAATATTTTGAATAAATGTATTTTATATAATATTGAACAATGCAATGTAATCGTCATATTTGTACTTATATAATTGTCATTTAAATGAATTGTAAATTATTACAAAAATAATGAATTTTACAATATTCTGCCGTTTATAGGGCACTTGAAAAGTTACAGTTTTATGTATAATTTATGATTAAAGAAATTGTAACTACTACACATTAACAAATGAATTCATTGGAACGCATGCTTCCCCTTGTATGATTTAACATTTTACATGCTGTGAACTTTATAATTATCTAGTATATTATCCACACACTTGGCAATTCAATTACTTTACATGTTTTGGTTAGGTACAGGATACATGCTCTTATACACTTAAAGAAGTGTGTGTTTACTTTTTTACATGTTATAAACTTCGTTATTTTGTAGGACATTATCTTTACACCTGCCAATTTAATTACGTCACATATTTTGATCATGCTGTCTTCGTCAACATATAATTTATCGCCTTTAACAATTTCTTTTAGAAATATTTTAAATCAAACATGCGTTTCCCATTATGTTTAGTTAGATTCCAGCTAAAAGGATTCAGAAAGTGAATTCACATTACCAGACTCATGTATACGTCAGAAAATTCCAAATTAGTAATAAACCTTCACCTTCAGACCAAAAAACAAGCATGTTATTTTTAATACAGTACGTATAAAAGTGTATGTGAATAATCTTTGAATAAAAAATATCATATTATTTATAAAAACACATAGGATGTTCTCGCTGCACTTTAATATTACAAGGGAATATGAATTTAAACTATCTATAGAGCGCTTGCTATAAACGGAATCGTTACTTAGTATGACACACACACACACACACACACACACACATGCATATAATTTTTTAAATAGTTTAAATTTATAGTGGTATACCATTTTTATATGTTTTTATAATACCTCTGCAATGTAAGTATATGTTGAAAAAATAACCTTAACGATTCTATTAAAATTATAATATTAATCAAGTATTTTTATATACATATCCCGACTTATTCTACTGGAATGCAAAAGTGACAATAAACCGCTAGATTATCCTTGAATGGAATTTTTTACGCACTTTGTAGACTGTATACGATGAGCATTTTTGATAAAATATTATTTTTCGCTGAGTTTTGATTGAAATATGATACAAATATTTTTTACCTTTTGCACACCGTATAGTATATAATCATCCATTGATATATACAAATAAATTCATATATAAATAAATATATATCGTAAATACATATAAAAAATTAAACTTTTGAGAAAATTGAGAATAGTCTAGAACAATTATAATTTGAAGACAGGTTTGCCTAAGAAATAATCATAATTTATCTGGGATTCAACAACGAATAAAGTAAAATCTTCAAAACTTCCGCAAAGGTTTGATTACATTTATATAGGTATATAATTTTATATTTCTATAATTTTCCAGTTATACCAAAATTATATCTCTATACCGATAGATATAATTTTAATAATTCCTTTCATTTAAATATTATGTAAAGTGTTTTCAGTCTAACTTAAATCAAAATTTTAATTTATAGCAAATTACATTTGCCATCAAATAACATGTATGTTCTTGTAATTATACTTTCATAATATACCTGTGTTGACATATACGTGTAAAAATATGTTTATGTTTTATTTCTTTAAATAGTTACGTTAAAATAAAGTCAAAAGGTCAAATTTGTCTGCAAAAGGATTAGTTGTTTTCATAATATACGAACTAGAATCACTATTTTATATTTCATATTTTCATCAGAATAAAAGCAAATTATGTTTCGCTTATCGATTCTAGCCCATCTAAAGTCAATCTCCAAGTTGACCTATGACACTACGTAAGAGAGGTTCCTTGAACTTTACGTTTGCAGTCCGAATCTGTTCTATCATATTTCACACGACATTTTCATTTGCGTTATTTTATATTTTTGTAAATTGTTAAATAATTATATAGACAACACCTCGGTCTTAGGAGGATGTAGTCATAGACCGTTCCATCTAACTAAATCGGGCATGGACAATCTGCAGGATCCATTTTTTTAAAGGCACTTATTTCGATTAACACTGTATTGTAAGAGGCGCCCAATCTTAATACTTTTTATACTCCATTGTCCGTTTTAAGAAACGCGATTAGAAGTTAATTAATTTTTCGCGTGTTTAATTTAAAATGTTTTTTCTGTTTTTTTCAATGATTATCTATTATCCATATTGTGTAAACTATTATACTTCTAATGCTTGCACGTGTCCAAAGATTTTCCTGTAAGTCACTAAGAGCCTGTAAGTCGTCGTTGCACATTTGATTAAAATAAAATTAAGATTACTTGTTATAAAAATTATCTTAACAATATCAAAAAAAATTAAAATCTAAAGCGAATAAAACACAGAGTGGGCATTAAGCCCGTTAAGTAACGTTTTTAGCAGCCGCGCGGCCGTCTTCGTTGATTGCATCCATTCATTCTCCTTTGTACTCTAATCTCCAATTAGCTCAGTGAATAATTGGTGACCAGATGAGGGAAATATTTGAGGCTAAAATTGGATCAAGACGAAGGTTACAATTGAAAAGAGAAAGAAAGAGTGAGGAAATGTATAAACGTTTTGCTTTTCTCTCAGTAAGAAATTCAATTCAAAGTGTTTGTAAGCAAATATTTTATATAGAAGAAACTTTGTGCGGAATTTTACAAAGAATATCTAGATATTATAATTATATTGCCACAGGAGTTTTCAGACTTGAAAAAATTAGTCAAAATTCAACACTTTGTAAAAAGCACAACCATATTTGCTAACGAAATATGTTAAAAAGTGTCATTTAAACAATTTTTGCAAATTTTTTTCGTCAGTTAACCTTATAGTTTAATTTATTTAAGTTATTAAATAATTGCATTCCTTAGGATCGAAAGAAATAAGTTATTACGACTAGATTATTTTTAGGACTTTTTGTTTACCTATATGGTGAATGAAATCCAATGATTAGAAATAGTGTGCAAGGGAAATATTTTTTGGAATTTAATTACCTAAAAACCTTCTTTGTTTTGCGGAAAAAAACTGTGAAATATATTTTTGCGAAATAACGCTGCTAGCACTCGTAGAAATTTTGGAAATAGGTGAATTTTGTTGTACGATGTTAGCTACGTATCTAGTTTAAATGGTATTATACCTAGTATGAGAAAATTGGCGAATTTTTGGAAAAATCAGCTAATAATCAATAACGATAACGAAATAATTCTGTGACATAATTGACAAATTCAAATATGTATTCTCCGTAATATAATGTAAATTTACTTAAATAACCATACTTGATGAACAACAGCCATAACTTTACATATTATTTTTTATTTCGGTTAGGTACTTATTAATTTACTTAAGCTTTAAATATATTGCACTGCAAATGGAATTCTGAAGAAGTATATTAAGCATCACAAGTATAAAACAACATTTTATAAGAATCAATAACAAAACAAGGAAAAGGTAATTATAGCATTTCATAATTATTAGTAATTACAGTTACAGAATTATCATCATAGAACCATTAATTAAATAATTATAACTAAGTTACTGAGATATAGCAGTCGATTGCGAACTATTCAAAATTCCCATTCAAATTTTCCTTTAGAGAACAGAAGAGAATGTCCAAATATAGGACAGCATTTACGGCTGAATTGAGATACGCCCACATGAGTACTATAAGAGAACGCTATGGGATATCGGTTAATGGCTGAATTATATAATGAAACCCTACTGACTACAATATTAGATTCAAGGCTATAAACGATCACGGAACAGTTATAAGATAACAGTAGTAAGCAATTAATAAAAATAATAACCACAGAACATGTTTCGGAAAAGGGTTTTGAACTTTTCATTGGATTATTTTCTAACATGAGCATTCGTTATAAGTAACCTCATAAAAAGAAGTCGAAGTGGCAACATTTATTTAAAATTTAATCTAATCCTAATCGGTATTCTCTAGAATGCTTAATATTAAAATTGAGCCCTACAATACGATTACGAAACCCAGGTCGGCTGTTCGTCAGTATGCAAGTTATTATATAGATTTCATTCGAGGTAATAACGAACTACAATAGGTAACAAAATATTACTACTACAAAATGAAACTTGGCGTCGGTGTCATTATATTTGAACTGGTAGAAACTAAATTTTTTTATACTCTAATAGTTTCAATTGAATCAATTAAGAAGTAACAAATTAATTATAGACTCATGTTGTGCCATAATTACGTGGAGAACTCCAAATAATCGACTATTGAAAAAATTATTAATGATCGTAAACAAGTATAAAGGATATTAATTAATTAATAAAGTCAATTATTACGGATTTTATTTTTAATTTCCACTACTCTTCACATTATATATTCGAACAATGTTTCAACTAGTTTAAAAACACCCTTTTATATACTCGTATTAGATGCATATAAAATATTCTGCGTATTTCTTATACCGTGGATCCATCGCTAGCAATTAAATTTAAATAATGGCTTATCTTCATAATACTTTATGTCCTGCTTATTGTTTGATAATTTTTTTTATTCAATTTGTAAAAAAGTTTGAACGAAATTTTGTAATTGAAATTTTTTACAGACCATATTTTGTTTTGTCGCCGTATATTTTCCTCGTTCTTCTCTTCATAACTAGTTCTCGACATTTCGTACAGTTTAGTTCTCGAATCATGTTTTGCCATGATTTATGTTGAACCTCCTGCAGGGATAGAATATTAGTGTACTTAATGGAATAACGTGTAACAAGTGTGCACCAGAAGAAAGTAAAGGTTTTTTGAAACTACTATTTAGATGCATCGTAGTTTCAAATATAGTTTATAGTTATGCTTTTGGTATTAAAATTTGAGAGAAATACAAATTATAAATTATAAGAAATATTTTCAAATTTGAAAAAATCATAAACCGATCTATGTAGGATAAACATAATTATATGTACTTATAATTTTAAAACATTCAGAATTTTTACATCCCATTGAGTTGTTTTTTTTTCCGGAAGAATTTTGAAAAATAAAAAAGCATCTCACTATTAATGGTATCTATTTATTAAGTTGGTTTCAACACCATTATATAGATGAGGATATGTAGAAGAACTAGTGAGGATAATTTTTAACTACTCAAAGAAAATCTCAAAAATTCTAAGTGGAGAAAAATATTTCTATTGTTAACAGTATAGTTCATTCTTCTTTGACTTTACATCGTAGATAAATATATAGATTTACGAAGATTAAATTTGTAAGACTGAAAGAACTGCACTTGTCTTTAAAAGCTAGCTCTAAATATTAAATTGATCCCATTTAGATTGTAATTGTAAATTGGTCCCTTACATGTCTCAAGTGAACAAAAATCACCTGGATCTGGAGTTGTAATTTTCCTAGCTCTCGCAGGAGTTAGTTATACTGAAAAAAATGTAGTTAGCAATAATTTATAAATATTTTGCAATATTAATCATCGAATTAATTTAATTAATCATCTAAATATTGCAGCACTTTACTTATTAACTTTAATTTTCTACACTATCAAGCATTTTCGTTAGTAAATTTAGTAGAACATAAAATTTAGTTGTGATTATCGTTTTCCTATATTTTATATTTCTCGTTTTTATAGGTTGGCTTATTTTTTACTTCAATTCATAATTTTTAAAATTATGTAATTTGTTTTGATGACATATATATATATATATATATATCTATATATATATATATATATATATATATATATATATATATATATGTGTGTGTGTGAAAACTATTATACTTGTTAATGATAATTACATTGATTTTAATATTATAAGTAATGTTTGTAGCTATTAATTTAAATAATGAAGTCATGAAAATGACATATTTTCACAGAGTTGATTTTTGCCATTTTCGGCCTTACAAACTTTGAACCCGGTTTAATCAAGCCTCCTTTCATCTTCGATCAAACAGCAATAAGTACAGAAGACGTGTTTTCGTATTTATTTTACAGCGACTCTATAGTATATAAGCTTTTCTATAGGATTATTATAATACCTTTTTGCCATGTTTATTTTGATAGGAACCAGTTTTGTTAAAATATTTAATGAATACTATACAGAACAATGTGGATACTTTGCTTCTCGGCTATTTGTACCTGAGACTTGCTGTGTTTAGACAAAAGAACAATCTGCAAAGGCTGTTTTATTCTGAGTTCTATAATAACTGATACAGAACATTTTATTGTTCATAAAATATCGTTAGAAAGAAACACAGAACGCAATACTCTTGTATTGAAAATGAACTGATGTTTAAAATAAGAGAAAAGAAACATTGTTTATCCTCAGTGCTCACTTTAACAATCTCTTTGAATAGTTGTCTATGTAGTTCTTGCTTAAATATGAGTACATATTAGTTGAAATCATAAATAGCAGACTGAATTTTAAGAACTTGTTTTCGTGATTAATTTAAATAAAGAGGGCACTTAATACTTTTCCACAAGCCTGAAGTTAAATGTTACCTTTACTTGTACATATAATTGCACAGTTGCTTAAATTATGACAATACCTAAGGCGATAGTTATAGAGAATATTTCCAAACCAGTCTGCCTGTTACCACTCTTACTTCCACTTAAGACACAACCTTGTCACTAGCAGTTAAATTGCTTTTGTATGTTGAGAAGTTATATCTTGAATGGCTTGATAAAGTGGTCAGAATTGGATACCCATTTCAATTTTAAGATTCAAGATTAAGTAGGTAACGGATTGAACAGAAATCTGCTATAAGATGATAGTTACTATGAGGAAGTCTACTAGTCAATAAAAAATATTTAAAATAGAAATCTATTTAGTATAGCCTATTGTTTAATTAATCTGATGAAAATTATAAGACATATGATTCAAAATTATTAGACATAAAATATATTGTAAAATATTTGTTATGAATTCAACACAGTATGTGATAAGGGATTTATGGCAATGGATTAAGCAACATTTTTCTTATCATTTTACACAGATGTTTTTCAAGCCTTATAAGTATCTTCTTTTTATTTTAAATTTTTATAAAACAAGTGTCAGCACGATAAAAGAAGTGTTATAGAGGGAACATTGTGTCAGATGGTAAATAGTCCCTAAAAAAATAGTGGACAAACAAAACTAAATTTAATGCTCACTGAAAATATTTATACATATTTTTACATGGAAAACATTTCATTACGAACATAAATAAACATTGTTAAGTATGTACCGACTTAAATGTAAACGTAAATTTACATTTTAAATTTTATTTTACTATTTATAAATATAAACATTATTTTTTGTTATGCTAAAATTGTATTTCTTATATTGCTCATTACTAGTAACCTATTTTATATGTAATACAAAAATTCTTAGAATCAGTTTTCCAAGGATATGTATATACGTTAGATACAAATTACAGCTCCAATATATTGCTGTAATTTTGATAGAACTAGTAAGAAAGAGAGTTTATCGAAATATTAAAAATGAATTGATACCCAACTCTGGAGTTTATTTTGAAAAATATCCGTTATGCCAGGAAAAAAAATTAGGTGCTTATGTGTCTATCATTCATATTAATTTATATATAATTTGAAATATGACATTTGCATTTGTTTAAAGCATTACATAATATATGCAACTTTTAAATGTATACCTTATTCTATTTGCGAGTATAGGCTACTGATAAGCGAATTGACGGACGGACAAAAAGTGCTGTCACAGTAATAGGTTTCAGTGCGGATCATTTTTTTTGCAATTTTAAAGAACCTTACAATTTTGGAAGAACCTATGCAAAACTTTTTTTTATAAGCCACTTTACATTATAAGAAATAACTTTAATCTACGTTTGAATTACAAAAATTTAAGAATAGTCCCGAAAAAGAGGAAAATATCGTTATAAATAAAATAGGTATTTTGGTCATAGATACGAATAATCATTCTAGAAACTCGCGACAAGAATTATATGTAATTATTTCTGTAGCTTCACGATAGATTCCGTGCTTTAAATTTATTAAAAAACCTTTACCAGGAAATAAAATATGTGAATATATAGTCTAAATAAAGTTAAACGCGTAAAACGTCTTCAATAACTAATGTAATGGACCAGAGTAATGAAATATGAAATATTTTTGATTCTGTTTTCTTCGTAAAAAAAGACATTTAGATTTTCATATTTTATTAATTCTACTCTGTCAGACAAGTTCAATATGCTAATGAATTCAAATGAAAATAAGATATCGGATTAAAAGATTTTGTGATATGAATGAACACTTGATAATAGTGTTTTTAAAATTACATATCTGTTAAAAGAGTCTAAAGAAAGTTTAAATGAAACTCGACGGAAATATAAACTCAATTTATTATAAATAAGTTGGTGGAAATAAAATTATTTTATATATATTCCGAATATGAGAGTTTACAAACATAAATAAATTTAAAAAATCTTCTGTTGCTAGAGACTTTTGCGATCTTTTCTAGTGTTTACTGTGCGTACATATTGGTAGGTTATCCTTCAAGATAAAAAAAAACATCCAAATCGGTTGATAACTGCCGGAGATTTGAGATAACATACACATAAAATGACAATTGAATTGAAGGCTTCCTCATTTTTGCATCATTTTCAAAAAGCGCCTACTGGAGGCGCTTTTCCAAATTAATTTATTTAAGCTTCGGGAAAAGGCCTTATATGTTCGTCCAAATTTATAAGTCAGAAGAATAGAATTGGGCTACATTCATTGCATATTAACAGTACACACACACGCGCACACACACACATGCGCGCGCGCGCCTATGTGTGTGCGTGTGCGTTAGTGTAAATTAATTTTTTCTTTTTATACAATAGGGAAAATGGAGAGATATTTAATAATAATATACATATCAAATTATTTACTGTTTGGTATGGCGCCCAAATGATTTTATGAAAAATCTTTTGCTAAGGTGAATAAAAGTAGGAGGAACCATTTCAACACACTTAATTAAAGTAAATCTACTTTTATGACTTTGATGACCTTATCGACATATTATGAATCATAGCTATGATTTTTAAATAATAACCTAATTACTGAATAAAACTGAAGGTACAGACTGTGTAAAGGAAATATAGCTTACGGCAATGGATATCTCCAGTATATGAATATGTTTAATCCAAAGAATATTGATTAAATTAAAAATTATAGATTAGTACCGTAAATATCTGAAATAGGTGTTTCGATAAATGAAAGAATTGTGAGCTATATATATATATATATATATATATATATATATATATATATATATATATACATATATATATATATATATATATATATATATATATATATATATATATATATATATATATATATATATGTACATATGTTTTACATAGATATCGACTCAATTATATAAATTTCTTTTCCAATTATATTATTTCATTTTCTTCTATCTATACTACGATTCCCGATGGAATTTTATTTTTTTTATCGCTTCGTAAATACGGTTTTGAAAAACTTCGATTTGAATGTAACTCCTAATGGCCATAGAAAATGTTAGACATTGTATTGTAAATTACATTTTTTGTTATTTAAATGTTATACTGAAATGGTAAATTATGATTATACGGAAATCTTATTTTAACCACCCTGATTATAATCTAAGACACTGTGTCATATTTTCAGTGCCGATACCAAAATATTAAAGTAAATTTAATACATGATAATTTGACGATTCGTGGGCCATTTGATTTACACTGTGTTATTTGACATAAATATCTGGCAACCCCACGCTCTTATTTGCTCTACCAGTATACTAAGTCCTGCTTTCTTACATCATGATGCGAGAATGTAAAAATTATATCATTCTAACAAAGAAATTAAGATACCGGTCATATTCAAATACGCTCTCTCGTGATTAAGATATTGTTTAAAAAAAAACTAAAATTAATATTTGTTATGTCGATTGAAAAAAGAAAAAAAATTATATTTGAATACTTTTTTACTGGAATACTCGTTATCTTAAAAAAAATTAAAACGACGAAAGATTAATCTTTCAGGGAACGCAGGTATCGACCAATAATTCATTTCACATCTGATGTAATGTTCAGCAATATTGGAAATATCGGAAATCAATTAAAAGTTCTGAAGAAACTTGTGCCAGGTCGAGGTAAGAGTCTTACTTTGAAACTTAATTCTCAAGTTCAAGTAAGTTATTGTTTGGAAATAACAATGTTTAATTGAAACATTGCCTAATCCTATTATTGGATTAGACGACGAACTCTGAAACATGTGAAAGAAAGTTTAGCATATTAAAAACTTGAAAAATAAATACAATTTGTTCAGGTTTAAACCGTTTATTTTTGTGAGCAAGTCAGTAAAATGGAATTGATTATTCTTTTATTGTTCCTCATGTAACACTTGTACATACGAGGACTTATTGCAACAAGAGTAATAACTTCCAGTTAAGAGCAAATAAGGAATACCATTAATTGGTTACGCGATGAACTGCAAAATGGGGGTATTATTTAATTTTACAAGTTAAACTGAAATAAATTAAAAATCACTATTTAATAATAAAAAGGCCTAAAATCGACTGCAGGAAAAAGAATATATGTGAGGCAAAAAGAAATCAGCATGTAAATCGAAGAAAAATTATGCGGGTTAAATTACGGGAGTTAAAATTTCTTTTAATAACATAGTACTCCAAACAGTAAAGCAATCTTCCTAAAAAGACGAACAATCTTTAGGAAGGCGAGGCAAAAGTGCATCGAGACCAAAGACAGATAATTTCGTGAATCAAATCCCGAAGAAAAAATTCTACGTGGATTGTTTAAAATATTATAAAGTAATGAAACAATATAAAGATTGCGTCGACCATGAATTGCCACCTGTTTGAGATGTGATGTAAACTGAGAAATATGATTGATTTTTTCAAGACCAAATTTGTAACAGATACATATATTTTGAAGTTTTTCTTGTTTATTATGTGATTGGTTAGTAAGATCTAGATAGTATTTCTATATTCAAGTGAAGTTATTAAAAAGTTTTACCTTTGTGGACTTTGCTTTTAAAGGGAGTAAACCGTTGGAGAATGACTTTAAGAAACCTTTTAAAGAATGCCTTCTACTGAAGAATCGATAACTGATATCATTTATCCGGGGTTGTCGTTTACGAATTTGATCGATCAATAAATTCATTTCCATTATAGTGGTAAGAAAACGCAAAATATAATTAATTATTAATAGCTGTTATAAATCGTTTGTATTATATTTAGAAACAAATCACTTTCTACACGGTACAATGGCTTAGGAATTTGCTTGATTTAATAATAGACCCTTTTGAGTGTATGAATCGATCAGGTTGAGATCTAAAATTAAGGAGTTAAATGTGGTATGAATCTTATTATTTATATATAACTGATAATTGCTGTGGAGGTCCGCAACTATGTTGTCAATAAAAATTTAAAAAATGAGCAAGCAATGCACACCGCTGCATCACGCTAGATACTAAGTCTGTCCACTCAGAACAAACATCAGATCTTTTGAAGGCTTATTTACAACCGTGTAAATACGACTTAAACTAATCTGAGGAAGGTTGTGATATAGTGACTGGTAACAAGCAAGCTAATAAAATATAGACATATACAGAATCAAATGCACTGCTGAAGTCAAGGAGAATGAAAATTGTTAGTAATACATAATGATTTTATCCAGGGAATTTTCCTACAGGGCATTTGATTTTACATTATTTTTTATTACTGAATTTAAAATTTTAACACACACATTAGAAGCAAAAAGAAAAGAGAAACATTAATTTCTCCTATGTTTCTTTATTTCCAGAATAAGAAGAACGAATTTGTCCATGTCTATAATTAGTCATAGCCTTGCGATTCTTAAGAAGTTGTCAAAACTGCTCTTCGAAGAACTCATTAATTCCCGTTTATTGAATTTCAGTAAAAACGACATAAAACAACGGTAATTCAAATAATAAATCGACAGCATCGGTTTATAATTAAATTCACTAAAGTAAGCTTTTTCTGTAATAATTTAATTTAAAATTTGCTCTGGGTAATTCATTTAAAATATCGTAATTCATTATAAATATAATCTTACGATAATTGAGAAAGTTATTTTAATATCAAATAAATTAAGTAACATTGGTCAATTTTGATTCAGAGTATGAGAAAACGAGAATATAATTTTATTTCTCAAAATTTTCGAAATTTTCATGTAAAATATATGAAAAATATTTATACAAAATTCGATTATTGAAAAACATGATAAATGTTTTCTTACGTTATCTTCTGAGGAAATTTATATAAAAATAATATGGAAAACAATTTGAATGATATATAACTATGAAACTTTAGATATTAATTACTAATATTGTTCACATTACTTTGATTTCGTAAACTTACCTTTAACTTAGGTACTCATGAACATTTAAATATACATAGTTTTTCTAATAAACTACTTATAAATTACGTTATTACTCTTTGCCATGTTCATTTGTTATCACTTGTTTTATTATTTTATAAAAATTAATAAAAAATTACAGTAATGTAATTTTTAGCAAATCTTAACTTATTTTTTATTTTTAAAATTTAATTAAAAATTAGTTTAATCTTTGGTTTTTTTAGAAAAATTAATAAAATATTAATTTAAAGGTATTTAATAAATTTGAAGGCATTCCTTGGTGATAGTTGATTAGAAGAAATTGTAGCGAGTCCGCCTTAGGTACAAATGCTTAAATGTCATGCATTAATCAACAATAAATAAATTAATTATATAGCCTAGCATATTTACCACAAGCGTAAAATATAGCAAATTTCCTCATAACGTTGAGATTTAGAATAATCATTTAATTTCAGACCTCAAACATCGTTTTAAATAAGTCAAGTAATTTAGGACGTTAACGTAGAATAAGGAATACTGCATTAGAAGACCTATCTTTCTCCAAAAACTTACACCGAATAGAATATTTTTAGTTTATTAGTCTTTTTTGGATTATCATTTCAATATATTTTAGTAATGTGAACAAAACCAAAAGGGTATTTCGCTGTTTACCTCGGATATATATATATATATATATATATTTATATATATATATATATGTATATATATATATATATATATATATATATATATATATATGTATAATATTTAATAGGATAAGGAAGATATTAATAAATTTTAATGGTGTTTAAATATATATAATGTTAAAAATTAAAGTACACCAATCCTTGTTTGCAAAATTCTATACGGGTTTGATATATTATCGGGGAATGTTATTTTAACTGTGAATATAAGTGTTAGCTTGATACCAAGTCGCATGTTAAAATCAAAAGGATTTTATGTGGTATTTTTAGCGAATAATAACTGTATCTCATTAGAGTTTACTAAATTAAAACAAACAAAAATGAAATAACAATTAAGCGAAAAGAGTAAGACTTTGTAGAAGGCTTTGCTTTTTTTAAATATCTTAACTAGTCAGATTATCACTATTAGTTCCAAAACCCTTAGTAGACTTTTTCCTTTTTAAATAGCCCCTCCCATGTCATTCCAGTAGATGAAATTATGGTTTACCGATTGCTACATTCTACAGTCTCAACATTTTTTACAACCATGTCAATTCATCTTTAGACGAATTAATATTTACAAAACACTCTGCTTGTAACTCCCCCCTCTCTGACCTTATTATATTGTTTGCTCACTTCATTCAACTTAATTTTATGGCATGTCCATTATTTTCTTTAAACATCTTTTATAATTTCAATTTGTACCTCTTACACTAAATATTATTCTCTAAAATTCCTTTCCAGATAATTCCAAGGACAAGGTCATTCTAAGAATCCGGACGAGACAGTTGAATTAAAGTATTTTTTATTATTTTACTCCTTTTACTCGAAATATCCTCTCTCGATTACTTTCCTTGGACCAGTGTTGGTTTCTGTTTTACTGGTTTTTTATTAGCGACATATTCCTTGTTTTCGAGCAACCCAACCCCTCAGTCGTTCCGTATCTCTTAATTTTCTATCTCTCTCTATTTTATTATTTTTTTTCAAATTCCTTAGGTAGATAGTTCATTGTCTATTTTTAAAAAGCAGTCCTAAAACTTTATTCAAGGTATATACTTTTCTAAGATTTTTTCACATTGGACAATAATAAATATAAGTAATAGACCAAGTGAAACATTTTAATTGTTTATAAAAGTTGCGGTCGACGAGGGGAAAAACGAAAATTAGCTAACCCAGGAGTTTATGGGGATGACTCATTGAAAAGTGTAATATAACTCACCACTAGGTAAACGTTTATTGCGGAATATCTGATAAAAATTTGTGATATTCGGCGTGCATGACAAGTGTAATTATAAAGCAATCTGTTATAGGTCATTGATTCGTGATTTTCATGCTTACTGTATTTTCAAGTATTAACGTTCCAATCTTAGGCACTTTAATCGTGTCATTTAGACCTTTTTAATTAAAGCATGGTACTCGGATAACATACAAGTTGTAAACCTCTGGGAAATAACCCGTTTTTACTTAATTAGCGTAAAAAATTGGACTAGTGAAAAGCCACATAGTAAATATACCTTTAATACGTTGTAAGTTTTTGTCATTTATATTTAAATATTTATTGATTGAACATTAACTAGACAACTCGATATTTATAATAGGGTATTTGACTATATTTATTTATTACTATAATAGAATAAGTAATAACATCAAAATGGTTAAAATAAATATATCGTATCTAGCACTTTTCATTACAAAATTATAACGACTTCAAAACTGGCGACCTATGATTCCCGCGAAAACGTTACATACAAAATACGACTGGCTTATGACGTCACTGGCCAGTTATTTAGCATTCATTATAAGGAAGTTTATTAAATATTTTTAGTATATCGTTAAATATTACGTTTAACTTATATATTGCCTATTATAATTTTCTCATTTTTTTGTGTGGAAACTAAATTGATCATAACTTTTCAATTTAATAACAAAAAAGATTTACACTTTTTCCTATTTAGAAGTTTTGATTAATTGTTTATTATACACGTTGTTTTGTCTTTACAAGGTTTTTATAAACCTACTATACAGTTTCAGACATTTTTGCAAAAAATATCGACATCGGTCAATACCCTATTATCTTCATTTTCCATAAAGAACATTTTCTACGAAATTTCCTCACACTCAAAAAATATTTAGTAACACTCTTGTATAAACCCTATTTTGTACATACTTTCACAAACTTTTTGTATAGAGACATTAATTTATCTTAAGCTGTGATTTACAAACAAAACCAAAGTGTGACAGCTTACGTTTACACTATTGCGGCCGCCTCAAGGATTATTAAGTAGTTTAATGCTCATTTGGCTTAGTCTATATGTTTGGAATACTGTTAAGTATTCTTTTACTCAATTTTCCTTATTATATTTATCAAATCATCTAGTAATTTTAATTAAACCCCATAAACTAACAGAAGAGACTCGAATAAAAATAAATCAAAATATTAGTTACAACAAATAAATTGTAAATAAAGTCATTTCTACCAAAGATATTGCAGCTGAGTACACTGTTACTAGTATTATATTGTGTATATCAACGATCATTTCCATTTATTCGATAGTATTTAACGATCAAAAACAGCGACGAGTTTTACTGAAGTTTTCTTTATTTAGGATCTTTTGTTGGTAATTTGAACTTAATTGCTTTATTTAATTAACTCTTAACCAAACATTGTTTTGATGAAGCTTAAGTTTTTATATATATTTTTCACCTTATATTAATTTTACCAGTTAATCGTAAACAAAGTAACTTAATCTAAGTTCTCATTTAATTTTTTTTATTTATATATGCTATTAACTGTATGTAATATATTTATTATTGATAATTAAAATTCTATTTGATCAATAGGTAATGTTGATCTATCGTACAGATTTCGAAGGTTCTAAATTCTTTACTTCACTATAAACACGAGATTGGGTATTTTTTAATTCTTACCATAATATAAGTGATTTACGATAAAATGGATATATTATATAAAGGCCATTCTTGATCCTTTTTAACTTCTCTTCTCTTCTATATAAGTACTATATGTAATGAAAATAATAAAAAAAATGTTGCTTGAGATAGTTGATGTCCAGAATAACATATGTTACTGGTAACCTGTAAAATTCGATAATATATATATGCGAGTAAAAACAAATAAGTAACAGAGGCTAAGTTGGTTTAAGTATAATTTAGAGTAAATTAAATAATTTTGAAATTATTGACTTTCGTTATGTATTCAATAATGTCAAATTATTCTTTTTGTCGTTCTGAGTCAATGTTGAAATATGAACAACTTCGTCTTCTAAGAGTGGCTTGCTTTCAATAGCTATTTACTAATCCTTACCTAACGAATTTGTGACTTGGATATTTATATATCTGTCGGCTATAAGCCGAATAATGTTAAAATCAAGGCATGTTGAGTATTACTATAAACGACTAATTACTGATTAAAGATTATTACAAGGGAGCTAATTAAACTGCAATTTATTTGCTACAATACAATCTGAATATATTTTATTAGAAGAGCAAAATTATTCTTGTGTTGAAAATATAGTAGTACCAGAAAACATTAGAGATTGCGTATTAGAAAATATACCTGTTAGATATAAGAAAGACCCACTCTGCGAGAGTTCAGTACATATTTATATGTGTATACATATTCAAAGGTGTATAATATATGTATTAATCTATTTACAAATGTTAATGTTTTATCTCACCAATATAAATATTGTCTTTCACAAGCGTAAAATATCGCGATTATCTCAAAAACTATGAATTTGCAATCATCGCTATATTTGTCCGACAAGTTTTAGCAACACAATTTTATATTATTTTGAATTTAACTGCTTCGTATATCGGGGGGCTTGGCTATTTTTGTGAAAATTTTCAAATGATATCTCTAGAACTATTACACATAAAATTCTGTAATAAAGGTTTGATGTCTTTATAATGTGGTCGTCCAATTGATGTCCTACGGGATACATGAAAAGAAAAAAAGAAATTGGAGTAGAAAAAAAATATGGTATGACCTTATAATTAAATCGGTTTCATTTTTTTTTGGAGGTACTGTACCCCAAAACGTACCGGTACGGTACCCCAAACGTTTTTTTGGAGGTACGGTACCGCAAGACCAAAAATTAATTAAATGCTTTGAGAAAGTTTTTATTGGATGAATAATAACAATTTAAAGATATGTGGAATTTAAAAACTTTTACAGTGCTATGAAAAATATTTTCTTCATAAAAAGATAAATATTAAGAAATAAAATGAATGACAACTTAATCCGACCTTAAAATATTAGAGGTTGAAAAAAGAAAATCATTACTTGGAATATAAATTAATCCCTAATCAAACTCGCGTGGTTCACGGAAATACAGAAATTTATTAATTTTCGTTTATACTTTTGCTTTTTTCTATTCGGCTTTTTTATACTTTTTAAGTTCACTTATATATTTTTGGTATATTTTTATCTCTTCTTACTTGGTTATAAATTCTCCGTACATTATTTATAGTTTTAATATTTTTTGGAAATGGGGCATACTGGTTTTCTGGATTTTCCTCTGAAAAACCCGATGTATAGTTGCCTATATGAAAAGTTATCCTGTAATTCTAAAACTTAGTCCCTGAGTTGGTGCTTGAAATCGAATGGTCTATTAGTTGGAATCATTGGGGTACGCGGAATATGTACTTCGGCAACATCCGATGGCTTGTCAACGTTCTTGGTCATCGTAATCGCTGTTGACATAGCGGCGCGCGACACATAAATTACACATCAAGGGTATGGATGGCGGTAAGGGGAGGGTAGGTACGCAAAAGATCAATTTTTAAAGGACCATGAAAAAGCGCGTTATTTTTTTTATACCGCAGAGAAGTTTTTTGACACTTTACAAAAACAATTATACGCAAAGAGCTCTTTTGTGGGACGGTGTCTTCCCTCTTACAACTTTCACTAATTTCAGACTAATGATTTTTTTTATTTTACCTTTTATTTTTCGATGATTGCGTATACTTCAACTGACTATGCCGCATGGTTCAGAATTGTTTTTTTTATGAAATATAGGCGCTTCTCTCTATCTTTTACAATTTCAACTCCCTTTTTAGCCACACCCTTATACAAAACTATATAGAATGTGACCTATATTAGAATACCTATCCACAAGTGAAAGAATTTTTAAAAGTGATTGAATAGTTTTTTAAGTTACTTTAAAACAAAAAAATAACTATTAAACTTTACTTCCTTATCATATCGGTTATAAATAATTTAATTTTGATTCGAAAAGCACTAAACCGCTACCAACTTATTCTCTCCAGCAATTTTTTTTTCCAAATTGTGTTTCAATTCGAAAACATGTAAAAGTAATTCAATGCCAGGTCAGGTCTGTAGTTGTAGCGTCGTGTTCTGTAAAGCCACGTACTTGAATAGCAGTTTTACTAAAGAAGATGTGCCCAAATACAATGTTACGTAGCAATAATCCAAGAGACCGCTTTCCTGGACTATTGTTTGAGGATATCTCTAATTTGACGTAATAACGAAGCCTAATAATATTAAGTAATAATAAGTTGGACTTTTTAAAACTCACAAATTAGATTCCTTTAGAATTCCCAAAATTAATATTCATTTCCATCATTCGAAGGTTAACTACTTGTTAGGAAAAAGACTGTATCTTCTCTGCCATATGTTCTTGTTTGTAAATTATATCGTCGAATCTATTTGACTAACGACCAGACTGATGGAGAGATTCATAAAAATGTTTAAAAAGTCAACAGTAGAGATTTTTTAATAAAGTAAACAGTAGAGATTTTTTATTTGGTTTTACAAAAAAATAAAAACGAAAAGGTTGTCAGAATGAGGAAGTAGATCCCTCCGCAAGATAAAGAAACGTAAAGTTTTTACGAAATTTAGATTGGATTCGATTTAGGTAAACGTAAGATTTACATCTTGAACAAATTGGATGTATAACTTTTAATTCTGCATCGGGCTAATCAATTTTAAATCAATTAAAAAATTGCAATATCCATCTTAAAACATCAATTCTTATTTACGAGAAATCATTCCAAGTTAGGAATAATTTACAAGTAGAAGGAATATGATAATCGATCATCGGGCGGGAGATTGTGTCATCTGGGATAGTTACCATTATTCCGAGACAATAATAATGGTATATCTTTTTTTTCCAAACTCGGCTCATCGGTTCCAGTTTTGTGGAACATTTTGAACTTTTTTTCTCAATAAAATTCGAAATTGCAGCTTTGTAATTTTAACAGTATGGTTAATCTTTTGCATTGACTATCAAAACAATTCTGTTTTCAAAATAATTGAGAGATGCATTCGACTCAATTAATATGAAAGACATTCATTATTCAAAACTCGTAAATGAAACATGACAAACATTTTTAATAATCTCTGAAGAAACAATATGAATACCATGAACCTGTATTCACGATCGTATTAATTCGATAATTGATTCATACGTATTGAATAAATTGTTTAATTAATGCTATTATTGTGTACTTATTGATTTATTTTTATTTAACTTGACATTATATTTGAAACACTTAAGGAACAGTTTGTTGTATCTAATATTCCTGAACATTTATACGGCCATCAAAACCATAAAAGTACTGAGTAAGCATTCAGGATGGGTTCAATGAAAGTTAAGGAAGGAGTGTGTTCGTATATGAGCTTACAAAGATTTATAAAATTTGAAGAGGACATTCGATCGTTACGAATTTTTCATTTGATAATTCTTATTGGATAACGATTAGTGAAACAATCCATAAGTTTCCGAGTTCAAAAATTCATCCAGTTTAAACCAACAAAAACGAAAGAAAAACTAATTTTATTGGAAGCGGACAATAAATGCAGTAAATGTCTTTTGTTTTAGTCATAATAGGAAAAAGTATTCCCGACATCATATGGGGAAATATGAATTTTTCGCTACAATCTTAATTTATGCTGTCGCGAAAAGTTTCAATCAGATATAGTTAAATAAAAAAAAATTGTCAGTTTAATATTTGCTTTTTGATCCATGACTGGGATTTAAAATGTTACTACTACTGCAATTTTATCGAAGGGTCTCTGTGATTTTATTGCAGACACCTCGTTATATAAGTGCAATAAATCAACTGTTTGACCATCAATGGATTTTGTTTGGGTTGACAGTTGGCCGTCTGTGGGAAGCGAAATATTTTATGAATGAAATAAATTTACGTCTATTATTTATTTAATATTCCATTGTAGAAGAGTTTGCACACACCACACAAATCTATAAGCTATAGTTTGTAACTACTGTAATTTATCAATGAAATTACTTTTAGTAGTCATTTTTCCAACGTACATTAGTATCTTCTTCAAACTGTACAGATAATTTTATGAAGTAATTTAATAGAATTAATTGCACTTGAGATTTAGCTTTTAGGAAAAAAAATGTTTCTTTTGACTTCTCATTTTAAGTGAGTCTAATTTGGTATTTGTAGTGTAATGCTATAGACACTTCTACTGTGTAATTAAAAGATATAATTTTAATTTAATACTGAAGAAAGGAATTTCACCTATACACCAAACTATAATTTCAACCCCTTTTTGGAACCAATATGAAATTGTAGGGTTGTGTTTGCGACTTTGTAAAACTGATTGAGTAGAAAAATTTTGAAAAGCGATTTGTTAACCGAATAATAAAAATAATAACAATAGATCATATAATTTTCAGCTGAAGTATGCCTACTCAACTTGTTAAATGAAATTATATCCTTTTATCTCATTTTTGCCACTATATGTTTAGTTTATCGAAGTTGAAATTAAAAGGAGGAAGAAAATTAAAAGATTTTTGGTATCTCTTAGGAGAATAAGTTAAGTTTAGCACAAAATAGTTAGCTTTAAATGAAAAAAATTGAAACAAAATAACTTAATATATATACCTAAACATTATTTTATATAGTTGTGCACTATCGCTAGTAATAGTCCGTGTGTCACTAGAATAAACCTAACGAAACGTGAATTCCTATAAAAAGCTTATATCAGTACCTCAAAATCTCAACATATATGTTTTCACTTCTTAAAAAAAGAAAGCCGAGAAAACGTTATTCTATTATCAAACGACGTCGAACTGTCAGATCCGATGTGAATTCAACGTGATGAAACCTTTATGCGAGATATAACGGATAATGCTTTTGTTCAAGAGCTTTAAGGCCTTTAGTTATCTAATATTTCGTTAAGATATGTGAGGGTATTGTCATTATAGGGTCGATATGATGTGCTTGAATAAGAGTAAAAGGCAGTAACTCTGTATTATATCTTTAGAATATTGTACAAATTTATACGTAATGCTTCTAATTGTGTACTTAAGGAATGGGAGTGACCTAACCACGGAGGCAAGAATCTACCTCCATGAATCTAACTTATCTAATTATATTAATAAATTATGTTATAAATTACATGGTGAATACATTATGAATAAATTAATAGTGTATATATTTGGCTTTAATTTTGTAGAAATGCATTATTCACAATGAAATGAAACTACGTGATGTAGTATTATTTCTATTTTCTTTAAGTTTTTTAGCACGATCTAGGTTTTGTTGGGATTTTATTTTGTTTATTTAATGTGTGTGCAATTAGCATAATATATGGTATACTGTCCTCTAACGTCTAACTTCTTGAAGTTAAAAGATAAAAATGTGTAAAAATTTCATACGAATTTTTTGCAAACCCAACTACATGTGACAAGTTGATGGATTTTATTTGTAAATTAGTAAATACTACTTAAATGTGATAACTTTTAAAAATTTGTTATATATAGTACTATCGTGAGTACTTTTCAGGTATTAAAAACGGTTTAGCATGCAGGGTGAGATTTAGCCTAACTCTAACAAAAATTAACTTAGTATTCCGTTCAATCCATATTAAACAGTTCGATGAATGGAAAAAAGTATTCGAATGTATCCCCAATATATTTATAGACTTACTCAACGATACCCTACATAAAGGGGTAGACGAACAAAAAAAATTATCCCAACTTTACATGTCGGAGGTGGCCCGAAAGCGTTTTTTTTAAATTTGAACAAGCAACAAATTTTTTTTAGTATTACGTTTCTTTGAAAATGTTTTATTAAATTTGCAGGCGTTATAAATATTGATAATCACACAGAATGTTAGCTTTATAACACAAATAGTCTACAAGTAAAACGATTGTGAGAAACAAATAGATGGACATGTCAAAAATTTCCCAGTTTAGCTATGGAAACCTAAAAACAAGTTGTTTTATCATTGGTGAGTGTCACGTATGATAAGTTACGATGTGATTTTAAGATCGAATCAAGGTGAACTGAAAATGCTTAATTTTGTACCCATAGTCTTCTTTATATTAATGAGTTCTTTATATTAATCGGGTAGGTGTTCAACGTACCCCAAACTACGCGCTGTGTAGGGAAAGTTTATTTCATTTAATTTGCCTTGACTGAATTAATAATGGACTGAATTAATGTACTGAATTAATAATTTGTGTTACTTTCTACAAGAAAATTATAAAATTATATCTAAAATGATTCTGTTATATAATGTCAAGTCATTTTAATGGACATGTGTTAATATTGACATACAAAATCTAAAAGAACTTTTAAAATAATTTTAGATTTATCATCCATTTTGTAAATGGTCATGGAAATAAAGTAAAATTATTTCAAAGTAAGATCATGGAAATGAGTAAAATGGAAAGCCAGCTCACTAGAAAATTATGTTAAAAATAAAAAGTTCCAAGGAAATTAAGATATGTAACATCTATTATTTGTAATGTGGAAAATATAAAAAGTTTATTTCTTTCCCGAGGCATTCACACAGCAATGCTTAAAAAAATTATCTCTGCGCAGAACGATTTATGGCTCGAGAACGTTGTATGTAATAATTTGGAAAATTATTCGGGATGTTAAAATTTTGTATTAAAATTCTACTTAAATGATAATAAAAGTTGCATCGATATTTTTGGATGCCTTTTGAACTTTATTCTTATTTATGAAACTATTGACAAAACTATCTTGCTTATAACCAATATTTACTTATTGATTATAAGCGAGGTAATTTTGCCTAAATGTGGTGTCCCTAGAGAGTTTATAATGACTCATTCTTTAACTAATGATACTTATTAGATATTTAACTTAATTCATAACTGATGGTATTGTCTTATTATGTAATTCGTATATTATTAATTAATTTATCTGTTTATTTCGAAAATTCTTTGGTAAGATTGGTATATCACAAAATTCAAAATATTTTGAAGTCAATCTAAATTTTGAACTTACAAGAAATGTATTAAAATTATAGTCACATAGCTAAGTTATAGGTAATTTTATTGAAATCGAAATTTACAATATATTTCTCTGTACTTATTGGAATTTTGAGCCTCAAAATATGACAGTAACTTTACATAGTTTTGTTTTTTGTCTGAGCTATTTAGATAAATATATAAAATTATAATTTTTTTCTGAAATTATATAACATATATAACACATGGGTATAAAAGCGTGCACGCGTTTAATATCCAATCGTCTGCACGTCATCTGAAAATGAATTTCCCAAAGTTTTTATTTGCATTTTTGATCTATAGAGACTCTTTTTTCTTTAATATTGATGAAGTTTGCTGAAACTTCTATGTGAATTTGTAGTAAATTCTAATCAATTTCTGTGAAATTAATTTTAAATTATTAGCAACTTATAAACCCGTTATCTTTGTACACAAATAATTCAATTTTTTACATGTAATCAATAAAATTAATCATTAATCAAATAAGCACCGTCGGTATCTAACACTTGTCGCCAACGTATAGGCAGAGCTAAAGTTCTGTGCTTATAGAGATTATTGGTTTTTTCGCTGGAAAACCGGTGAAGTTCGATTTTGATATAAATTTCGTCTTTAAATTTTCTGCAAGTAAATTATTAGACAGAGAGCGAAATAGGCGTAAATTAGATGGCGAAAGATCTAAAGAGTACGATGGGGGGGGGGGAGATAGGGTAAAAATAAAAGTGGCTGGTTTATAAGTTGCCAACCTAATATTTTGACGTCATTATTACAATTAATTGTTATTAAGACCTGTATAAAGTTAATATAAGTTTCTGCACCGGCTCCAAATAAAATTAGAATATGTGTAAAATCTTCTCGGCCATCTCCTTTATCAAATATTTTATTTCACTACATCCTTCAATTGAAAAGCCCAATACTTTGTAATCCTTTATCTAAGTAGATTTATTTATATGCTTAGTAACTCTGTCTTAGTTATTAAATAAAACATCTTAATGTTAATTTCTTTTATATTCAATATTCTTATTTATATAATTTATGAATTAGGAAAACTATGTAAAAATTTCAATGTATGTTTTCTTCTCTGGTTAAAAACAAGTAAAAAATAAAATAAAATTTGGTAAAATATATATACTTCTTCAAATAAGTGAACTAACTTTTATACAGTCATTAAATTTTTTCCGTTAGGGGATCGGACCCGGACACTCTTGGACTCGATTTTTTTTTTAAATAAGATTCCATCGCCTCTTCTTAAAAATGTCCTTGGTCCAGTACGCGAGTAGCAATTATCAAGCAACAATAAAAAATGTTGCACACTTATTGCGAGTCGGTTCCTGTATATTGGAATGTTTTGCCGGGCAGATTATTTATAATAATGATAATGGATTGAGTATTTGTTATTTCAAAAAACTTGGCATGTTTGTATATTGCCAACCTAATACTAATACTATTATTAATAATAGTGTATGAAAAGCCCTGTTCTTCTATATTTAAAAATAGTTTTTATCCTCATTTACCATCTTTGAATTGTTATGATAAAAAAATGAAACCAGACTTTGGCTTCTTTCTTGGCAAGCTTTGATAAAAATCAATCGGCCTTTTTTAGCAAGGACTGGTGATTGTAAAGTTTTGCAGGTTGGTATAAACAATTCGAACAGTAATTTTTTATATACATATGATTATACTATTTTTTACTTTTCGGACTATTTTTTTACTCGATTACGGCACAGGAAAGGGTAATGAATTTAACATTATATATGTGTGTAATTTTTTCTTCCATATAATAAATCCAAGACTCATTCTTCGTTAGTTTGGATGATTTACAAATTTTTGTATTATTTGCAAATGCTTATTTATTTCATATTTAATATTATTACCACTTATGATTCTAAAGTATTCATATTTTTGCAATATTCTACTAAAGAAAAGGCTACTGCAATAATTTTTATACACCATCTTACCTATTTTAGTCTTTTTCACTTTAAAAAACCTCTGGAAAATATGCTTGGATTTTGTTTCACTAAATTACCAAATTTTATTTAAATTTTCATTAAATGTTTAATAGGTATTGTTATTAACACCAAACATTTTCCTTTAAACTACTAGATAATATCTAAAATATTTAAAAAAAAGTACACTAGCATTAAAATAATAAATAATTGTTATTATGAGTAACCTGCCACTAATAACTTACTCTCTTGATATTCTAATACGGTTTTGATAGTTTTCTTATGATGTTGTTGTTGTATACATGGAATATCAAGGTATAATTTCAAAGTGAATATAATAGATAGTAAATAATTTTGTAATTACATTATGCAATAACGGAGAAATAATTTTTCTTTAGCTGCATACGCAAACAGTTAAGATTATATTGCTAAATATTTTCTTTCACCAAAAATATCAAATCTCGGAATAAGTACTTTAGAATATATATAACTAGCTATAAAGTAAAATGAAATGAATACATCCCTTTGTCATTATTCAAAAAATTACATAAAAGTAGTGCAATACTGTCTTGATTCATTCATCCTTGTCTCGTTATGGCGAACTCGGTAGTATGAAAATATGTTTATAAAAGTCACGCACGAAACGACATAAAAATAACTTAAATTAGAGTCTACAGCGGAAACGACTTTCGTTAACGGATAAAAGGTGGGCGGCAGAGGCCCCTCGTCTTCCGTTCACCTTCACATGGGCGGTGAAGCGTCGCCAATTACTGGATATCACACTCATATTTTACGATGTCGTTAGTTTGGATAAAATGATTGTTAGTTAGGATCGTAAAAGGACGAGAGAACAAAATTGTGTAATAAAACCTTAGAGTTTCAAATTGGCGCAAAATTTAATGTTGGAACTTTAAATTTATTTAGTTATTACGTCATTTCTAATGTGCTCTAAGGTAATTCTGTTTTCTAATACAAAGCGATTTAATTATAAATGGATAAAGACTTTGTAATAATTAAATCAATATCGGGAAAATTAACCCGATAGCTCCGCTTGTAGTTATTACTTAATGCCATATGGTATTTTTTCCACATATAACGGTTACAGTAGTTGATTTATATAAATATGACTATTTAATAGAATACTTTGCGGTTAAACATTGACATGAATAAATTTATAAAATATTACTAACTTTAGAGATTTTAGGAGAAAGTGATGATTAAATACTTTCCCTTCTTTCCACACCCACACAAACCATAAGCATTTGACAGGCCATTGGCTAAAATTAAAATATTTTTGGAGCCAAGTCCCAATGCCTCTCTTTCTTTTTCCTTTTTCTCACGTAAATGCATATCCAACAAAGACCAAAAACTAAGCACCACATTAATTTCTTATTTTTATTAATAAAAAATATGTAACATTGTAGTATTTGCGAAATTTTATTTGTTCGGAAACGATATTTTACCCAAGATTTCCAATTCGAACTGGCGTTTTCATTATTTTATACCGACTCTACCTTTCCCGACTTTTCTTAATTAATTGTTATTTAAAGTGGTTTTTTAGAATCATAATTATCAATTGACATATATGGTACATTAGACTAATAAAAAGTCACGTATCAAAATACAATGTACAGCGCATTCTTTATTCAAAGTAGTAATAATTTGCAATAAAGTGAACTTGATTACATCTGAGTTTATTATGCAGACACATAATTTTTAAAATGCAAAAATTATTTGTTCAGTTTATTTATAAATTGAAATAGATAAATTGATTAGACGATAAATATTTGTTAAATGGAAACATGTCTATTAATTTCCCACCCATCCAGCATAAATCAAAGTCCGTGGCTGAATACACGTTCGTTAACAGATTATAAGCGGGGCGGACGGTACCCTGATTGACAGGACCTGTCACGACGCTTGAAGCGTTGTCAATTATAAGTGTCAAACGAAAGACGTAATATTTTGTGATAGAATTTTGGATAACGTGTGTACTTAAGTCACACGTCCTATATAATTTTTTTTTATTTATTTAAAATTTTAATAAATTGTACGTGTACATAATATGTAAATTACATGCACATAACGGCGGCAAACATGATTCTAAAGTTGTTGATATAATACTATCGTAGAAAAACATCGTTAGCAAACGATACTTAGGAATGAAAAATGTGATTAAAAATGAAATTAGCATTAACATTAGTTTTTATCTGATTCGTTAAATTTATATGCTTAACTTTCATGAAGTTCAAGAACATTGGCTTATAAACTACATTTTTTTCTCGTGAGGTAGTTCTATCGTTAGTGCCAATTAAGGTTGCAGTCTTGAAAATATTGGTCTTGGAATAAGGATAGATTTCAGTAGTGACGGTTTCTGAATATCTGCGTAGGATGCAATGATCTAGTAACGCCTGTAATTTAGATTGAAAGTAAGAAATACAAACTTAAAACTGAAATACTATGGATTGCAATATTATATTAATTTGTAGTTGATCTCACTCATTATTGACAAATCAACGGAAAACAGGAAATCTGTTCCCAAGAAGACTATTACACAGTTTAATGAGTCCATCCAAACAAGAAAAAAAGCTATGTATCAAAAAATGCTACTCTTTCTGTTTCTAATGATTCTACATACATTTTTAAATAACACTTCAGCATATTTTAAAGAAGTTTCAAAATAAAATTTCTAAACCTTTTGTGATAGAATTTGAAAAAGAAGACGTTATGATTTGATAACTATAAGTTAAAAACTGAAATTATCGATAAAATTGTGAAGAACACAACAGAGATATAGAATAAGGAACAACAAATTATTTGACTAATGGTGACGATGAAATAATAATCATGAAGTAATATAATAATCATGAATAATAATCATTGTCGCCATGTAAAAATAATACAATATTACCTGACTTTTTATATTAACATTATAGCTGCACTTGTATATATTTGAAATAATTATTTTATAATCTCCTTATTGTTACGCAGATTAGGCTTAGTGATCAATATAATTTTTTTTCAATACACAATAGTTTATATGTAGTTAAAATTATGCAAATAATATATATGTCTTTATATATTCCAACTTCTTTATTCTTCGCGAAAGCGCAAATATTTTGTAACAGATGCAGTGAGACTTGTTTTCAGTGATAATTTGACATTTAGCCCATTTGTACTTACAACGTGCCTTAACTTGAAAATATTAATGTAAAAACGTGTGTGCCAAAGGACATACAACAAAAGTGAAATTAGTTACATTTTGTGCCCGTCATATAAAACAAATATATTTTGAAAAAAAAAACAACATAAGACAAAAAAAAAACTAATAAATTCAGATTATCAAACAATAACTCAAAAATTCAAAACGATCAAGTTGCATGACTGATATGTGTATTGTGTAGCGTTGAGAATGATTAAGAATATAAACATAGCAATAAAAGGACTAAAAGAATCGAACATACGCGGAGAACTTCAGCTACTGGCGGTATGTCGATTCGATTGATCGATTAGATCATGACCGTGTTTACTCTTGCCAATTTTTTCCATTATTAGGTGTGATGTAGAAGCATTCATTTTGATAAGAAAAACCTGACAAATATCAAATAAAAAAAAGGAATGACATACAATTTACCGTTACAGAGAACATTATTAAACTAATTATAAATTTTTATATTATTTTTCACTGCATAAATATATTGCCTAGTAAAAATTTTACAGGCGTAAGAAAAAATAAGGTAATGAATGAGTGCTGAAGGTAATGACTGCTAAGCCCAATATGGATTATATGATTTTTATTCCAGATTGATTAGACAGATATTCTACTCAGTCAATTTTCATGTCTTCGGGTGTCGTGAGCCAAAAGTATAATTTAAAAAATTACTTTCAGCTCGACCGAGATGCTTTTTGAAGAGACAGCTTGTTTGATTCACTTCGTCTAAAATTATTTGACGGAAAAAAGAAAAATTTTGCCATTTTATGTAAAAGTATTTGCGATTGTGAATACACCCGAAGCTTTATGCTTCAGGTATATTCGGTGGTTGGTTAGGTTGGACAAACTGTTCGATTTATGGTATACTCGGCCTTAAGACGATTGCGATCGAAGAAAAGGAACATAGAGCTTTCGAGTTGGTAAGTATTTTTTTATTTCGTTGCGGTTCTCAGTCAGTCTTTAGCGCAGCGGTAAAGCATTGGAACATGTACAGAACGCGATGGAAGTCTGAGTTGGATTTTTTTGTTATTGTTTGTAAAATTATTATTTATTAATATAATTCAAATAAATCTCTTTCTCCCTCGAGATAGGTATATACTGAGTATATAAAGTTTACGGTTATTTTGATGAAGTACATTGTCTCTTTAGGTATTAAATCTATTTCTTCATTTTCTGGCATATTTTGCATGAAAAACTTTTTGTATAAAACGAGCGTATTTGTATACATTTATATATCATATTTATTTTTATTTTAGATGTCAAAGAGGATAAAATATCATCAGTTGATATGTATACTGCATCGTTTTGGTCTATTTACGTGTCTCTGTCGATGTATAGGCCGTATACGGTTACTATTAATGGTAGTTACTTCTTTAATTTTTGTGTTGAAAATATGCAACATACACAATACGATTATATACGCTGCCAAAGTTCACATCCACAGTGTGGTCTTAAGCACACCAAATATTTGGAACTAACGTATTGCATGCTCATACACATACGTTAATTTTTTTTTGGAATAATTTTGAATTGGTTTCCAGTTAATATTTTACATAATCTGTGACATGATATAGTTTAAAAATTAGAAGTTTGCAAACAAATGGATAGACGTTCGGACAAATGGCGAGATCCCCAGTTGGCTACCTTTTGGATAATTTGCACGTGAAATACCGAAAATATGACGTCTATTCATAATTTCGAAGTTTTGACTACGAAAAATAATCACGAATTGAATTACACTATAATTAGTTTTCCATAAGTTAATCTCATTATTCTACTGATGAGAGTAAAAATGAAATTTGTATTTTCGAGGACAATTTCTTTAAAGATTATAAGCCATTACATTGCAATAATCTGGAATGGGTAATGAGATAATTCTACTTTTTATTAGATATAATTTAGTCAATTCTATGTAAAAAAGTCAGGTCACAACAATTATGTTAATATTTTATTTTAAAAATTGAGAAAAAGTGGGCCCGCTACAATCGTGGTTATTAATAAATATAAAATCAGTTTTGAATATTTAAAATTAAGTTTACATCAAGTAAATTCCCTCTATTAATATGTAAAATATTTTAAATGTTTAAGGTTTAAATGTGGTCTGAATATTTATTTATAGTAATGCAAAGTGGAATATAATTTGCATCGCGATTTCTCTCTATGATACGAAATTCTCTCATATTAATTATCACGTCGCCAAAAAAAAATTGAATAAAAATTTGCCCCCCCCAATCAAACGTTTGCAAGCTCGCCGAGCCACTATCTTAAATGAAGGTGATATTTAAAATTAAATGAAACTGTGATGTAGAATAATGAATTTCTACAAAATTAACGCCAAATATATTCAATAATCAAATAGAAGGTGACATTTTTGCAAAATTGAGAGTCAATACACATCTTGTACTAAGATATATTTATAAATACACATGTTCGATAAAACTGCATTTATTATAAAGAGTATAAACGAAAACGGTATTGCGATCTTAGTATTTACATGATAACATTTAACGTTTTTGTGTCTACGAAAAGCGAATGACGAATTAGATGAATTGGCTCAATACTTACTATCTTGAATAATAAGTACTTGAAGGGATCGCTCTACATGTTAATTTATTCTGTCGCCAGCTACATATTTCGGACTCTAGATTAAAAAAGAAAGTGATAAGTAGGAATTAATTATATGTAGCCAAGTTTTATCATATGAAACAAAAAATAAACTGAAACTTCTTTTACATCATAAGTAAAATATTTAAACAATTAAAAAAAATTAGACAATCTTACTAAATGTTAGTACTGGAGTTTGCGATAACAGAAGATGGTTTCACATAATTTGCATTACTCAAGGATGAGTATCAATCTTTTCTGAGAGGGTTTACTTTTACGATTTCGACACCAACAAAATGAAGGGGATCCTAACAAAATCACTGTAATATATTTTTGACCCTTTTTTCCGGTATACATATTTCGTACTCTATTGATTACATATTAATGAATGCTTCAAAAAATGTGCGCTGAAAACTCGTAAATGGTTAAGAGGAGTTTGAAGGGCGTACACTGTCCAATTTATTTTACTATAAATATTCAGCAAAAAAAAGAATACATATATACATATATATATATATATATATATATATATATATATATATATATATATATATATATATGTATATATATACACACACACATATATATATATATATATACACACATATACATTTCAGTAAAAACTTTCAAGCTGAGATTAAAAATCTAAGTCATTTGTTGTCACACTTACTTTCGCCTGGAGGAAGTTGTGAATACATGGTTTAAATATTTCATGCTCAAAAGAGACGTAAATAATTTAGAGTAAACAAGCGTTTTTTTCTTTGCTCTTATATAATAATATTATTTATGTTTATATATTTTCATGTAACTTAAAAACTAAAATAATTTCAAATATTTAAGAATTTTTTTAAACACAGATTATTAAATTTGGGGAGACACATTGTCAATTCTTGCCAGATTTCACGATGGGGATCCCCAAAAAAAAAAATACCATCGCAACTATTAATGTCATTTACATCGAACAAAATACGATGACCTATCACCTTTTTTGTACCCTCTATTATAGGCTATAAGGATTGCACAGAAAGGGGTGACATAAACATATTCATAACTCAATGTCCATATTTTAATGCAAACTTTAAAAATATTATTTCTCGTATGACTATATAAATATATTATTTTCCTTTCAAAAATATTGTGTTTTAAGCCATGGAAACCTAGGAAGTAGTTCATTTATTTTTAAGTAATGCTTAAATGATTACCAATTATTAATCTCTAAATACAAATAGAAGTAAGAATCCATGAAGTAAAATCTGCGATATCAAAATCTACATTGTTTTCATTAGGTTAAAATAGTTCGAATATGATTATATTAACGTTGATTTCTGTAACTTATATCATATATTATAATTTCAGTCTCAATTACTGATGTATTCAACACATTGATTAATACAGTCACCTTTCCTTGCAACTGCAAAACTTTCCGTTTAATTCCTTCTACCAGTTTCTTTTACTAGCTTCGAATCGATCTAAATAATGTAGTTTCTGTTTTGGCAATTTAATCTAACCTCCGTATATTTAAATGTATTTTTTATGCTCGTTTAGCAATGTATCTGATTAAGAGACTAGTATTTATTTACACAATTTTGTTGATAGGTCTCAATTTTTTCTATTAAATTACATTACTTCCAACCCCAGGAACTTGCTTACTGTTCCAAATTTTAGAAATCAATTCATAAATATTTTTAAAGAATGAAGGATTATCGCACTTGAGCAGCTCTAAAGACCAAAGATTAAGTCCAGGTGCTTTCTTAACATTTAGCTTTTTAATAGTTAGCTTTTCTTCAATCGTCGGCGACAGAACAAATACCTATTCTTGTAAATTAAATGATTGTATGTTTCACATTTAAGAATTTATTAAAAAGTTCAACCCATTTATTTAGAATAGCTTCTGATTCACATAGAATTTCACCTTCCTTCTTTCTATGTAGATTCAATCATGGTTTAAAGCCTTTTTGACTATTGTTGATTTTACGATAAAAAGTACGTCTTTCATTGACTCCTTTAAGGTTTTCAATATCTTTTACGTTGTTTTCTTCAAAAATTCTTTCTCTCGAAAAAAAATTTTAACCTTTTATCTTATTTTACTAAATTCATCAACGGTAGATATAGTATATCTTTGAAACATATTATTATAGGCGATATTCTTTATATGAGTGGCAGTCATACGCTCATCATCATACCAGGTTTTCTTCCTTGATTTCCAGGCTTTACCCAAAACTTTTCGTTATTAATTTCAAAAAAATATTTAAAAAATTGCAAAAGCCTGTAAAATTATTATCATTTTATTGAATCGAATGATGAATAGAGTAATATAATCAAAAATTACATTAAAGTCAGTAGATCCTAATGATGATGTTTAATTTTTCTAAGATACTTTCTTATGGATATAGTTTTGTAAGAGACAATTTCATACTAAGATTAATATATTGAAGCACGGTTCAAGGAAAGTGGACAAAGTACAGAGGGAAGGACATGTTTAGAATATGTAAGGTTATAAACCTATGTCAGAAAATGTAGATGAGCAAGAAACATTTTGATCAAAGTAAGGTTCCCAAAGACATTTGTTAAATATTTTACCATAACTTGTGTACAATATATTGATTGTGTAAATATTATATGGATTAATTTGCATAATGTAAATTACTCCAAATAGCTCAGTATATATATATATATATATATATATATATATATATATATACATATACATCATTTTTTTTTCATAATAGTAAATGCAATGGTTTGTATTTTTTACCCTCGTACTCTGAGTAACCATTTACGTGAAAAAATTCGATGTTAAAGAAGATCTCCTCGTACAGTTCTTTGAATCAAAATCACCGGTATTTTACGAGAAAGGTATATTTTAACTGCCAACTAGATGGCAACAAGTAGTAGATAACAGTGGTGCATACTTAAATTACATTTAGTGTAATATATAAATCTTTTATTAAAAAATATTGGCAGTAACTCGGTGTTAAATACTTATTACCCATTCCATTATAATCTCCTATTCCTTTCAGATCCAGATGATTATAAGTGAGGTAAGATCAAAAACAATGGACAACCCATTTCGGAGTTAAAATCGCGGAAGTAATATGTTCTACTAAATGATTCTGTCATTAGTGTCTGCATAACTATCTGATTAATTGTAAGGCAAGAAAATTAAATAAAAAAATATTATGGTTAATTAACAATACCAAGAAATGACTTTTATTTAATATTGACTTCTTTTAATAACAAATAATTTCTTATTAATTTAAGTTTTTGACTTTATACCAAATTATGGTCTCGATTATTGAATTCGCAAATACAGCTATATTAAATTAGAATCTCAAGAGCTATTAAATGTTAAAATTATATAAATATTAATTATGATATAACATTATAATTGAATAAACGTTAATTAAATTATATAAAAAAAACTTAAAGTTAAAACGGAAGCACAAAGTCCAGAGATAAGCTTCATTTTCCTTAAAATTTACTTACCTATAAAACTCTTTTCTTTCCTTTTAGTAGATGCAGGCTTTTTAAAAAGTATCTTATATATGATACTTGCAGACTCGTGAATTTCTCTCGACATGATATTACCAGTATTGGTATTTATCTGTATCGGCTGATAAATATTAAAGCGACAAGCGACTGAGTTTTTAAATTATGTTTCCTATTTCCTCATAACAACTAATAAAATACACTGCAATTCAGGAAATATTAAGATTATAAATTATATATTTATGATTGTTAAAGAAAACAATTTATCAATTATCTTCATTAGAAAAAAAACTATAGCTCATTTTTTTCTTTCGTTTAGTTTCAGGGCTCATACACTAACGTTTTTTTTGCAAAACTATTATCTATAATCATATAATTAGAATGGAAGTCTCCAGTTATTAATAATATACATCCGTTACTTTAATAATAAAACCTAAATTAAACTAAAAATTAACTAAAAATAATAAAAACTAAAAATTTTAAATTAAATTTATTGAGTATTTTACACTGCACAAAACATGTTTAAATTTCTTTTAACAAGTGCATGCCGATGAGTTTATTTGATGTCGAATTTGAGTTCTGAATATTGAAATTGAGAAATTTATTAAATTTAATTCCAATTCAATGTTTTAAAAATTGAATTATCCAAAATCTTTGTATATTGCAGGTAAGAAACAAATATATTTATTGCAGGTATGGAACCTAACCTGATCCGACCTTACCTGACCTCATATAGGGTCTTAAAATATATTAACTATAATTGACAATACTTGATGTCACTACATATAATTTCAATACAGTTCAATATAAGAAATAAGAATGATAATATTTTGGTATAAATTTGTGTTACATAAATATACGCATCATTTTTTCCCGATAGAAAGAGTTACTTTGAAGAAAAATTTCTTTGTAACGCTTAATAATACACTCTTTAGCAACATCAAACATTTTAAATATCCTATAACACGATAAAACTATTATTATCCATTATTAATTTATCACTGAATGTAAAGTATATTCATATTAAAATTTAAATTCATTTATATTTATAATCATAATAAGATATTTTGATATCCTATTTTTAAGTGATAGTGTTCCATTCCATAATTATAAAGGATTTGATGAGAATAATGCAAGAAAGGACAAATCACGGATTATTCAAAATTTAAAAATTCAATGCCTTATACGGCTAGATATACATTGTGCTATACACTATTTATCTCTGGTACATAAATTTGAATGAAGGTAATGTTGTATTATCTCAGGATATTGATGTCACATACTCACGATATATTTTTAATAACTATGAGATGTTGTTCTTAATATTCACGGATTTTTTTTAGTGCGACATGTAAAATTTCTGCTAAAAAATGTTGATATATGCGCCTCTATTTTTATTTTGCAATACGTATAACTTTTATTGTATTTTTCACCCTTATATAAATTGCGAACTCTTCGTTGAAAGCTAAAGTTTGTTAAATATGTAATTTTAGAATGATTCTGGAATAACAATTTGCATATTACATTAAATACTCACGTTTCAGATAAGAAATTAATAAAGGCACTTTACTTCGTTATTAAGATCAATACTGCACATCGCCAAATTGTATCATACATGAATCCTAATTACATAACAATATTTATGTTAGTAAATAAATTATGAACCGAAAAAATAAGTTTATGGATAAATTTTATTTCATACCATTTTTTATTTTACGTATCGAAATACTAATTATACTTCTAGAATAATGCACTATGTAATAGATCACGTGGAAAAGCTTCAAGTATATGTTTGTGTTGAATGGGATTACAAGGTCAAAAAAAATTAAATACCGTCAACGAAAAATAGCAACTGTTCCAAATCCAACTACCCAAAAAGTCGAAAAAAAGAAAAGTAAAATAGTAAACAAAGATTAAGTTAAATTTCAAATAAACATACGGTTAAATAAAACAAGACCGGAAAAAAAGTGAATGAAAATAAGTTATGCTTTTCTGTTCTACTATAGCGGACTTATATTACTATCCTAGTGAATGGCAATCCTAATCAATATTATAAGTGCGAAAGTGAACCGAGTTTCATGAATATATTTTTATTAAGAAAGTGAACCGAGTTTCATTAAGAAAATTTAAAAAGTCATACTGTTAAGGATAAGAGCAGGAACGAAAGCGGTGAGCATATTTAAATATGTAAATATGCTTATGATTATTATCTTGATTAAAAAAAATTATCTTGATTAAAAAAACCCGGGAAATATTTCCTTATTATCATAGTAAGTCTACAAAAAGTAAATAAACCAATCCTCGATTTTTTTAAATTTTACGTATTTATTAAAAAAATAAAAAAGAAAATATTAAATATCAGTAACCCAAAACGATTTTTTTAAATTTTATGTATGATAATTCTAAACATCACTGAAAATGTTCGCACAAATATGACTTTCCCCCTTATGTAGCAAAACTGCTAGAGCATGCATTACAACTTTATTAGAAATTGATCAGACTAGTAGGTTACGAAATGATTACCAAAAAATTATACCGATGAATATAAGTTTCATACTTTATATGATATACACATGTGTTAGATGAACTAGGTTATATATTTATATGGTGAAAAATATTATTGAATAACCAGACTTACTCCTTAATACATGCACCTGAGTCATGAGTATTTATATACTTATATATTTTGCTAAAATCTCCCTCATACGTCGGAATAAGTGTACTTGTATATTAATCTGGTCTGTTTTCCCACATGATTAAATAACTTGAGCAAAGATAAATAAATAATTACAAAACAATCACACACCAAGAAAGTGTGTAAGGCAATGCGGAAAAAAAAGTAGTGGTAATAGCAGATGCAGACTTTCTAGTTGGTGACGGCGCTGTAAGTAAAATACACAACACAAAAACGATTTTTTTCTTATAAGTGCTATTTAAGTAGTAAAAACGATTAGCAAAAACTCGAATTTGGCAGCAGGAACTACCGACTGCACCAGTAACGAATTGCGGTAAAGGTTACTTTTAAAAAAGTCTAATTTTAAAATTAATGTAAAAATGTATTTTAAACTTTAGTTGCAGGAGACATTACAATGATGACTTAACCGTAATTAATACAAATTTGGAAAGAGTAAATACTGTCTTCCAGCTTCATATGAGGTGTCCAACATCCGGTGTCAACTTCTCCCGCGGTCTGCTGTGTTAGCTCGCCTATAGAAATTGTCGTTGGATTTTTAATAATCAGCAAAGTAGTCAGTCCATTGTTTACGTTGGCATAACTCATAGCTTGAGGTATGTTTACTCACGCACGTCTCTGCTTTTGCAAATCGGTGTTCTTGATTGATCAACAGTTCGTATAGTGAACTCTTTCAAATCTCGAAATTATTTTCTTCTTCAATACAAAGTATATTTTGGTTTTACTCGACTTATTTGAATATGGAGATGCACATTATTTTGAATTAAATAAACATCTACTTAATAAATTTGAAATAATTTACTCCTTTATACCCCCGATCTATATTCCAACAGCTGTAATTTAAAGGTCATCACATTCTGAAGACAGGAAGACTCTCCTGATCGCTGAGTACAAAACTGCATTCTGTAGAGAATCGTTTTCCTTATAGTCTATAAAATGACAGACTCAACTAAATATAATTGTATAAACTGCGCCATCAGTATCCTCGGTGTGTTCAAATGTCGTCTGAAATCGTATTAGCTAATGTACTTTACGGGTCGAAAACCCTTTTACATCACATCCTTTATTATCTTCCTATCCCTTCTCTACCCTTGGCAGGTTACTTATCTCGAATTTGGACGTTTTTAATACTCATTGTGTATTTTGTACTAAATTGTTAGCGAGAGGGCTGCCAGATTTCCATTTATTATGTATATGCTCGATATCCACTTTTACCCTACACATGTAGTGATTAATTTTAGTCCTGAAGTATTGTAGTGATTAAGGACATTTTAAAATTTCTAACTACTAAGTTAGAAATTTTAAAATGTCCTTAATTTATAGATATGTCATTATTTTATAGATATTTATTGTACATTATTTTTACTTGGATTTAGTTTTTTTATCTATTCTCGTCTTTGTCTTTACTTATTTCCTATAATTTATTCAATGCATGTTCACTCCTCACTCAGCAGGTCAAGTCAGCTTTTTGGTAAATATACACATTGCTAAGCAATACTTGTATAATTGTTGTTATAACTCATTTTTGTAACTGAAACGCAGTCACTGACTTAGTTTTATGTGTTTGTTATAATAACGCTGTTTTTTAAATATGTTTCTCAGTGACGTATAATTGAGTATCATGTATTTCTTGTCGAAATATCCTTTACGATCAGAAAGAATAAATAAATAGATTTGCATAAATATAGTAAGAGAGTAACTAAGAAATAAGGTAAGAACAAAGTTTTTCATTTCATCAATGTTATTTTTCAAGTTATATTATCCATTAGAAGATAAAATGTTGTATTTATCGTCACAAATAATTTCTTACACTTTTACTTTGAGTTTTTGTACATTTTGCCAAGCAAACGATAACCAATGACCTGCATCTTGCTTTCGTGTTTAATCCCAAGTAAACAGAAAAATTGGATTTACAAATTCAGATGTTTCATAATAGATAGAATTAATGCCCCTCGAAATGAAGATTATTTTTTTTTTAACAGACAGAAAGTAAAGTGAGAACAACATCAATATTCATTTTTTAATCCTCAATTGGGGGCGACAAAAAACTAACCTAAACAGCCCCCTGGTGTATTTAAGACCCTAGTTTTCTTATAGGAATAAAATACAAAAAACATGCAAAACCCGATTTTTAATATAGGAAACATTTAACTTAACATATCAATTCAGTTTTGAAATCTCGAAATTCTTTACGCAAAAAAACAGAGTATTTAAAATGTTCAAACGCTAGATTCACTGGCAACTATTGATTTTAAATAACAATTTCCACATACTACAATCATGTGACCATTGTGGTACTTGAATCTAGTCTTCGTTTTTTATCTTTGGTTCTTGAGCACATGTGGCAGTGTGTGGTGTGTATTTTTTATAAAAATACACTCGACTAGTTCCAAAACCTGATACAAGTTCCTCGCCTTCGACGTTCCGTTTTAATAGTTTCTACAACGGTCGAGGTAGTATGCGTTTACCAGCTCTCATTGTTACCTGAGGTTTCATAAAATCGACAGCCAATTTCTTCAAAAATATGGTTTGAGTTATGCTAGAGTCCACATTGGCTTTAAATAAAACATAGGAGTTGATTCCATTGACACTACCATCGACTATCTTTTTGTGTGGCGTCCCACATCATAATTTTCACAATAAACTTAAAGCAACTTCCTAATTCTTTTAGCCTCGAATTGCCTTGGAATTTTTGATTAACTTTTACGCACTCTACCAATACGCTTCCAATAATCTTCGGCTTGTGATCTTTTAACAGTGATTTGGCTAGTGGAACACTAGTAAGAGCCATCATGGATGGTTGTCCATCGTGACATTTTTCCCAGTTCCAGGAATTGGTTTAATCAAACCTTTTACAAGATTTTTTCATTGGGCAGTCGGAATGGTCCATCAGTTTACCAACATGCAATTAAAATGTTGGTAGGTAGTATATTTCGTAGTCGACGAGAGACAAATAGTTGATCCCATATTTAGTGGGTTTACTAGGCTCCAGGTAATTGTTCATCAATAGTAACATTTCAGACATATTGTAACCTTTTTGATAATTATCCTTCATCAAATAACACAAGTTTCTAATGGCTTCCAGCTTGCTTAATGATTCCTTAGCCTTTATTTTGGTGCGGCCATCAGCCAATAAATATATTAAAATAAATAAAGGCCCTTTTCTGTTCATAGTATTTGAGGAAAAATCGATTCCGGTACCGTCAGAAGCCCATAAATCTGAATAGTTTAAATGTGGTGAGCGAAGAAGTCCGAACATGAACGGTCTCGTTGGAATTTATCTTGAATAGATTGTATGTATTCATTAGTATATTTTAGAATTAGTTCTGTGGCCTCACGTGAAAATATACTCAGAAATGTTTAATTCATTGTGCATATATCATTAGAGGGTTCTCTTGGCAGTCCCAGTATCAATATTGACTTCTCTAGTTCTCAACTTGGAATATGAGAATCGTTTATAAAATTTAGTAAAGATATCTTTTTCGAGATAAAATGTGTCGTTACGCCTTCCATAACTTTGTGTGTGTAGATTTCGTAATCATCGTCGCTAATCCACTGACTATGCGATTGGTCACTTTGTTATGACTCACTGTTGTGGTAACTTTCGATAATTTCGTGATTACTTTCCCTTCAGTATCAATGGCTTCTTCTTCTCTCAACAGATGTGTAATGTGCTGGTTATCCGGTTCATTGTGAACCTATAAAGAAAACGAAATAAAGTAGAAAATAATAGGTATTACTATAATAAAAGCTCAGATATTAAAACAATAGTGTTGTAAGACAATAAAATAATGCAATCTACAGTGTCACAAACATAATAATGAAATAATAAACAATAAATGTAATATTTATATACTTACCTGAACTTATATCGTTATAAATGTCGTGTGGGGTATTGCGCACCCTAAACTTACTTCAGAGTTTAAACACAAAACCGTGTGTCGCTTGCAACTGAATTTCAAAGACCACCACGTTTATGAAGCTACATGTACATTAAATACAAATTTTGAAAAGATCTGAAGGCAAAATGAAGGGTTAATATGAACGTATAAATAATTAAAATGACTCACACATATCATGTAGAGTAAACTGCCATTTTGCGCCCCCAATTAATTTCTTGGCGTCAATGAAATTTTAAGTTGAATGAGTACACTCAGTAAAGATGGAAGACTGTGAAAAATATTATAATACTATATATGTTTATGAAATTATGTAAACCCACTAAATATGGGATAAAATATTTTGCAAAATGAAGGGTTAATATAAACGTATAAATAATTAAAACGACTCACACATATCATGTAGAGTAAACTGCCATTTTGCGCCCCCAATTAATTTCTTGGCGTCAATGAAATTTCAAGTTGAATGAGTACACTCAGTAAAGATGAAAGACTGTGAAAAATATTATATTACTATATATGTTTATGAAATTATGTAAACCCACTAAATATGGGATAAAATATTTTGCAAAATGAAGGGTTAATATAAACGTATAAATAATTAAAACGACTCACACATATCATGTAGAGTAAACTGCCATTTTGCGCCCCCAATTAATTTCTTGGCGTCAATGAAATTTCAAGTTGAATGAGTACACTCAGTAAAGATGAAAGACTGTGAAAAATATTATATTACTATATATGTTTATGAAATTATGTAAACCCACTAAATATGGGATAAAATATTTTGCAAAATGAAGGGTTAATATAAACGTATAAATAATTAAAACGACTCACACATATCATGTAGAGTAAACTGCCATTTTGCGCCCCCAATTAATTTCTTGGCCTCAATGAAATTTCAAGTTGAATGAGTACACTCAGTAAAGATGGAAGACTGTGAAAAATATTATATTACAATATATGTTTATGAAATTAGACCCTAGCAGTAGCAGTTATTTTACGGCTATATGCGGTTAAATTTAAAAATTTAAATTACAATTACATGCTATTGCTTTAAGATTGTGGTAAATATAAGAGCACATAAAATACAAATAAAACCTAGTTTACATGTTTAAGCTGGTTTTTTACCAATGCGGCCAGTTTACCGGTAACAGGAACTTACCCCACAGGTCTGCGTACTTTGCTTTGTTTACTGACCGACATTCTAGTCTACATAGAATTATAACAGACGTAGATCGATATTAATAATGCGACGGAAACTGGAATAAATTCACTGCGGGCTCTGTTTATTTTCAGGACGAATTAACTTATTTTGATGAAACTTGCATAGAAATGTTTATTATAAATTGTCCCAAAAACATTCAGGAATAAGCTATCTTTTTACTTTTTTCAATATTTTATTTGCAGTTAATTCCTTACTTATAATGAATACACTTAAAAAGTGAACTGACGTTTTTAGTATATATTTATCTAGAACGGGAAATAATATGATCTGCTTACCAACTTTTACGTTCAATTTACAATTTTGAATGATGGCTGAGTCTTGCTTAAATAGTAATAATAATTTTGAAGTATCCTGTCTAAATCTTGATCACTGACGGAATACACAAATACTAATATAAGATGAAAATGCAAAGGCTTTAAAAAGCTATCTTTGCTAATAGCCCACCTGAAGATGTTGTAATACAACGAAACCTAGATCGTGGTAAATAACTTAAAGAAAGTAGAAATAATACTACATCACGTAGTTTCATTTAAATTTAATCGCTATGGTTTTCTGTATTCTTTTAGTCAAACTTTACTAACCTGATTATTTTTGTGATTTCTTGCTCAGTAGTTTCGAAAATAAGGTGGCGAAATCTTATATATTTGCATATTTTTTTAGAATGTCTTTTAAATGTTCATTTTAAAATTGTGAAGAAAATATTTTTATATTATTCGTAGCAAACATTTTCAAATGATTATCCACATTTAAATTATTAGTTACGATATAGGACTAAGTGGTCTAATTGTTTTGCTCAAATACTATATTAAAAAATAATATCTATAGCACTTTTAACAATATAAACACAGAATAACAGTCTGTTACTTGTGGAACGGAACCGTGAAGTTAAAATTCTTAACACACGTATATAATTGTACCACAAGAAAAGGTACGTGTACCTTATCTATTTAAAATAATCAAGTGAGAGTTTTGGCATAAAATATTCCATATGCGAAAATAAAAGCCTTGTATTTTTCTTTGGTTACGCTGAGTAATAATAAACTGTCTCTTTTTTGTAAACAAGTATTAAACTTCTATAATTAGTATAATTATATATATATATATATATATATATATATATTTATAAATTTTTTCCTCCAAAATTACCTAAATTATATATAAATTGTTATAACAAAACCAAAATGCCGGTATTTCTTCTATGTGATACAGAAATATGTAATAATTATTAGCATTAAGTTTTGAATAAGGAATCAAAATAAATAATACTTCTGTTTATATAATTGAAAAAATGCAGCTATATTTTTTGGAATTTTTATATTTTCACTTTTACATGTTAAGTTTTTCGTTCGATAAATATTAATATTATTAGTAATGTTCGGTTAACGATCTCATTCAATTTGAGATTATTTTATGTTTTACATGTACAACTAATTTTCAGAAAACTACTCTTTAGCTAATCCTACCTACCATTAAAAACGCAGCTATTGTATATTTTACAAAATCGTATAATCATAATAATTGCGGTGAAAAGTATATAGTATATTAGTATCACTTTTGTGTAACTAATAAATACTTAATATAAAAAAAAATAATGCAATTTTTTCTGTTACAATAAAGGAAATGAACAAATACTTTTTTCACTGTCACATATTCTGAGGCAAAATAAAAGAAATTATGTAATAGGACTTCACAATACAGATGTTCGAACTAAATTATCTAAAAAATTGAGTTCAAAGAAGCTTTGACATCATCGGATAATCTTAGGGAATAATAATAATAATAGGAGAAATGAATAAAAAAAATTATTTTAATAAAAACATATTAAAAACTTATATCAAATTGAAAGGAAATATTAATAGAATCCATGTAAAATTTATAAGAAAAATGAGTTTAGTATTACCTGTGAAGTCAGGATAGTAGAAGTATATTGCTTAGGGACCAGATTCTTATGAAGAAAGGTACTTGCACGTTGAAAACAAATTCAGTATTCAAATACGAATAATAGGTTTAAACGGCGTTTAAAAATGGTAAAATAAATATTAATCTATACCACTTAGGAGGTTCTCCCTTAATGAAACCAATTAAATAAAGAATATATCAACTAGGAAGAAAAGTGACCATAGTAATCGATATGTCAACAATATGAGTGATACTTGGATTGACCATAATGTCCGAAATGAATTTAAGAACATCAATATTTATTTCTTTACTTTCACAAAATAACTAACTTTTGACATTATTACAGCAATATTAGGTCTAATATTGTAAGCACTGTTTTCATTTCGCGTTTTGTTTTTAGGAAATAGAAATAGATAATCGATTTGTTTTAGTACAAGGAAAACAATAAGTGTAATCTGTTAAATTAATATGCATCCTATATTACGTGTATTGTACTGAACTATAGTAAACAGTTGGTAAATCTGTTTCACAGAGTGATTTGTAAAATGTCTAAAAATATATGTTGTTTACATAAGTAAAAATGTTGTAATATTGTTTACTTTTCACATTATAAAGGACGTAGGTAAGTCACCAGTAGTTTCAGCAAATAAGTTTAAGTACAAAAAAGGGTAACTTTTATTCGTTGTGTGAATGTATTCCTATTACTAAGTTTGTATTTAGAAACTTTTAATACTCAATGGATCGGATATCGAGTGAATTCTAACGAACAATCCAGGAAAGAACATGTAGAAATGTCGAATATATTTGGCGTTAATTTTGTAGAAATTCATTATTTACAATTAAATGAAACTACGTGATGTAGTATTGTGTCTACTTTCTTTAAGTTCTTTACGAAACCTAGGTCGTGACCTAGGTTTCGTTGTATTACAACATCTTTAGGTGGGCTATTAACAAAGATATCTTTGCACGATATATATCTCTTAGTTTAATTTAATTGTGAATGTAGAAATTCATTAAAAAATGCTGTCAGAAAAATGCTCTGTCTCATAATTACATACTTTTGTAAGCGTACATTATCTGTAAGTTCGATATGTATTCACCTATTTTTCTTAACCGACTTAAACTAACTCCTAACAACGTCAATTTAGAAAAAATTAAACAACGTTTGAATAAGACTACTTCTAAATTTTATGGATAATTTGTTTTGGATAGTATTGCATATAATATAAAATGATAATAAAATCCATTTACGTTTATCGATGTGAACGTATATCGTGTTTTAAGTTACTAGAAAATAAACAAACATTAAATGAAGGAAGTCGCAAGATCCTATCCCATTTTATTCAAAACATTCCATAATAAAAAATTCCAGATATTTGCAATGTAAATCTGAATGCAGCAAATGCTCTAATTTGTTAATTTTTGTTATTTTTACTAATACTAAAATGATATTAATTTTTACTAATTTCAATTGGAAAATATCTATTTTTCCGATATTTAAATATTTACTTTAGAAAAAATTAAGACAATATTTTTAAGGCATTTCAACGAATTTTAAGGAAATATACAGAAAATATGTTAAAATTCGTAAATCTCTTTCTAATATGTAATATATAAATAGAAACCAAATAAAAATCTGTCAAGCAAGAGTGAGGCTCGCATTACGAGGGTTCCGTACATAGGCATTTATAGCAATATAATTTATAAACATGTATTTGGTACATAATATTTTTATTAAACTATTCACAAATTTTTAATCATTTAGAACGAAACTATATTGGCTACCATGTCTTTCACAGGCGCATATGTAAAACATATATTTTTATGTGATATTAACAATTTTCGAATTTTTTACTTTAATTGTGCTTGACCTTGCTTTTTGCCAAATTTAATGATACCCTATAGGTTTTAATTTATTTGCGAGTTTTAAAATCTGCGGCTTAAATAACCGTATATATAGGGTTATTGATGAATGCTTTACGTTAGAAGCTTGAGTTCTTACAGCTCCACCGGATCGTAGACCTAAGTATTTGATTTTAATTCAACTTGATACCTCTACGCGTTCCTGAGAAAAAAGTGTTTTGACAGACCAGCAGATGGGTACGGAACTAAAAAGAATTAAAATCGATAGACATTTTTTTTAGCTTTTAGTTTTATATCAGTTTTATCAGAATTTAATAAATTGATCTCTCATTAGAATCTTTTCCCTTTATTAGTATCTGTACGGGATATAAAAACATTTTCTTGTTTATTTTAATTCATTTAATCTAATTGACCTCTATCTGACAATGTGCTGCCCTTGTTAGAATTATGTAGTTCTGTGAAAAAAGCAGTAACTCGATCCATAAATATGTAGTTCATGACAGAATAAATTAATTACATCTCCGTCCAGCACTTCCAGTATTCATTACTCAAGATGGTGTCTACCATCAGTCTTCCATCTTCATTGAGCCCATTCATTCAAGTTCGTCCTTCATATTTCTTCGGCGCGAGGAAAATAAATGCGGTCACGTAATTACTTAGATAGCAGTTCTACTTTATTTGATAAAAAGTATTGCTATGTGACACGTTTATGGGTTGATTTCGAATAAACTTGTGTGTGTAAATTTAATTTGAATATTAGATTAATGTTGGTTCCGCTCTTAGTTAACTTTAAATCTATTGTTAAAAAAATTTCGAGGAAAGTTCATCGTCATTTGGAGTAGCAGTAATTGTACACATAATATAAACAATTAAAGTAATCTCTAATAAAAACCCGCAATAAAAATAATCTCAAATAAAAGCATATAAATGAGTATTTTTGAATAGTATCTTAACTTGAAATGGGGCGCAAGACCGTGATGTAAAAGTTAGTTTACAAAATTTTAAACAAGCTTTTGGTTTGCGCTCAATAAAATAATATTTTTGGCAAGGGTCTAATTTTTGTAAAGCTCTAGTTAAGCATCATACACAAAGTAATTGAAAAAATTATAAATAATTAGAAAATGTATACGATTTTATTTTGCATGTTCAAAATAGGTATATACTGTTCTTATTGGAAAGTTATTTTAAAAAACACAGGAAATGATCCTCAAAGTACTAATTATAAAAATTGAGCCAGGGGAATGATATGGTTTAAATACGTATTAGCAAAATATATGATATGTGCCCGGTATAAACCGATATATATATATATGTATATATATATATATATATATATATATATATATATATATACGTATATATATATATATATACATGTATATATATATATATATATATATATATATATATATAGATATTTATATCTAATATGTAATATATATGTTACATAATAAAGAAATTAATTTAAAATGGAAATATTTTTACAGTGTGTAAATTACTGCACGTAGTTATTTTGAGAGGTACAAAATATGTAAAACTTACTGCCAAATAATTTGTAGAGACGTTAAATGTAACATTTATTTCCAAGTCTGTTTTCATCTCTTGAGGTTGAACAGCCGTAAATCTTCGACCGAGAAACTTACCGACATTATACACCTATTATTTAGGTTATTTTAGTATGGAAAATTTATCTTCTTTCTATTTAGGGCTACCTATATTAAGTTAGGTCTTACCTTTGGCATGTTCCAAAATCCACTTTAGATCGTTGCGGCTTTAAAGTCTTATATCTTCCGAGAAGATCGCAAAGATTACCTTGGCTAAATATATTGCGCGCAACTTGGCAACTGGCTTACTAAGGCAAAGAACGGCTAGCTTGATAGCGAAATATGTCATTCATCTTTTTTGGGTGACATTTTAACAAGTATGGGAGAATTATGTTTAACCAGATAATTTAAATTTATGAACATCAACGTAATTTTTGATGTATAATTCAGATAGCCATCTCTATAAAAAATGGCATCTTCTGTTTCGGGATAAATTCATATTCAAATCACTATATTATATCGAATGTCTGCACAATATTGTTTTGAGGAAATTTTGTATATTAATATTGAGAACTTATCCATTGTGAATTTAATTTCAGATGATGAATAGTGATAACACCTAATCATATATTTTAAGATAACTTAAATTTCTCAATAAAAAAGATTTTGTAATTATTGTGATGTATCAACTCCGATTTAAGCAAAATCTGCTAACTTAAATTTATTAACACGTAAATGAAACTACGTGATGTAATTTAAAGATCTCTTTAATTTGCCCACATGAAGATATTATCATACAATGAAACATAGGTCATGGTTAAGAATTTAAGTACAGTAGATATAGTACTACATCACGTAGTTTAATTTAATTGTTAATAAAATTAAGTGACATTGAATTTCTACACTTAACGCTAAATATATCCAAAATCTGCTAAATGAAACTGGTTTAAAAGGTCACATAACACGTGTAAACCGATGTCTAACGAGTAGAATATAGAAGGCAATTATTCTATGATATTGTAATTTTTTTCCCATAATTATATTTGTTTTTTATTTTTTTTAAATTTAATCAGTTATCGTAAAATGAAACTGGAACGAATTGTGACAAAACATATATTATAAATTAATGGATATAAAGAGGAAATCATAGATATAGGCTACACTCATTTATGTATCAATATTAATTTAAATACAACATGGCATTTAATTTGAAATTATAACCGAAAATAAGCTTTATTAGAAACTTTTGCTTCTATTGCTCTCCATCAGAGAATAATAATGATCTTAAATTTTATGAAGACCAAAATATCTTTAGGTACTTTAAGTAATGGAGAAGGTGAAATTGTAGTATTTTCCTTTTTTTACACCAAAGTTTTTTAGAGGAAAAGTAAGCGTGCAAAGATTAAGAATTTTTAAATTATTTATACTTGGATCACGTGATTGAAATTGGCTGCATATTTCTATAAAATTTACTTCATCCGCTATAAAATTTACTTATCGATTTGAAAGGAGAATATGTACATACTGATGTAATGCTACTGTCTTTAAGTCGTTGATTTCCCCTATTGACCTTACTAAGATGAATTTTATCAAGTCGATTCAAGTCGATAAGGAAAAAGAAAAAAGATAAAGGAAAATGAAAAAAATGGCAGGAATATTTAGATCATACTGCCAAATGCTTTTATTCAAACTGGTTCATTGGTTTATACACTTGATAATACGATTGAATATAAACATTTTTATTTCAGTTTTTCAAATGAATACTTATATTTCCTTCTAAAGTTGTTCAAAAAGAAAAAGTTGAAAGATATATAATGAATAAAACAGCCTCATGTTAAAGACAGTAAAGAATAATAAAACATATGACATCATAAGGACTAAAAATGGATACAGACATGTGATTTCACATCACTCAGAAATTTGACATGTTGAAGTAACTTTTTAGATTGCGGAGCGTAATACAGCTTTTCGTAAGTTTTAAATCGCAAACATGCTATGTACGATGAGTTTAAGTACTTTAAAAGCTAAATGAATTTTGATACAGAGACGTTTTATTCATATCTATTTTAATTTTATGTCATTGAAACTTTGGTAGAATCCAACTAGGAAAACTGAAGATGTATTCTTCAACACTGAACAATGAAGGTGCCGTAATCGACTTTGGATTATTTTACCTGATTATCACCGAGGTTGAATGGCTCTATTTTTATTTGAAGCAGTATACTTCCAGCAGAGTTCCACGGAAATTTGGTTACAATCTGAATATGGGAATTGAAGATTTACACACACTTATGAATTTTGAATGTATCATAAGTGTGTTATATTCTGGGTAAAATTGAGTATCGTGGGCGCAAAAGCTAGAAGAATAAAATATTTTAGCAAAAAAAAATTGAACAGACTTGGTTAGACAGAGATGTGTGGTTAAACAAGGTTATAATTCCCGCAGTCATTATCATCGGATTAAATGGTACAATAAAAGAATACTCCTAATAGTAATATTAAATTCTATATAATGATGCTTGGATATTTATACTGTACGACTAATCAACAGTCATAAACAATGCATCTCCTAATCGTGTGTTTCACTTATTTAATTATATATATATGTTTGTGTGTGTGTGTGTGTGTGTATGTGTGTGTGTGCGTGACCTTGTACTATAAATCTTAGTTTTTACGAAATATTTTTTTATTATCATTGAAGACTGATGCCAATAATCCCTGAGAAATAGTCAAGAATAAATTTTAAAAATAAAAATTGTAAATTTTAATTCAAACCATTATATTATTTTATGTATAAATGAATCTTAATTTTTACTTAATAGAGAAAAGAGGTATTGATATGATCTCTTCATCATTTGGCTACAACGTTTACCGCCATTAAAAGTAAGCAATCAACATATGTAGTTAAATCCGCCAATTACAGTCATTAATGAGTAAACCTAGATATTATAAACTAAGTACTCACTATGTCCCGACGTTTCAGACTGGTTGCACAGCCTGTGGTTATTTCTTCTGAGCCTCATTATTTCAAGAGGATTATACGGGAAGCGATTGAAATTAAAAAACATCAAATTCCAATCGTGAAGACGGATTCAAACTCTCGGCGGCTTGGAATCCAGTGATTGCAACTAGGTGTTCGCGATGTGTACATAAATCCAAGTGTCATGATACCGTCAGCGTGGTGTGTAGGTCTAATGTGAACGCGCCTTAGATTTTCTACAATCAACCAAGTGGGGGTAGTTTTGAAAAACACTCCCGCGTCGCAGCGGTGACTCCTATACATCTTCAGTCTTCCCGTGACCACAGGCTGTGCAACCAGTCTGAAACGTCGGGACATAGTGAGTACTTAGTTTATAATATCTAGGTTTACTCATTAAATAGATAATTACTGCGAAAAAACCCGATTCAAATCAAATAAAATATGTGTTCGAATCGCGAAAGTTTAAAAAAATCTATTACAGTCATTAAATTTCTTCTATTGCCACTTTCGCTTTCATCACTTGGAAGATTTCAAATAATTGGATTCGTCTTCGTTATAATTAATAAGCAACTGATGTGTATCAACCACACTTGACAGAAATCAGAATACAATAAAACTTGCGGTTTCATAATCCTACTCTAAAACATTACTTACGTGAGCAGCCGTCTAATGCTTAAAACCTCATAAATTAACTTACGTTACTTAGTAGCAAAATTTATCAGTTTAGGTTGAGTTTCTATAATAATATTTATGAGAAGAAGAATAGATATTACGTTATTATTTTATTGGATAAAGTGACAAATTTTAAGATGACACATATACGAATATACACACTTATCAGAGAAATATGAAAAAAACAACTATATTGGTACATTGAATAATCCAAAATAGCTAAACTCGACGTTTCGTGGTATTAATTATAAAAATATGCATTAAATACTTGCTGCAGATTACAATACGTTTCTAACCGTATCTTTATATCTATGATACTAAACTTTCAATATATTGCCCTAATGTTAATTAAATTTTCGTCCCTTTTTGCAAGTAGACATAATCGGCATATACAGTTACGTGTTAGTCAAATAACTAAACTATTGAAGACAATGTTTTTATGTGTTTTTCGTTTCGGATCTTTAAAGTTTCAGCTGTATGAATAGAGTGAATTTTATTTGGAATCGGTTTTTCGTCAGCGTTATTAAATTTTAAAATAATATAATTTCTTAAAGAATAACACAAATTGATAATTCCAAGAAGATTCCTTAAACAATAATATAATTAATATAGATACACACACACGTATATATATATATATATATATATATATATATATATATATAAATAATATCCTCGCTTTTAATCAGTAATTTACTCAAAAACGAGAATGTAGTTTACATAGAATATATATAGTACATATATTAATTTACGGCAAAGATTGAGAGTCAAATAGATTAATACGCACTTTTATTTCTTCAACTTAAAATAACAGTGGTCTAAATGTTATTTTTTATCACATTTATATTTTTGGCGATAAAATTTCAAAATGCAATATTTGTTTAATATTTTACAGAACAATGGTTGAGAGTAAAAGGCTTCAAAGAGCTTTTCGAATAAATATTTCCAAATTAGTAAAACTTTCATGTGAAATATGACACAGAAATATGTACATGTCGTCTCAGTAATTGGTGACGCCTCAATTCTCATAGGATAGCCGCTGTCAAACGAGAGTGCCGCCCGTCCGTCTTTTATCAGTTAACGAATGTCGCTTCAGCTCCAGACTGTAATTTGATTCATTATTTCAGACCATGCGGGACATTTGATTCTTTGTCATAATAATGAGTTCGCAATAACAAAATGGACTTTGTTTTTACTGACCTAGATAAGCAACTTAGATTGTATCGACGTAAGGTTTCATGGGATAAGTTAAATGTGACAAAACGACGCAATTGTTGGATTCAGCTTTCAATTTTTTAGCCAAGGGTGTATATGTGAAGGTTACGAATTTGATGATTTTATTCGCAAAAATAGCTTGAATAATATTGCCTATTGTTTTCATTGTTATTTTTTATAGTTCATAAAATATGATAAAGAGAAAATTATAAATATGTTTTTGTCACAGTGATCGTGCTTTGAATAATTTTATTTAATATGAAAAAATATGTTTTAATATTCTCTTTGCGCATGTTTTAGTCTTTTCCTATCCCAATCAAAGGCGAAGCGGATACGATAGGGTATTTGTGGCGCAGGACCATAGAGTATAGCATTATAATATCGCATAGTCCTGTTCAAATATCAGATAATAAATAAAAACGTAACACTTGCCACTCGGTAGTTTATCAACCAGTTTGGTAGCGAAATTTGACTTGCCATAACTTAAGTGTATAGTGAGTTAATTTTATATCTACTATGATTACAGTAAACCTACTACACCTAAACTAATTTTAAAAATGGTTTCAAAAATTGTTTTTTTAAAGATGTTTGAAATGAGATATACTTTATTTGTTATTTATTTATGGACTTTAATGTACACATTGATATACACGGCGAACTTATTGCTATGCGAGCAACCTCTTACAACCAGCCAGAACACCAATCCGGCTTCTGGTGGTTGAGAATCGAATGAGTGGCTGAGAATCGAATACCTCGCAGTGCGCTGCGCCGTCAGAGGCTGTATGCCTAGTCATCAAACCAACATACAACGGTAACGACATTTATAAAGATTATATTCTTATAGAGTGGACAAAAAGTTTAGATTATTTTTGTGACACTTACGTGCGTTATATTTATTATTTTGAATTTTGTCTTCCAGACGTCCAATATAAATAAATAAAAAATAAATGTCAGAAAAATTTAAATCAATACTATTTTTATGTCATTGTATATGAAAAGCTGTTCCCGGATATTGAGAGGTTGATTGAATTGTAGTAAATAGGAGCTAAGTAAAAAAAAGGCAAGGTAATCTTTTAAGACCATTTTCAAGAACGATTCATACAATTTATAGTCATTAAGCAGCTCTTGCCAGATTAGTTTAATCGCCATTTAATATGAATCTCTTTTGGTAAATCATTTAGAACGAATATAAAAATTGAAAAGAATCTGTATTATTATTTCATCGCAGTCATGTTCTGTGCATTTGTAGACTTAACTTTCTTAAATACTAATTGTGTGACTAAAATATTATGGCATTATATTAAGAGTAATTGTATCTTTCAATATGTTTGACCTGGTGTGTCTCTTAATGTGAAAAAGCACAAATGCCGCACCGACGCAGAGACAAAAATTTAATTTTGCAGATTTGCAATAATATTATTTAAGTTTATGTGTATTTTTGATACCAAAAAACATAAATTAAATCGTCAAGTAAGAAAATACCAAACTACAATAATGCAGTTAATTTTTTTATTCTTTTTTTTAATATATTTTTTAGTCTTTATTTGTTCATTATTAAGACTAGCAAATTTCCTGGCGTTGCTTGATCTTTTCGGACTTCAACCCTCTATAGGGGGAAAGGGGGTGAAGTAGTAATACACATCCCCATAAAACTTTATGTGAATAGGTAGAGAGCAAATGTGGAAAATTTGAAGTAAATCGAGAAGGTAAGGAACGTTTTACATTGAGTCCAATTTACACTATTGATTATTCTATGCTTTTCAATTTATTTTATCCTGTTTGATATCAATTTAAAGAACGGGACCAACAAATTCCAAAATAATTCAGAATTTTATGTAAAACAGTTCTGGGTATTTTATTGACAATATCAAACGTAATACAAAAGTAAGTATACATTCATGTGTAAAACTCAAAACGATCTGATACAATAATAATAGAAAAGTCAAAATTATAAAATGCTTTGCATTACCAGAAATTTACCTGAATTAAAACAAAAACCTAGAAAGATGATTCTATACTTCCACAATTTTTGAGATATTCATGATATTTTTACCCTGTTGGACATATGCTGGATATATTAACATATTATTATAATAATATTAACATTAGTAAATAGCTTTATAGTAATACTGTTTACCCTTAAATATTTATATGTATGTACGTTTGCATGTATGTTATATGTATGGACTATAAATGTTTATATGTATATGCGTAGAAACCTACGTAGTACCCGTTTTATTTCTAAGTACGATGTACAGATTTTTTTATTTTCTAGATTGATTTATTAGAGAGAAAAAAAATTGGATAGCTAAAAGGAAAATCAATCTACTGTGTTATAATCGTATTAAACAATGGTTTCTCAAACATAATTTTTAAAAACAATAACAGAAAAATTTATGAATTTAACATAGAACTACCTAATATGTCCATATTGTATAAACTAACTAAACATGGAGCTAGGAAAAAGTTTAAGAAAGATAATTCTGTTTGAGGCTATACACAAATGTTTTTTTACTGTAATTCTCAGAGCAATCTGTTGGAGTTCTAACCTCATATAGTCATACACAAAATTTTTGGATTAAGAAATAAATTCCATCATTTCATTTATTCATTATTCAATTTGTGAAACTTATTACGATAATATTAAACGACAACGGCGAATAATAACTTGAGAAAGTGTCAATGAAGCGTGCTATCTTTTACTGTGATTAATTTATTTCTGGGGCATTTATAAATATTATCATACTTGGTAGTACTTTGCCATTTTTGCTAATATTACGAAAGCATGTTTGCTCGATAATTTTTATTTCTTCTAAACAAAATGACTCATGTGATTGAAATCACACTTTTACTTCTTATTATACGCTGTTTCTTGAATGAAATATATTTGTGTCATCACGCATTATTTTAAGAGGTGCTTCTTCTGATCTTTAATTGAAATAAATAATAAAAACTGTTATTTATTATCTTTTATTATTTCCCTAACTTAAAATAAATTACTAAGTAAATAAACATAGAAACACTAATTGATAATAAAACTTAGGCAATAAATACGATCAATAAACGTTGTTATTATTATACGGTTTGCATCCAACAAAAAATAACGTTTTCTAACCGTTTTTGAAATGAAGTATAAAATTTGTTAACAAAAATATTACAAATATACTACATATTAACTTAAATTATCTAAGAAAGAAAAATAAATTTGGAAATGAATTGACATATATCGAAGATAATCATTTTAGTGAAAACGTTTATGTATAACACATGTCTGATAACAAACACGTACATAAAATTTAGCCCGTACTCAACACTATTATTTCATAATAAAATTATTCCTTAATTTAATTGTGGTTTCAAAACGTGCTATGTTGCAAGAATACAATATTCAGAAACATATTTAATAAATTGTTAAAATATTCAAATATAAACACTCGAGTTTTATTAGAGTATCTTACATAATAATTTGTAATAATATTGAATATATTTGACTTTAATTTTATAGACATTATTCACAATTAAATTAAATTACGTGATGTAGTATTATTTCTACTTTCTTTAAGCGCTTTATTCGTCTTTTTTCGTCTTTGCAATCTTTGCTAATACACCTGAAGATGTAATGCAACGAAACCTAGGTCGTGGTAAAGAACTTAAAGGAAGTAGAAATAATACTACATAACGTAATTTCATTTAATTGTGGATTTGTAATAATGTTAAATAGATCTACTTATCTGCTTGATTCACGGTTGTCACAGTAAACTATATCAATAAATTATATATTATTGCAAAATATTAGATAGGTTGTAAAAGAGTTTCAGCAAACTCAAACCCGAGTGGAGAGAAAATCTCGTACCATAAAATATTCGGAAAAAGATATTATTCGGAAATTAATTTTTGGATTATATGCAGATAATTAAATATTATATTGATGTAGGTTTTAATATCTATGATTTGAATATTCTTGACATAATTTGGTAAACTAATGAACATACAATCTTTGTATCGAGTCCAATTTTGAAAAATAGATCATTATTTAAAACTAGTCGAGTCTATTATTGAACATATTTTGGTGTGGGATCAAAATATTCGGGTGGAATTAGTTGATTCGTAGATCGGTTGTTCTCTCATTACTTAAAATTAATTTGTGTGAAATATCGCGCATATGTTAGCTTAAGGGTGGGGTGCGGATCGATGCGACGTCGATACCATATCGATAATGAGACTGATTAAACTGTGTGACCGCCTTATTTTTGTCAACATGCTAACCTTTAGATTTGGTTAGAATCAATTTTTAATATTTTTTTACCATTAATCACAGTCAGGGCAAATTAATCCTTTTAAAGCTATAAGTAAATGAAGTCAGGAAATAAAATGAAAAGTGAAATGCTGGTGTATAACCCTCAACATATAGATATAATTAAAGTATTCAAGTTTTTCAAGATTGGTAATATAACCGTTTAAGAGAATGATAATTTTATGGTTGGCAGAAAAATAGAAATGTTTCTTCCACTATTTCAATAACATCTACTCTGTTGCACTGTTTAAATATATAAAAGTTTGATTGCAACAACAATTTCAATTCGGAGTGCTTTTCTTCACGTTATACATAAGATGTTTACTGTATTAACAATTTCAATTCGGAGCACTTTACTGCACGTTATACAATACCATTTACTCTGCTGCACTGTTTTCTATCTTAGTTTAATTATGTTGACAATTTCAGTTCGAAGACTTTATTCCACCTAATACAATATCATTTACTCTGCAGCACTTAAACATAATATCATAGTTTGGTTATCTTTACAATTTCAATTCGGAGTACTTCATTCCCCGTTATACATAAGATGTTTAATCCATCGGTAGACGTTAATATTCCCTGTGAAAAATATGAAAAAATATGATTACTCAGTGAATAATGATCTGCTTTGGAGGCTATAAAATTTATGTGCGGCTTATGTGGAATCTGCTTTTTACATCCTTTTAAGAAAATATATTTCTGCATAATCATATAATGTAAGATAATTTATCATGTCAAATACAGACAGTACATAAAGAAAATTACATTTAAACCGTGTGTGATTATGAACATCTAAAATTTGGATTTATCAAATAACAGTGGTATTTGAAGGAGAGAATCAAATTTAAAACGGAACAAACACTAATATTTGTATTTAACTTCTAGTTGGCAAAATAATAAGTTTCTATTTATTTGTTTCCCCTGTTATTATTTATTTATAATTATTTCAAAGTAATTATCTTAAACTAATTGAAAAATATTCCCAAGAAAGTACATTTCACATATTGACACATTATCATTGCTCGTCACTATTGAACAGTGATACCAATTAATTAATTTATAAGTATTTCCATGGCTATTAAAAATTTGCAACCACAAATTTCTAGGAAAATATATATGGGGTATAAATCTGTATCGGGTTGTAAACCTTTATAGAATAAGGAGAAATTATCCAAAATTTTCTAGTCCGATTTAAAATCTTAGTAAATAAAAAAAAATTTGCTTAATTAATTATTCAAAAATAAGTTGCTCCTACTTATTAAATTTCAACAATTATTCTGGATAAACTTGTGGTAGATTGTTTCGTATGATTTAAAAAAAATACTATTTATTAATTAGGAAATTAGGTTAATTAAAAATATTTCACTGACATGAATGAATTCAATTTTCTGAATTTTCCTATCGATGTGATCCAGGTTAATTATTCCCCTTGAAACGAGTATGTTAAAGCAGTCGTGCCGGAGCATGATTAAGGCAACAAATTCGAGTTCAACTAAATGCAAAAGATAACTTTTAGTGCTTAAGACGCTTTTGTACCAATATGAACTAAGGAATAAAAAAATAATCTTTAAATATTAAGACTTTGGTCAAGAGCGAAAACATGTCTCACAATTCAGTGCAACTTAATTTTTTGAAGAAGTTTATAATAATAATAAACTGATCGACAAAAAATTAACTTTAATGTAAATAAAGCGTGACTTGCTATCAAAATACCTAAATTAGAGTTAATGTTTTTTGTCAATCACTTTGCTATCATTTCAAGCTTATTAAAAAAATTAAGTTATGCAGAGTTGTGAGACATCGTTTTGCTCTTGACTAAAATCTTTATATTCAAGAAATATATTATATTTATTATATATACTACATATATACGTATTGCGACAAAAGTGTGTCTTTTTGTTTTTACAGTATATTTTTTTAGTCTCAAAGCAAAAACTGTATATTTAAAATTTTCATTTGAAAGTAAAAAAGGTTTTTTGTTTACATAATTTAATTTTTTTTAACTTATTTTGTTGCCATCGGTTCTTGATACGTGTGCAAAATTTTAAATAATTATGACATCAGAACGAGGATGAGAATTTAGCAGAAAAATTCCATTATATTTATACATACGTACATACAAACGGTTCGTTCCTTTACATTTATACATACAAGCTAATAAAAATGTGTTAAAATGAGGCAGGTAAATTTCTTTATATTCTCCTTTGTTAAAATCTAGGCCTCAGCTCACTAGAGCTCATATAATCACCCGGTTACCGTTATATGCTAGTGTTATTGGAAACATATCTAATAGTTATTGGATAAATTAAAGATTATGGTTATTAGTGATGACAGAAGAACTACACACAATTTAGGGGATCATAGCGCTGTTGCCATAAAGGAAACGATTTCCTAGTATTCAGGTAGAACTTCTATATAACGTGAAAATAAAGGTAATGTAATTAATGTAACCTAGCATGAAACTTTAACTAATATAAGGTATATTAAATATATTTTAATGGAACACGATTTACATTTTGTGAGTTTTAGAGGGTAAATTGTCATATCTTATTGCATGACATTCAACCATTGAGAGGAGCCTATTTTTTAGAATAACTTAAATTTCTGCATCCCAAGCTAATCAAAATACATTCAGGTTATTTGTAATCGATAAATGTGATTCTGTACGATATATTGAGTTGAGTTGTAGTAAGTTCGTCGACTAATTATTTCGTTTATTTTTAACGTGAGACTGAAGTAACTGTGATGTTACTCATGTATACTGGTAAGTTGATACAAGTTGTTATTAAAATAGGGAGTCGAATAATTATCCCCAGCGGATACCTCACATTAGTTGGAATTGGAAAAATATACTAATCACTGTGTTGTCCTAAAGTTTATAAAAAAAAGGTTTGAAAAATAACCGGAACTTTTCAATTTTGCTTCTTCTTGGTTCGTTTGAATGCTACATGCCACTAATAATATAATTACGTTCCAGGTAAATATAAATGAAATAATCTCGGATGTAATTACGTTTATGTAATGTTCTAAGAGTAGTTTTTTTAAAATATGTCCACAGCAAGTATAAAAGTGTTATTTTATACAGAAGAATTATGTATTGTACCGGAAAATTACGCTCTGCATTGGAATATATATTATATGTATTACAAATAACATAAAAAGCATTGAAGAGAGACTTATATTTTTTTCATTAACACAATTAATTTTATTAACACATTAAGACATGACTTCAAGAACTGATCTGGATTTGTAGTAAAACTTAAAATAAAATGCCATCCGTTCCAAAACGATTTCAGTGAGAAAACGTCTTGTTCAATAATATTGGTCCCTTCCAATATATATTTATTCCTAAACTTAATACAACAAATGCGAGTCAACATTTCCGGTCCAATTAGGAAAATATTTTTTGTATCCCAATAAATTCTAATTTAAATATATCATTTAAAGAGGAAATGTTTTTTGGTCCTTCATTATAGTCTATATTTTTAAGGCCGTTAGAAATCTATGCAAAAAATTCGACACTTCAACTCTAGAATAACAAAAAGTAAAGAAAAATTAATTGTATTTTCTGCTATTTAGATGTCGTTGTTATCTGATGTAATAAGAATATGAACATTTTCCTATCATGACCTAGTACTATGGTCAATTTAATTAGTTAATTTTTACTATCAGACTTAAAATTAATGTGACTTTGGCGAATAGCAAAGGGATAAATATAATTTTCAATTGCGTGGTTCATGTACTATAACATTAAATTAATACTCCTATCTAATATAATGTTTAAGTAGACATGAAGTGATTTTACAATATACAGACAAGATTTTCAATTAAATTCTACAACTAGCATAACAACAGATGAATTACTGAAATATAGAAATTCGTGCGTACTTATTTCAAATGTCTAAGCTGAAGTTCATTCGGAGAGCGTGACTACGCAAGACGGGTATCGGCCTAATTAATAACAGGCGTAGTGGCCGCTATAATGTGAATCTAAGTTTTCACACTTTGTCTTGTTATTCACAGCTTGAGATTGATTAATGTTTACGTATGGAAAACCCAAATATGGTTTATGTTAATGTGGTTCATTGTTGACTCACTGCGAGGGAAAACATGTGTATATATTTGTATAAAATAAATTATTATTAAAATATGAGGGGATTTCGCAGAAATTCCAGAGAGGTATCGCGGTAAATGAATACACTGTCTAACCTGTAATAAATAAATATTAAATTATTAATGAAAAACATTTTATATTATATACGAGATACGGTAAAAAGTCACAGATACGGATAAAAGCTAAAAGTCTAAAAGATATCGATTTCTACAACTTATTTTCTATGGTTATTTACTTGAAAACTTGAAAAATATTTTAAATTACCAAAATATTTTTTTGTATAATTAATCACGTAATCTTGAAATTAAATATTATTCAGCCATTTCAGCAACTAATATTTTGATACCGAAGTATTTAATTTAACAAAATATTAGGGCTCGATTATTTCTGCACTTTCTTTTTAAGCTACTTACTTTAACTAATCGATGAAGTAAATTATTCAAAGAAAATTATTACTCTGTGACCAAACTTAAATTTTGTAATTATATTCACGTGAATTGTTACCTATTTATTACAGAATAGTGCGAGGCTAATATACTTATTTGTTGGAGTTATCTTCCATATCAATTTTGGGTCGCATGAAGTTCCTCTAGACATGAAATGGAACTTCCTTTTTCAGTTTTGTTTTTGTCTATTGGACTCAAATCAAACTTTCATTTATTCGAGTTTTGGGTTTATATTTAAGCTTTCCAAAAGGTACTAAATTTTGCACGACTCCTTGGCATGACAAAGAAGTTCCTCATAATTTATTTCATCTAAACGTACAAGTTTATTTATTCTATCCTTATCGATGTTGTATCCTATTTTTATTCATATTGCATATGTATGTTGAATAAAACGTATTTATTTTTTTTAATATAGGAGATATCGACAATTTTCCAAAGTTAATGAAACATTTCTGAAAAATCTGGAATGGTCTTTATTGTAATGGAAAATATGAAGATTTATTCTTCACTCACAGAACATAGATAAGTGAAAACATGGACAAATTTTTCTTCATTTATTAAAGAAATAATGGTAATAAAAAAGTGGTAATTTTTTTTACAAAATGTATATAATTATTTATTTTATTATCTGTGACCACAGTAGAGTCGCCAGGAAATAATAAAGTCCTATATAACATCCATGTATACCGTTGCGGCATACATTTTGCTGCTTACTTAACTTAGACGTACATGGTATAAAATATATTTATGAATACAAAGCCGTTTTTTGAAGATAAAAGAGATGTGGTTTATAATTACATCCAGTTTCTTAAAATCATGAAAGCGTCGAATGCGAATATTTACTCTTTATAAGAGATGGCCTTATTATAATGATTATATATCGTTCGTAGTAACGTTGTTTTGTAATTTATTGACTTTCAAAGGGCATCCGGTTTCGTGATGGATAAAATTCGATACCTATAAAAAAGGTAAATGTGTTTACGACGCACAGTTCCGGTTCATTCCGGTTACACGTGTCATAATATGCCAACCGTTTTTTTTTAGTTATTTATCTACTGAGAAAAAGGAGGAAATTTATGAAACTGACAGAAATAATTTATTAATTACAATGCCATATTCTTTTGATAATATTACTCTACATAAACTCTCCTGATGTTTCCATTCTAGTTAATCCTATGCAAATACCTCCCACGACCATCTTAACGGCTCAATATAAACCAGTTTATTACGATAACTACAAATTATATTAAAATTGAGTAGTTGACATTTGTTTCAAATTATAAAATTAAACTCTACAGATAGGGTTGTTTAAAAAGTGAAGGTAAATATCTTCACCGCGACAAGACCAAACAGGTTCTATATTAGAGGTGTCTTTAGAGAAACTTCTTAAGTTAAACTCTCTGAAAGTTAACTTTGGATATTACGTTGATCGATTTAAACTCATTACATAATGGTAAAAATAGAATAATTTGTTTAAAAAATTATGTTTGACAAAATATTTAACCTCTTTTTAGTATAATTGATATATACATAGTCGTGCCATAAATTCTGTCCCTATATTTTTAGTGTCGATACAAAAATTTAGAGAGCGCTTGAACCTTTGTTTTATATTACCACAATCGAGCTTTAAGTTTGTTAAAACAATTCAATTTTGTCGCATTACCACATATAGTAAACATGGAATGGGGTGTTAAAGAGAACTATATTGCAGTGATCGCCTTACACAAATGTAACAGGGCACCGATACAAACATTCGAGATGCTGAAATCGGTAAGAATTTATAAAAATAATCTTATACCAAACTATAAAACGTTATGATGAGATCTCTTCTGAAGAAGAGAGGTCTAGAGGTGGTTGACCACGAGAAACAAGGAGATAGCGAAAGTCGTCAAAGCCGTGGCCGAGAGAATTTGCCGAAATCCTGTTCGCAAATAGAAGATAATGGCAAACGACATGAAAATTCCTCCAACAACCATGTTTTGCATTCTTAAAAACGACTTAATATTGTTCATAATATTAGTCACCAGAGCGAAGACGTTTTTGCAGCGATACGCGAACCATCGTCACCATAAAATCTTGTTTACCAACGAGAAAATTTTTACTGTTGAAGATAAATTTAATCACCAAAACGATTCTGGTTACTGTTACCAAATTGTTGGTATGAACTAACTTTTTACATGAATCTTACATTTTTTCGTATGTAGCTTTCATATAAAAAGTTGTCGACACAGTATCTTCAAAATTAATTTGGTATACGGATAGGCGATACCTAATTTCTAAATAAAACGAAAATTCCGGTACCGCCGCTATACTATGTATTTAAATGAATACGTCTACGTATTTATGTAAATACGTGCTATACATTTACGTGAATATGTCTGTAAAGAAAAAATAGTCATTAAAATATATAATGTCCGTAATACATTCAAATGGTAATTTTAGATAAATTTTGGCTCAAATTACAAATGTGTACACTTTTTCGGCTCATATTTTTTCCAACATAAAAAAAGATAACGAATTTTCTTCAATTTTTTCCACGCTATCAATTAAATTTGGTTCTTTTAATATTTTAGTAGTGTATGTAAGAGAATTTGGGTCGAGACATACAAAACGTACATTGTAAATGTGTTTAACAGAAACTTTTATGTTTATACTATTGCTTTTATGGTATTGGCGTGGGGTGGGGCAGAAAAGGAGTATTTTTTGATGCGTGGTTATTACGGATAGGTCAGTAGCATATATTATTGCACAGGAGCGCGCCGCGCGTTTACGGTCGACCAATTTTTGAATTGTAACGACACAGAACGTCTTATAAAATGTAAAGCGCGACGACTTCTGAAGTGTAAAATGTAGTAAGCTCGACGCGCTTGAACAAACTAGTAACGAATAGTTGTTTCGACGCGTCGACCTCCCTCCATTTACTTCCATATTCGTTGTTCAAGTGATAATCCGAGAAAATAACTAATCTGGCCATGGGTACAGAGATTTTGGCAACAGGAAACATCAGTTAACAGGACCATCAAAAAATTCCAGGACCACCAACGTCAGCAGCAACGTTGGAACGTGTGGCTTATATATGACAAGAAATTATTGCAAAACCAAGAAAATGTGAAAGAAAATTGCAGCCCCTACAGATATCAAAAAGTCAATAGTGCATATGAAATAAACTTAAATTTAATCTTTATACAATTCACATCGTGCAAAAAACTAAATGACGGCGATGATTCTTTAAGAGAGATCTAAGCTAGAACGATGTTGGAAAGTTTTCGGAACCGAGATCACTTTGGAATATACTGTTCAGTGATGGGGCGCATTTTTATATCGAGGGCTACGCGAATAATGAAAATATACTTTACAAGAACCTTGACAATGTAATACAGTGTATTCAAAAAGTTTATAATTTTTAATCAAGGAATTTATTTCCTTAACTAAGGCGAAACTGTCGCTTCTTATGTTCACTTTCACACGACTGATGAGTTTTTGGCACCGGAATTGCAAATAGTTCTCGGATAAAACTACAAAACTTGATTTAAATAAGATGAAGCCACTCCACATACTGTCAGCGTTTCTATGACAAAGCTGAGGGAAATCTTTTCCATAAAATTGATGACCAAGTACGGGGATATATTCTGGCTGTATGTTTATTAATGTTTTCAAATACTGACAATATCACTGGTAAGTTCCGGTCTCAGCGATATACTTGTATAGAGGTTTGTATAACTGTAACGTTTTGGGGGTCTTCTCGCTTGTGTGCTATTTTAATTACTAATGGTTTTTATGCAACAAATTTAAGGATAAGTTGAGGTTTCTAAATCATGGCTTTTTAATATGAAACTACAACAAGATGTGATAAATTTTTAATATTTACATTAATTCCCCGATTTTACAAACATTTTACAAAAAATGGGCTTTGTTAGGCGAGTGTAACCTAATTAAAAAAATATTCGATATGCAAACGCGATTTAGTACGATTGTTTTACGTAGTGTTAGACATATGTTTTCGGCAACAATATTAATCAGTTTTATTAAAGTAGGATCGTAAATAAATAAAAAAATTATTGAAATATGTAAAGAAATAACTTATTAAATATACATGTACTTCTTGGATAGCTTAATTCAAAAAGTATTCGATATGCAAGTTTCTTGATAAAGCCCAAAAGTTAGGTTTTTAAATCGGGCCTTTTTAAAATAAAATGCAACAAAATGTGGTCATATTTTCTATTATTAAAACCTTCAAAATAATGAACATATCATTATGCTGATGGCAGTGTTCATTAATTACCCAATTCATTGAATTTACAAATATTTTGCAAAAAAGTGGGCCTTGTTGGGCGACTTCGTTAAGATTTTCTTTTACGTATTGATAGACATATGTTTTTATTAATTACATCAATAAGTCGTTTTATTACGAGTACGATTGTAAATAAATAAAAAAAAAACATCGTGCGTTTCTACTCCGACGCGCCACTGGAGTTTACTACTTAATTACGATTGTCTAAATAATGTATGTAATAGGTAACATTATATATAAATATAAGTATCATCTATTAATATATTTCTTACCGTTAAGACAGCGTTGAGAAAAGCATTTGCTCGACTATTTATTCGTTGACTTACCTTGCAAAACTGTTCTCCAGCGAATTTTTTTAACGGGATATTATACAACATGTTTCCATCCTGAAGGTATTTTTAAAATATTGGCGAAAGAATTTTTAAAATCGAATGAGTAGCTTCGCAGATTACCTCCTACATCCAAACTTACAAAATGTAACTTTTTTATAATGTATGACAATTTTTTTAACGGGATAATATACAACCTATGTTCATTGTGAAGATTCTTTATAAATATTGGTGAAAGAATATTGGAAATCGGAAGAGTAGTTTCAGAGAATACCTCCTACATCCAAACTTATAGAATTAATTTTTTTTATAATATATGAATTTTTTTTAACGGATTAATATACAACCTATGTCCATCCTAAAAGTCCTTTTTGAATATTGGTGAAAATATTTATGAAATAGGATGAGTAGTTTCGAAGATTACCTCCTACATCCAAACTTACAAAATTAAAGTTTTTTATAATGTATAATTTTTTTAACGGGATAATATACAAACTATGTCCATCCTGAGGGTCCTCTCTGAAATATATTGATGAAAGAATATTTGAAATCGGATGAGTAGTTTCGGAGATTGCCTCTTACATCTAAACATACAACACTTATACTTTTTTTAACGCTCAAAATTTCTGATTTGACTGCTAATCCAACTTCATACCGCGCGCTATATATAACAATCAATTTTTAAAGAGTAAATTCCAAAAATAATAAATATAATATATGAAATATATAAAGAAATAACTTAGTAAATATGCACGTACTTCTTCGTCGATAGCTTTCAAAATTGTTTACCCAGCTATAATTTTGTTTGAAAAATTATTTCCAAAATGTATTTAAAAAATGTTGTATGATACATGCTCATTAATGGCGGAATTTTAGTCCTATGTACCTTTCTGAAACAGGCTGTACTGTACGCGTTGTAATATAATAATGTCGCACACCAAATAACCTCTAGCCACGCCTACTTTCATATTTTTTTCTGGCATCCACTTGCTTCTTAAATTGTTACATATTAGATGATCACAAATCGCAATATTTAAACTCATATATAAATCTTCTTTTGACCTCTGCTTTCTTTGATATTTTGAAATTGTTCCAAAATAACATTAACAAAATGTATCACGAAAGTTACGACTTGCATTGCATCACTATTAAATTTTTCTTATTAACATTCGATTCGGCAGGTTCATCGCAGGATGTGTTACCATATTTTTGTTTATAAATCGGAGCCGTTTAGCTCCTCAATCGCGCAGGTAATGTCAACGCTCGCGCTGTGTCGATAAAATAATGAGTAACTCCTAAATATTATTGTAATGCATTTTTTTATGTAGGCAAAAAACAAATATTGTTACAATAAAATCGAAGCATTTATATCATATTTATGTTATTATGGGTATAAAAATAATTAAGATGAGTAAAACAAAATTTCCCTATTTTTCCAAAGAAATAAAACTTCGGAAATATTTAAAGGAAATGACTTTATGTGGGGAAGGTGAAACTTTCCAATGGTATCCCACACGATATATGATAATGTAAAATAACTTCACGTATTGCATTTGTCTACTCTGAAATTTCTAAATGAAAACTTGGCTTGGTGCGAGTTAATATGTCTTATAACTATACGAAAGTTCAAACTATTATATTGGTACCCAAATACATTACAATACGTCAGTTCTGATAATATTGGAATTTTAGTTAGTATATTTTGTCATGTCTATGGTGCCTTCTCCGACTCTGGTTTTAATTCCTAAAAAGTATAAAAAATCGATAACCGAAAATTTACAACGCTCATAATTTGTTAGGGTGCCAAACGCAGGCCCGCTTTGGGGATAATATTTCGTTGTGGCGTTTTGCCAACTCTTTGTGATGACAGATAAGAATTATGATCTCAATGTTACTGCAATATGTTGGCAGGGTCAATGTAGGATGAATGAAAATTCAATAATGTAGAATTTATAATATGCCGGCTCACGACGTCAATATTTAAATGTGATTTTATTTTTACTAAGAATTAGAACTATATGTCAGAGACATAAAGTGAAATGTATTTTGAGGTTAATATTCGCAATTATTGATGGTGTATTAATATTCAGCAATAATATTAAACATTAATTTCTCTGTGTAAAAGAAATAAGAGGAGTATGTAAATTTAATTAGACAAGGCATAGGAAATAATAATTGATCAGATGTATTATTTTATGTTAGATTTCTCTTTTTCTGAAATTTTACTTTCTGGTATATAAAATATGACGCATCCTTAAAAATATTTATTGTAATTTAAATATTGAAATACTATCATTTATACAAGATGCTAACAATATATGCTTGCTAATCTCAAAAAAAATATATAAAAGGAATATTATTAAAAATCGAGCTTGGTCATTGGAGTAAATTTTACAAAATTTATAAAATAAGCTGCGAACATTAAATATTTATAAAAAAAATACAGTCCGCACGTAATTTTTTTATAATTGTAAAACGATATTTTATATCTAGTATTATTTTTCAGATTCCGTCATTTTTTTAGTAAATGTCAAATTAGAAAGTCAGACGATAAATTGTATAAAGTTTATAATCGATGCATCGAATTGAACTTGCACGTTGACTATTTATTGCACATGTAATATATGCGTCAAATCCCTGCAGAAGGAACTAAATTATAATAACTGAAAGTAAATCAAAACTGTTATTTTAATATGTATTTTTATTATCGTAATTAATTTAAAAAATCAAAGGAATTTTTATTCAATTGCATGGAGATATGCAAACAATTTTAATAAAATATTTTTTTAATTTTCAATAAAGCAAATAAATAGCTATATAGCCAAAAATTTACGAAAGTTACAATAAATATTTTCATTTGACATATTTATTCAGTTATATCGTCATCATTTTTTATTTTCAATATTTGCATATTGTAATTTACGAGTAAAATCAGTATTAAATAAAAAGACATAAAAAAATTCCATTTTAATTAACTGTTTTCTACTTTAATATAAAACTGATGTTTTATTAAATGGAAGACGGTTTCTTGGCTTGTTCTCTATGAAAATCTTAATGTTGTGTTTTTCATCCTCACTAATGTACACAATTCCTTTGATTCAAGTTTAATGGAAAAAAAATGTTGAAATTAAAAATATGGATAAGTATATATTATAACAAAAACTTTGATAAGACTGCATAAAATGGGATGTTTCGTAGAAATTTGATAAGGCCAAGACGTAATTGACATTTAATAAATGATGTAATAAGTGGTCCTGGCGTATTTCGTGAACATTCAATTCATTGGAAACGTCTTCCAAAAAAATTAGAAAAAAACTTTCACATCTGTAAATGTTCAAATAATGATTGCAAATCTGATTCGAAATTGAGTTGTTTCGTAATTGTGGTTATATTTGAAACTCAAGTGCTAATATCATAATATTGTGCCACAAATATGTAAATAAAATTGTAATAATAAAATTGGTTGCATTACATTCGCATAAAATAGTACACTAGATAATGAAGTTGTATATTGAAAAAATATAGTAGAGAATAAGTCCCTTATATATGTTATGGCAAAATGAGTGGACTCAATTTGATGTCAAAAAAATACTGTCTAGTCCAATGCCGATTGGTCATGATATCTAAATAAATACTCAAATTTTAAGTTTATCAAATAACATATATTGAACAGCTATTAGTAGGTAAAATAGCTAGACTGTCAAATCAGAATATGTAGGAATGAAAAATGGAATGTACTTAGTAATTGGGTATTTGACTAATTTTTTTTTATATCATTAATCATAATTTCAAGGTACAAGCGGATGAAGAGTGAAAAATTTTTTTAAATGATCTTAAAAATTGACCGAGTTATAAAAGTTTAAATTTAACCTTTAGAGAAGAAAGGCAATGCTGTGTTATGAGGTCATTTTTAATATTGCACATTATATTCTACAAGAGGAAAGAGACATCCAACTCTATCCGTATCTTCAAATTTAGAAGCCTACAACTGGCTTATTTTTTAATTGTTTTCAAGACTGGTTTTTAATTAACTTATATTTCACTATATTTTACGAAAAATATCAAAATTTAGAATGAGTCAACTACCGTATTGCAAGATTTCTAAAACAGTACGTTATAACAGTTAGCAAAATGAATTGTCATATGCTCACAATATTACGCAAGGATCTTTTCTGGCGAAAGAAAAGTTTTACCTTTAAAGAAAAGTGTTCCAACTTTTCTACTTTTATTAAGAAACGAGGGCAGATTGAACCAGAGAATTTTCTTTGTGATTATGGAAAAGAAATTAAATTTAATTATATTACATCAACCAACATGGACTAACAAAGAAGAATCCGTAGCGCTGTTCCGCTTTGAATTTGATTGATATATTACTTTGAATTAAACTTTATATTACTTGGAATTAAAAGTTATGAATAAAACGAAGTGTAAAGTATTTTCCACCGGAAGAGCAAGCCAAAGGAGAATATTTCACGAGAATGCACTGAGAAATATTTGAAAAAAACCGAATTTCCCTGAGTTGTTTCTCAGATGTATGCATTCATTATATATAAAGGTCAATAGAATCGCACAGGATATAAATTAGATTAATTAGACTTTACTTTTGTCGTAATTTAGAAAGAAATTATGATTTTGTTATTTATATGTGATAATTTTTTAATTAATCTCTGGATCTTCAAGATGGTTTTTTGGAAATATTTGTTTAATTGTCGTTCTACAAGCCAACATTAAAAAAAACATTCGTTTTAGAAATAATTGCAATCAATTAAATTTAGTATGGTTTATTGCATGAACAAGAATAAATCATTTATCACAAAGATACATATACCATTTACATCATTCATTTAGATTTATATTACGTATGAGAAGAATAAATTAAAATAATATTTCGATTGTTATATGAAGACCGTTAATTCAGGGGCAGAAAGCAAAAGCTTTATAAGGTAAACATTAACTAGAGTTTCTCAAAATAATTTATTAATAAAATATTTAACTTTAATTCAACCCTTCGCCTCATTCCGGGGACAGAGGAAATAACGCAACACTGAAACGTAAGAAAAAGCGCATCAGCAGTTAGCACTTTGGTATTTGTATATATCGAATTTAACCTTTTTTATTTTCAAGAGTTAAGCTACGTATCTCTGGTTACAATTCAACCATTTTTTAGTTGGAATTCCATTTAAAATTTAGTGGAACCTAGTATAATTGGATTAAACATTTATTCATTTATTTTATGCATACAATACTCACTGAATTTTTGGACTTCAGTAAATTTTATAATTAAAAATATAAGATTTTATTTTGCGAATAAATAACATATACTTTAAAAAGATATTGCAATTTTTGTTGCTTTGACATTATCCTATATAACTCTACCCTAATAGCATATTTAATTGTTCAATGGTATGCGGCAGATCTGTGTTTTACATGGGCGGTAAGCAAATATAGTTTAAAAACTGCCACTTTAGAATATTTGGACACAAAGATGGAAGATGAAGTTTCACCACCACCTCAGTTATTGCCTTTTGTGATAGACATAAAAATCCCAAGTTGTTGGATAAATTTAAATAAGTTATTAACTTACGCATTTATTGATTAATTATGCATTTTACAATATTGAGCGTGGTGGCATTAAATTTTTCCCTGCCAAGACAACATGTTTTATTTTTGAGAAAAATGACGTTTAAATTACACTTAAATTTTCCCTTTAATTAAATGGAAAAAAATACACAAAAAATATTTCTGGCGGTTCCATTTTTAAAGTATGTGTAACATAAAATTATGCTAAATCTTTAAATTATAATCTTTCAATTAGTTATTTGTAGCAAGGAAATTTACTTATTACTAGCGTAACCCATACAGGCTTATAAACTTTAAATTTAACAGATGAATGCTCGTACTGCGTAAAGGTCATCTGTCCTTACAATTGGATGATCTTGATTTTAATTACATTCTACGAATATTTTTATACGTCCTATGCAAATGTAGTCTGAATGACGTATAACTTTTGCGATTTTCGAAGGCAATATTGAAATTTAAATTATTACAATATAATCCTAACTTTTTTCCTTATGGACAATACTTCGTGATACAGTTTAAACCCAATGAACATCTTGAAAAAATTGGTGTTATCCTTTAAGTCCTATTTCATATTTCAGGATAAAAGTAATCTATTCAATATGCATATTAAAGGCTATTCGTTTGAGTATGTTTGCGCAGATACCTACAGAGGCAATTAGCGAATTATAGAATACCAAACATCCATCCAATATTTATTAGCTTAAATAAAACCTGATTATTCTTAAAACATGCAGAAATAAATGAATACCATTGTCGCAATACTTGATATTGCTTATCTTTAAAAGTAGCGAAAAATAATTTTAGCACAATCAGATACATTCTATTGCTGTAACACATACAATATTTTAGCACTGCATTCCCTTTTATTAAAAAATAAAGAGCATTAAAATATTTTTTGAATTAACTCAAATTATTCAATAGAACGCTATACCACGCTGGGGTATCCAAAATAAAATATGGTATTTCCTAGAGTGGTAACAAATCCGCAAGTAAAATGGAAAAGCAAGCATAGATTAATCTACTTTTGAAACACAGAATACGATTACGATTTACGACGATTTACGATAACAAAGTAAAGAGTCATCGGATAAAGCTTTGATACATAATATTTGCAATATCTATATGGAACTTACAAAAGTTACTATTTCTAATTATTTCGAGTATGTAGTTTTGTGAAAGCCGTTTACCAATAGACAAGGGAGGTAATATCTCGCCTGTCTATCGGTATAATAAATAACCAAAGAGATTGAGTTTTTTAACCTTCAAATATCTGTAAAAAACGTAGGAAAACGTTGCTATATAGCATATAAAAATACGTCATATCGATTCAGTATAAAATATTTATTTAGCATATCTTACATTCATGTCGACTGAAAGGAAAAGCTGAAAGATATTTTGAATTTGTCAATGAAATTCAAAGAGAAAACCGTATTTTTGAAATTACGGTTTAATTAATTAAAACCCTTTTTGAACTTGAAATTAGAAGAGAATGACACATTCTAAGTACTAACATCTAATTAAACTTTCAATTGTAATTATTTTGTTTAATGTAAGTTAATAATTTGAAGAGATATAAACATCACCAATCCCCTATTTCACATGCATTCCGATATGTAATTTATTGGTTTTTATTGTCTATGGAAAATTTGTATTTATAATTTACTCTGTTGAATATTTCTCTTTATTGCTATTAATCTTCAGGTGAAGGAAAAACAACGGAAGTTTCACTTTGTTGAATATTAAATACATTTTCGTGTCATATTAATTTGATTCGAGGGTTTGGTAAATAAATACGTGGAAATGAAATTGTGAGTGAAGCGCTATTGATATCAAATTATCATTTTCCATTTATTTTATTGAATAATACGGTTATTATTTTTAAACTACTTTATTTCTTTGTTAAATAGATTTCTTTTTAGCATAACAAATTATTTGTTTACTTATTAGCTTCATTTGAAAGCACATAATTTTCGAAATTCCATCCTGTATGCTTGTTTTGATTTCACATATTGCATCAAAGTATATGATACACAGGATACTTAATTTACAAAGCTAGTTTCATTAATATTCTTTTAAGAACTTTTGAGTTTGGTTTGCAGTGTTACAAGGATTTAAAAATTAAAAGGATCCGAGAGAAATTGATTACATTAGAAAAAAAAGGAATTTATCTTTAACAGGGAGACTCTTCATTCAATTACAAAAAATATTGAATTTGAAGGTTGGAAAAGATTACTGGAACTTTTTTCATGCTTATGTAATCAAGTTACTTGATAATTTTAAATTAATTTAAGAACTTGAATATCACGTAAAATATAACAAGTTAATACAGAATGCTGGTTACCCCACTACTCATATAGGTCGATACTTATAAATATTCAAATTTTAATTTCAATGACGGCATTGAAAAATTAACAGTAATGGGAAGAAAATTCTATCAAAAGAAAAAAATATCTTAAAACATGGATTCGATTTTTTATTGTCAGATAATAAGATATAATTAATAAAATAATTACGTACTTAGTTGCAGGAAAATGTTTACGCTATAAAATTCTATAATCAGGAAAGAATGTTCCGATATAGGTGTAACTTTTTAAAAAGAAAGATAAGACATACTAACAACTAACAACATTTTTATACTTATCAAGATTTGAACGTAGGATGAATCAGCACCCTTGCTACGTAGTTAAGGAGATGGAATATAATTTCATTTAGGTGTTTTTATTGTCATTAAATTGCGCAAAACCAACGGAAAAAGCATCTATTGTAAACTTCCGCTGCGAATTTAATCGTTATGTCGGTGTACATAAGTAATGATCATAGTAATAAAAATTTGTGAGTAATAAGAAATGTGAAATATTTTACACTGGAAGAGCTGGTAAAAGAGGAATGTTTATTGCGAATTATTATCTTATTACTATTTAGCTAACATTCGATATTTTCCTCAAGGGCTATTTTATTAAATAATTATTACTTTTTTAGCCAAAATATGTTTCCAAACATGCAACAGGAGTAAATCTCCTCAACCGTTTTCCAAGGAACGTTTCAAGAATGTTAGGTAAAGGAGCCTCCGATCGTAGACTTTTGGTATTTGCAATATTCTTTCATCTCTTATTACTTCTGAAAACAAGAAGCGCTAATTTTTTCACCTGTCCGAAAAATGTTACGCAAAAAAATGTAAAAAAGTAAAGTACAAATAAATTTTAGAAAAGGACGTGAATATATTTACCCTTACACAATGGTAGGTCGTGTACTTTTTCATTATTCGCCAGTTTTATAATTACGCATGTGTAGACACCGCCTGTTACCAAGTAATGAATAATATACAAAGTATATCCTCACTAATATACAAGTATATACCTCCATTATAATAAATGAGTATTTTGGCAAAAATCAGCAAAATAAAACTTTCATCAAAACGGGGCAATCTGTGAATTATCAATAAAAATGTGATACAGTCACAATTTAATACTAAATCAACCAACCTCCTATTACGTCATAAACATGATTGGACGACTTCGTATAAAGAGTAGCATACTTATTCGAATTTTAACAATTAAGAATAAGCTCTAGAATCAGAATAAGAAATAGAAATGGGATTAACGCAAAAGACCATGGAAAGATTAGTTAATTTTTTTGCCTTTACCTGCGGAATTACTCTTTCGATAATAAATAGAAAATTATAAATATGTACCATGTATAGACTAATATGAATGGCTTAATATTTTCTGAGTTTCAATGGAATTAATTTTGTTTATGGTTTTAAGAAGACATGGGTTTACAATTTTAGGTGGTATTACTCAAGAGCGGAACGGATATCTGAGTTTGGAATCTAATCGTTTTGTTGAATGCTCTCTTCAGATTGTATAAGCCTTTGAAAGCGCACATACGTACGTACATACATAGATGTATACACACATACGCTTAGACTCTCATGTGATTTTTGCTTACCCATTAACTTTTCCTACGAGAATACCCTTCTTGCTTTACTACTGAACACTAACGCAATACTTTTATAATTTTCAATAAAGTACAAATAAAAGTGAAATTCAATTCATAATGCAAAATACTTCGCAGCAATAGACTTTTAAATTAGCCTATTCTATATGGATCCTGTAGTCATAGAGATCCGATGTTAAATTAATTAAAGATTGCTTAGGACACTTATTAAGCAAACTTATGAAATTATATTGTATGGATATAAACTAAACAAACTTTAATTTATTAGTTTCTAGTAATTTGTTGAGATATGTGGAATGGTGGTCGTAAAATTTATGAGTGAACTACTTAGTATTAAATTATATATTTAGTTATAAACTATTTCAGAGCAAGCATTTCTTTACGTAAATGAGTCACAAACTAATGAACAATAAAAATATTTTTACATAATCAAATAAGGTTAATTTAAAGTTTTTATGTATAAATTAAAGAAAATATCATTTTACAGATTTTCTGCTTAGAATTTATTATTCCACAGAAGTTTATCGCTAGCTTTTTAGCGATAATTAAACCAAATTTTCGGAGTAAAATTACGTTATCATTATATGCATACTCTATACACTTGTAACTAATTTAACTAGCAATTTTTTAATTTAAATTAAAGTAATTATCTTTATCATTTAATATCACAAAAACTGAAATGTTTAATGTCATCACTATAGAAAAAAATAGGTGAACGAACTTAATATCAAGAAAGTAAGCTACAAAAGGTACTGAATAACATAATTTTCAAAACCGCTGCTCGATTTGCAATGGACAGCTTACATTATAAAGTATATTTCGTAAAATTTTGGTTACTACACGATTTTAAAATGTTAAAGTTTTTGTCACCGTTCCATAAAGTACCTTTTTGCGGAAATGTGAGGATCGATATGAGCTGCGATTACATTTGCCTGATGCGATTTATCACAAATATTTTAATTTAGATGCGTATCGATGAATTAAAATGACGGTCTTTATGACATTTCGTCATAAAGACAGTTATTTTAATTCATTCAACTTAATAATTTTTATACACTTTCCTTATTTTGTTCAAAACATTTTAGAAAAATAAATACAAGTAATTACACACCTAATTAAAATTCGGTTATCTAGAATTTTATTTTCGAGTTTTTTACATAGTTGTTAATAATGTTAGGATATGCCACTCCACCATATTCTTATTCTATGTTTAATATAAGTTTAGCTTTAAGAGTTATTAATGCTGTAAAAGAAAATGTGGAATTCAACATTTAGTTTGTGTTTTTCCAGGAGGAAGAGACGAGTATCGGCCTGAAATGTTTTTCTTTCTTTTTTGCCTCTGGTTCAGCTGGAGGATGCTTAGAATTATAAACAACCTTTGTAATTCTATTCAGCGGTGACCATTGTAGTATTGGTGGGAAAGGCTTGACAAGGAAAACTTGCCATTAATTATTGCTGACATACATTTGAATCACTGACCAGTATTGTAGCTCGCTGCTGAATAATATCAAAATTGTGTAGCTAGTACTGGGTTACGTCATCAAAAATAGGCACTGCCTTAAAATATACATGTATGGTGAGAACTAATGATTGTTTCTTCATTACACTGTTATACCCAATAAATATTTTCCAATGATATCTCCATAATATCCCACTTGGCTAACTCATCTACCTACTAAGCTCATTTAGTTCTGCGTAATATGTGTTTGTGTTTTAATTTTTTCGTCGATGATTTCTATGAGAGAGCAGAAAAATGATTTCAAAAAGATTGACTTGGCTCAAACTAATTTATAGGTAAGTGCTTCGGTGAATTTCTCAAATAATGCTTACTCTCTAAACTGAGCAATAAGTCCAAGCAAAATAAAATGTTGTTAGCCAAACGTAAAAAAATATTTTATAGCCTCAACGTATATTTTGTAAACGCATTTTAAAAACACGTAGAATTAAGAACCATATTTATCAGGTATTTTTTGAAATCCTAAAAGAATGCTGAGATAAATTTCTATTGACTCATATCTCCACATTTAGATTGTGTCTAGAATGGATTGCTTTAAATTCTTATGTTTTTCTAATCATTAAGGTATATTAATGTGATCAACACTGTATCCGAACGCTGTTGTATTGTTTCAACTATAGACTCCGCGTACAAAAAACAGCTGTTATTGAATTTAAAATTTTATGACCCGCACATACATTTATTGATGCACACAATCTTTAACTGTATTTTTTCTGATACCAAAAATACCATCTTTTGTGTAGACATAAATACTTGCCCTGGACAAAAAAAAATCCTTAAAGGAACATTTAAAGTAACCTTCAATAATATGAGGCATTTCTTAGTAGATATATTTGGAATTATTTTGAACCACGAAGAATGAATGAGCGTTTTCAATTATAGGTGTCTCTTAAGCATTTTTTTATATTTACACTTCCATATTTTATATTATATACATATTATTCGATCCGGTCCATTCATCATTTTCTTGATGTTCCAAAATGTTTATCTCGACGAATTTCTACTCTTATCATTTCGTTTTTTTCATCCGTCTGATCATATGACTTGGCGTCATAGTCGATTTCGATAGTTTTAAACCCATATGCATGAAACTTTGTAAAATAAGGATTTCAATTAATGTAGAGGAAAATGTGAAAAAAAAACATTTCATGTATCCTTCATAATGTAGACTAGAAGCATCGAGTGGGGTATAATTGAAAAGAATTGCATTCCTGATTTAACTTTTAAGCCTCATTTTGGAAATATTAAACCTCTTTAATTATTGCACCGCAAGTTTTATAAATAAAAAAAAAATAGCATATTAATAGAACTTTCTTAATAATATTATTCTGTTTGAATATGGTATACAAGATTCGGAAACGAACATGATGATAATAATATACAAATAATTAATACATTTCGAGGAAAAGATGGCCAATAATGACTTCTGGGCAAAAGGTGGCTTTGGGGAGTTTTATAACATCTTTGAAATTACCTCATATAAGGGATACAGTATAGCCACTTATTTTTGAATTAATAACTATTAAAATGTTTTTCTTAAACTCATAATCTTCTAAATAAAATCTGTCTAACGGTCAATAAAAAGAAATGTATTCGAAATATAATGTTAAAGGTATCGTAGTGTCAAAGTTTGTATGCGAAAGGTAATGTTAAAAGTCATATGTTGTAGTACGCAGATAAGTAAGTTTAAATATTTTTTTTTCATCATATACTACAATTTACCTGTTTACAAGTAACGCCATCACTTACGTTTTTCAGTATAAGTATCTCTTTCAATATTGTCACCTATAACTCATCGTGATATGTTCACATTAACCTGACATCACGCTACGTGAAAGCTCAAAAGCTTAAGAAAGTGCGCAGTTGATATATTGCCTCATGAGCATCAGCGTGGAGAGACTTTTATGTGAATCCTTTGAAATTATATACTGAATGCATCGAATAATGAAAGTCTAAAATGCTTGATTCAATTCTTATCTGCCAGTCATTTTCATAATGAAACATGTACATTTATGCTTGATTTTGAGTTATTATTCCCTGTTTTTCTTAGTGTATTTTTCAGCTTTTTTGAGTGTAATGTGTTTGGAAATTTTTTTAAGATACTACTTACTTTAAGCCGTACGCAGGACTGACATAAGAATATTTTTTTTATAATGTAAACAAATTTCTTAATATATATATCATAAGCGTCAAAATATACTGCAGCATTCTAAAACTATACATTTAAGATGTTCTCTAAAGTTTTTATTATAAACTTGAATTAAGAAACTTAGTTATTTTCTTACTTTTAAGTTCAGTAGTTTCGAAAATAGGATAGGGAACATATTCGTATCACTTACTGTTTAGCATATATTTGTATATATTCCACTATTTCAAATGTTACCCCATGAGACATACATGTTTAAAAAAATGAAGATTATAATTTCCTCGCTCTAGTAACTTTTAATAATAAATATTTTTAAGTGCTAACTATTGAGATATAGGCGAGTTAATATTTTTCAACTTTTTCTTCGGCTTAGAACAAGCTAAGGTCTGCTCACAAAGTTTCTTTCATTTAATATTGTCTGAAGCTAGGTGTCTCCATCGGTTAATGCTCTGGTTTACAGATAGTTTTCAACACTGTTCGTTTTTTTTTCTCTGCTTTATGAAAATGACTTTCTTTTCTGATTTAGTGTAATTACTCACGAAAAAGTTTTCAACCACATGTCACGATAGGGTTGAACTATTCTTGATTATATGTACACATAATTTGTTTTATTGTCAGGGAAAATTTTAAAGAAATTGGGAATATCGTGTTCAGTGTTTTTTTCCATGGGAATAGGGAATCATAAAAAATATAACAAAATGAACACAAACACGGAGATAAAAAAATTCTGGTGTGTGTTTTGATCACACGTATGAAGTTAAAACTTCTAATTTTAAATATGCATATAATTACGTTGATGTTATATGATGGATATTATTTTGGTGAATCAGAAGCTCTGCGTGATTATTATTTTCAAATGCAATAACACACGCTTATTATATTAAACTAATCTCAAGTAAAATATTAAACACTAACTGTGACACTTGAAATATTATTTTAATTAAAATCGTAGCGCAAGCAATGATTCAAACCATGAATTTAGTATAGTGACATTTATCGATAAATATTGCCAAAAATAATTTATACTTGAAAATAATTTTATTTTAAGAAATACTATTATCTGTACACATAATATTTTTCGAAAAGTACTGCCACTGCTCGTTGGTCTATTGGTATGGTTTTTTGCTTTGGGTTCGAGAGATAGCGGGTTCAAATCCCGAACGAACCCGACTATTTTTATGTAATTTTTTTAAATTTAACGTTTTAAGACAGTTTGATGCAATACCCCAATATAAAGGAGCCGGTCGAATTAGGTTGGAAAGAGCCGACAATATAACGAAACTAGCCGAACGCGGAAATAGTGGAAAAATAATATACTCGTATTATATTAAATTATACTCAAATAAAATATTATTCAAAAATAGAACGTAATTCTTGAAAGGATGCACTCCGTGTTAGACAGTGAACTAGATTGACCGATGCCGAAGAAAGCCGAGTTTACCAGATTGAACCTCACCAACCCGAGCGAACGTCACCGGCCTGAGCAAACGTCACCGACCTGTGCAAACGCTTCAGCTTCTTTGACTCCTCACAATAAGTTCTCACTTCAAAGTGTAGTGCGAAGGTACAACTAAAGAACTTTTTTCTTTAAGAAAATAGTACACATGAAAGTAAATTGTCTTCTTTTTTCTTATCTTGAAAAAACCCCGTTGATTCCTGTCCTAGTTACTATGAATTCACGAATAAACTTCGGTGTGGAAGTCATTTTCCATAATATCGATACGTTTTTTGAGCTTTCAAGGTAAATGTTGTTTGCATTTCAGCAAATTTGTTTTACATGCTAGTTTTACTCTTGTTACGTTTCTTGTTTACTCTCTAGAGATCTCATCGAACTTGTGATTTGTCACATACTCACTCACGTTAACAATTAATTGCACGCAATCAAATGGTGAATATTTTTTTTATATCTTTGGTATAGAAAATTGCGTTAGATTGAAAAATAAATACAATTTTAATGTAATCTAATTTTATGCGCCGAGATTGATGCTGATAATGCGTGACTTGAAAATAAGTAATACTTCTATGTAATGTAATCTAGTGTTTTTTTTTATGAAATAAGTATCCTGCATTTAAAATAGATGCCAACCGACTTGATCAATTTTTAGTTATATTCAGAAAAATAAATATTTAAGTAAGTCGGTGCCATGATGCAAATTGAATATTATAGTTGGAAATTTGTACGTACCTGTGACGGTTATTTTCTAATTACGAAATTTACCAAGCGGGACTATTAGTAGCAAGTCAAAAGTAAACTTCAGGTAATTTTCGAATAACAAACCTAAAGAAAATTATTCAGGTTTATCGTATGTTTTTATACAATTATTTCTAATATGGTATAAGTACTTCCATTACTGTCGTGGCATCGGAATTTTACATTATTTGTGTGCATGATCTTTTATGATAGTGAAGTTGTTTCTGTACTATATTTACCACTAATACGTAAATTCTAAAAATTACCGATTGATATTCTTAATTTGCATGCCAGAAAATAAAATACGGCTCACTTTTATCATTAGAGACGCGGCAAATATGCCTATAAAACAACAGGACCCTTTTTGTTTCATATGCCAGATTATATCTTACATATAGCACCACTAATATAACATAAATATTCCAAGCAAAGAGTGAAAATAATTGCTAGCGTTGCTTAAAAATTTAAGCACAGACCATTACGACGAGCATATATAAATTGAACTAAATAGGCTTGAGGTAAAATTTTCATCAAAATAGATTGAATTGACTTCAAATAACTACCAAATAATACGAGTACCAGGTTGGAATTTACCGTACACTATAGTTTCCAAACAAACAAACTTGCAAAATATTGGTATTACTAGAGGTTTTCATAATCGGTGTGAAGTCGAGGATTCTCTTTCCTCTCACATACATGCATCCCCATATAGACAAATGAATGCTATATTTCACTCAGCACTTTTGCTGTACGTAACGAACTTAAATATATTCATTTATACCTACATACATACATAATTATATACATACCATCCCTATATACACATACATACATAGGGAAATATAAACCATGTTTAGTCTTTTGGTTTCACCGTCCTCAGTGCTCCATACCTATTTATACATATATAATCTGTCTACTAATTTCATAGTTACATCATCTCTTTGCATACGTCTGTGTATACTTACGTGCACTCTAATTTTTCTAGTTAATACATGTACTTATTCACCAACCTACTTGTCTACAAATGTCAGAATATTTTGTTATTTCGTGTATTTTTTATACCAATGCTTACTTATTTATCTATCTACCAATCAAGTTACTTACTTATTCATTTTGTTATTTTCTTCAAGGTAAGTGAAACGGGTCCAAAGTCGATGAGTTTACTCCGCAGCAGTGAAGAGTTATTTCCGACTCCATCACTGTGCTGTGATTTTGGCAAAGGGCAAATTTATGTTGCTAGTTAACGTCTCAAAACTTTAGAACCCTTCTATCAGTTTATTATTGCACTTATGCCATCAAAACACGCTGACCGTCGCCGTATCGTTCATTACTGAGGATTTACACGGTGAATCTTCAATTTTCATGGGTAAATTCTAATCAAACTTTGACAAGATTGAACTAGGAGCATACCCTTCAAATATAAAAAAAGTCGTCGAAATTATTTTAATAATGCTACAGATATGAGATAGCATACACAAAGAGTATTAATATCTACGTATTATTACATCTTGTGACCGTCAAAATCAAAATTATTAAAAAATACTTTACTAGAAATGTACCTGGAGTTTACCGAAAAACTCTAGTAAGATTTTAAATATTATACTATATGAGAAATTCACTATATTTTTATACCTACGGAAGATATTCTAGACAACACTTTTGCATGGTGGAAAATAATATTAATGTTTGTTAATAGTTTACTGAAATACTATGTGCCTTTATACATTTATATGCACCAACGTATGCGCGGAACCGTGGTAGTGCAAATTATACTCGTTTTTAATCGCTTTTATTTAAATAGCATTTTATCATAAACAATATTAAATAAATCTAAGATCAAAATTATCATCTTAGACTTCTTTGTTGGGATGTATTTTAGAAATATTAAAGTAAGGAAGTCCCACTCATCCCACTGAATTCAAATATTTTTAAAATTCACCGTTATTTTTATTCCGATCAAGGGTATCTTTGAGAGAAAATATTATTATTGGAGAAAAGTGGACCCTCCTCGCATTAAGGGATACGGCCGATAGTTTAAATTCGTGAAATGCATCAGTATGGACACATAGCGAATAACAACTTTACTTTAGCAGTGTGCCGCCTCAACTCCAACATGCTCCCGCTGAGTCCATTGACACTCAGCTTCATGTCTCGTTGTTTTTTTTTATAACAATTTAAGTCTTCTCCTGTTTATTGTGGATATTTAGGGCATACTTCAAATGGCAATTAGTATTAAATATTGAGATATTATTTATATGCTGTTTGATAAAGTGTACAAAAACAAAAGAAATAACATCTCAAACGTCATGCTTACACAAAGCAAGCTAAAGCTAGACTAAATTACGAGGTGTCGCTACATATATTTTGACCAACTTCAAAAAAGAAGAATGTTTTCATTTGACTGTTTTTTTATGTTATGTCATATTTTAGACTTTTATTAACCAATTTGCATAGTTATAATTGGATGTCTATGCTGTCAGTTAAGTCTAATGGACATTTGATTAGAGTAATAATTAGTCCTATCTCGACTTCTTGATACATTTTGGAATAACAAACCAAAAATATGCGATCCATGAAATTGATTCCAACCATATTTTATAAGACCATAAGGTTGCTTCAGGCCTCCTAACTGTTTTCAAAGTTTTGTTTTGACTATCTTCTAATCTATTATGGCTCTTGTTACAAAGACACCATCACAACCTTCTCATTATCCAGTCATATTGTGACTCAAAGTTTACCGTTGTTTTTGGGTTTAATTTTAATTATACCTTTCTAACGAATCTTACACCCTTGTCGTAAAAGTAACCATAGACGGAACAATATTATTGTAAAATTATTAAATGCTAACAAAATCTTCAATAAAAGTGGTTATTCGATCGATTTAAGGAAACTTTTAGAAAATAGGGCTAAACAGATTTGTCCTTTCTAAAGTGTCACCGGAGGTGAAGTTAAGTTATTGAAACACCATCTTCAGAAATAAGCATCAAGTTCTTTTTATCTTGAAAAAAAGAAGCATTATAGATGCTTTACCGGAATATTCGTTTCCATTATAGGTAAATAAATGGTCAGACTCTAATCAAATGTCCATTAGACTTAACTGACAGCATACACATCCAATTATAACCGTGCAAATTGGTCAATAAAAGTCTAAAATATGACATAACATAAAAAAACAGTCAAATGAAAACATTCTTCTTTTTTGAAGTTGGTCAAAATATATGTAGCGACACCTCGTAATTTAGTCTAGCTTTAGCTTGCTTTGTGTAAGCATGACGTTTGAGATGTTATTTCTTTTGTTTTTGTACACTTTATCAAACAGCATATAAATAATATCTCAATATTTAATACTAATTGCCATTTGAAGTATGCCCTAAATATCCACTATAAACAGGAGAAGACTTAAATTGTTATAAAAAAAAACAACGAGACATGAAGCTGAGTGTCAATGGACTCAGCGCGAGCATGTTGGAGTTGAGGCGGCACACTGCTAAAGTAAAGTTGTTATTCGCTATGTGTCCATACTGATGCATTCCACGAATTTAAACTATCGGCCGTATCCCTTAATGCGAGGAGGGTCCACTTTTCTCCAATAATAATATTTTCTCTCAAAGATACCCTTGATCGGAATAAAAATAACGGTGAATTTTAAAAATATTTGAATTCAGTGGGATGAGTGGGACTTCCTTACTTTAATATTTCTAAAATACATCCCAACAAAGAAGTCTAAGATGATAATTTTGATCTTAGATTTATTTAATATTGTTTATGATAAAATGCTATTTAAATAAAAGCGATTAAAAACGAGTATAATTTGCACTACCACGGTTCCGCGCATACGTTGGTGCATATAAATGTATAAAGGCACATAGTATTTCAGTAAACTATTAACAAACATTAATATTATTTTCCACCATGCAAAAGTGTTGTCTAGAATATCTTCCGTAGGTATAAAAATATAGTGAATTTCTCATATAGTATAATATTTAAAATCTTACTAGAGTTTTTCGGTAAACTCCAGGTACATTTCTAGTAAAGTATTTTTTAATAATTTTGATTTTGACGGTCACAAGATGTAATAATACGTAGATATTAATACTCTTTGTGTATGCTATCTCATATCTGTAGCATTATTAAAATAATTTCGACGACTTTTTTTATATTTGAAGGGTATGCTCCTAGTTCAATCTTGTCAAAGTTTGATTAGAATTTACCCATGAAAATTGAAGATTCACCGTGTAAATCCTCAGTAATGAACGATACGGCGACGGTCAGCGTGTTTTGATGGCATAAGTGCAATAATAAACTGATAGAAGGGTTCTAAAGTTTTGAGACGTTAACTAGCAACATAAATTTGCCCTTTGCCAAAATCACAGCACAGTGATGGAGTCGGAAATAACTCTTCACTGCTGCGGAGTAAACTCATCGACTTTGGACCCGTTTCACTTACCTTGAAGAAAATAACAAAATGAATAAGTAAGTAACTTGATTGGTAGATAGATAAATAAGTAAGCATTGGTATAAAAAATACACGAAATAACAAAATATTCTGACATTTGTAGACAAGTAGGTTGGTGAATAAGTACATGTATTAACTAGAAAAATTAGAGTGCACGTAAGTATACACAGACGTATGCAAAGAGATGATGTAACTATGAAATTAGTAGACAGATTATATATGTATAAATAGGTATGGAGCACTGAGGACGGTGAAACCAAAAGACTAAACATGGTTTATATTTCCCTATGTATGTATGTGTATATAGGGATGGTATGTATATAATTATGTATGTATGTAGGTATAAATGAATATATTTAAGTTCGTTACGTACAGCAAAAGTGCTGAGTGAAATATAGCATTCATTTGTCTATATGGGGATGCATGTATGTGAGAGGAAAGAGAATCCTCGACTTCACACCGATTATGAAAACCTCTAGTAATACCAATATTTTGCAAGTTTGTTTGTTTGGAAACTATAGTGTACGGTAAATTCTAACCTGAGTGTGAATAATGAATGTCTACAAAATTAACGCCAAATATATTCAAAATATATTCTAGTTGTAATTGATATCAGGTTGCTCTATTTGCAAAGTTCCATGTTACACATTAACGTTAGGTTTATATTTCACGTTTTACATTTGAACTTTTGAAATGTTAAGTTAGTATTATAAATAATCTATTAAATAAATACATATTGTAAGATATTCACCAAACGAAGACAATACGAATTGGAAATTTTTACATGCATAATTTGTTAGAACTATATATGGAGAAAGATAATTGCATAAACAAGCAAGTAAACCATTTGCTAAAATAAAATTGTTTATACTATATTTTATTAAAATTTAATATCCATAATTATAACCTATTTTTAAAAAGTTTGGAAAAATCACCCTAATGGAACAATTAGGTAATAGTAAAGGGCTACATTCGCTAATTGGTACACATTTTCATTTCAATTTTTATTTCTTAGCTATTCTTCACGTAATTAACCAGGGCGTAATTTCTAACGTAAACGATAGCAACCTAAAGTGATTTTAGATTAACAGAAGCATTGTTATCAATTGAATTCAACCGTAAAAGACATCAAAACAGGTTCTACAGACATACTTTTGCCTGTCGTACTACTTTAAATAACTATCTCATATTGATAATAAATTTAAATTAGTGTACCTATGAAAATTTTTACTCGTTATGTTATTGTTAGTTCATGGTTTAACATTAATAATAAAAAAAAATTACATTTTATCGTCCTTTATGTAACGATACGGTGTAAATTGGAAGATATAAATAAGAAAAAAACTGATTACATATTTGCGTAATTAGGTTACTCTCAAATGCAACGTGACAAGCAACAATGATATCAAACAGTTCCGGTAAACTTTTATTCGTACCACTTGTTTCAAAAACCTGTAATAAACTTGAATACCCGTTAATAAATAACTTGTTACTTAAAAGATTGAGTCTCAATTTAGACAATTTTACTTTTTCTACAAGTATTATTTGTGAAATTCTTAGAAAGAAGTTTAACGTAATGTCGAGAAAATTCGGTGAATGTAGTAATGTTAGCTTAAACTAAGTTTGGGAATGTTTTTCACGCGACTGAACCTATTATCATCGAAAACTATTTAATTATCACGATGGATTGAAATAACTCGTTTAATGGTGAATAAACAAATTTATACTTTTAGGACAAAATTGATAAAAGTAATTTATTGTCCCATAGTTTCGCGCACATATTAATGTTTTATTTTCTCAGACTCTCAAATTTAAAGTTCATAATGATGTGATGTCATATTTATTTTATATTCTTACAAAAATTGGCTTTTCAGCCTCGTTTCCATTTTTGATTAAGGTATGATAAAATTATTGTATCATGTGACTTCGAAATAAGCTTATGTGAGATACACGAAAAAATTCTAACTAAATTTTTGCAGTATCTAATGAAAACATTACTTGCAAATATATGTGTACACACACACACACACACACACACACACATATATATATATATAGAAGTTATGAAGAATCAGAGTCTCTTTCAATGTTTAATTATATTTTTTAGGTTTTAGCTTAAAGAGCTGAGAAGAAACATTTTCACGAGTATCTTTTCAACGGTATGAATATGTTTTGGAACTACATGTAATAATGATCTTTAATTGTAAAATTTTACATGAGCAAACTAAAATATTTTAACAAGTAATGCTAGGTAGTAACGAAAATAAAATGAGATAACACAATTAATAAATCCAAATTGCCCTATTTGCCGACTATGATAATGTTCAGTATGGTAATGTTCAGCATGCTAATATGGTACGTTGCTGAAAATGATATTAAAGCCATTGTAAATAATATGAAAAAAACATTTTAAAAAATGGTCGCATGAAAAACAGCGACAAAATTATTTTTAAGCCAATCTTTTTATACACCCAGAGAGTTCTTGAGAAAACGTAATTTTTTAAGACCTAAAAAATAATACTTGCAGAAATAGTATAATTCTATATAATGAGGCTTTAATCTTTTACATGTCAAATCATTTGGTAAAGCAGTATTCAGGTTCATTACAAATTATTTAAACAAATGAAAAGGGTTTGATGGAACTATTAGCGGTCATTGTTGCGTGTCACATTGCAGTTGAGACCTTAGAATAATTTTAAGAGTTAGTACATAAACAGATAATCAATTTCTTCCTAAATTACACCTCCCGAATTACATAGTACTGTTACGGGCAAAACGAGAAAATGTAATTTTTTTCTTCTGAAAATAATACTATTATATAAATTTGGATATTCTTCTATTCGTTTGTATATAGGAACGCATATACGAATGAGAACAGGCATTTTTAACGATATTAGTTGGTGGATTTTTTACCTATTTTTTACGTTTTGTAAACCATCTTCTACAAAAGTCCCTTTTTGTAAACCATCTTCTACAAAAGTCCCTTTTTTCGTACTTGGCGGCTGAGTTCCGTCCCCATTTTATAGGGATATTTCTGTTCCTGCTGACGCTCCGCGCAGTTTTTATTTTTAAACAGGATAATTTTTAATTTTTTTAGTAAGTATATAAAGAAATGCGCAGATGATGACTATTTTTTTATTGATATTATCTGACTTTTAACCAATGTAAAATTATATTTTTACTAAGATATGTAAATCTAAGAATAAATATTCAGTTTTATTCGATACGATTTTTCATTGAATACAGTTTTTTAATTTATTTTCAACTTTTCCTTTAGAAATATTGACAAATGCATATAAAATATGTGATTGAAATGAAAACAGGTATGATCTAGTGTAATAGTCTTAGTATTAATATGACCGCTCTGATTACCAATCAATATAAAAAAATATATAAAATTAAGGTTTTATTTTATAAGTTTATAGAGATAAATATACTTTTTATTAAAAAGGTGACTATTAATTTAAAGATCTTTGAAAGAGGTAATTCTTGATTGTAATTAATTCTTACAAAAATTTCAAAAAATATGCTTAGAGATTTTGAAAGCTAGATATAAGTTTTATTGACTACGCATGTATATTCCAATTAGTTGACATAATATCCTAATCGGATTTTACATTTAATTAAAAGTAAAATAATCTCTATATATTATAATATTACGCCACATAGACCATGTACCATGTGAAACGTTCCTCTCATTTGGATTTAATAAGTATATAATTATCCGATCATTTGCAAGGACTTTGTCCCTGATGAAGATTAAAGGGGACTGAAGGCGAATCTGGACATACGTCATCAAAATGGATCGTTCATATCGGTAAGGTACATTTCGAGAGCTCACATGATATGGTGTGGAAGTTCACTTTCCCATTTCATATATATATATACATATATATATATATATATATATATATATATATATATATCATCCTTTCATGGTATAAACATTGAAAAATAGATCCTCGACCTCTATATACATTCGTTTAAATGTGATGGTGATTTTTATGTATTACCGGTGTGTTAATAAAGTCGTAAAATATTTTCTTTATTGGCTTGAGTTGAAATATTTTACGATATTATTAACACACTGCTAAGCTAAGTTAAGCTGAGTGAAAATTATTTTTAATGTGATTTTCGAAATAATTTATTTGTGTAATATACTTTAGATAAAACACAAATAAGAAAACCGATTGAAACTATTGTTTTTAGGGTTCCGACTTCAATAGGAAAAGAGGAACTCTAATAAGATCACTTCGTCATCTGTCTGTCTGTCAAGACTCTTTTTCTCGGAAGCGCCTTGAGATATCAAGTTAAAATTAATATCAAATACTTAGGTCTACGATCTCTTGGATTTGTAAAAGAATCAAGCTTCTAAGTTAACGTAATAAAAAAATCTTAAATAAGTCAAAACCCATAGCGTACTTCTCGTTGACCTAGATTCATAATATTTGGCTAGAAGCAAGGTCTCACAGCACAAGTAAAGAAAAAAATAGTTAATTGGCAGTTATATCATATAAAACAATTTTTTTCAAATGTGGCGCACATTTGTTTGAAATATTTAGTAGGCAATATCTTTTTGTTCTAAAAAAATAATTTTGCAAATAGTTTAATAGGGATATTATGTACCATTACATGTTCATAAATGCCTAAATGTGTACGGAATCCTCGTAGTGCTAGTTTCACTTGTGCTTGACAGGTTTTTTCCCGATACAATAAGTTTCATCTTTCAGAAGAGTCTTAAACTTGTTATGAGTGGTTATAAAACTCAATAATTAAAAATTCAGTAATGGAAATTTTTGCTCAGTTCCTAGACAAGATAAAATAAAATTTGGTAAATCAGGTACATTTTCTTAGAAACCACTTGTATCTTTTAAAAGATTAATATTCCCAACGGGATGGGTTTCCTTTTAAAGTTCAACTTGTAAGCCAACAAAGTTTTGAAAAAGTACCAAGTATTTTAAGCTTTATTTAAAAATGTAAAACGTGTCGTCCTGAAATACTAAAGCTTACTTAAAAAAGTTTCATAATCTCATGATCAGTTTCATATTCTCTTGACTTGATCAAGAATAATAATAAGATAAATGGGTGAATTTATATTTAATCTTGAATTTTAAGTTTTAAATATCACTCGAATCTTTCTTAATATAAGCAACTTTAATTATCATAAATATATTTTTATTTTTTTCACGTGGGAAAATGGAAAATTCACGTTGCACATATTTTTTACACGAAACGTAAGCACGTGCATGTATTTTTTTATATATCCTTACAAAATGTTATTGTTTGCCTTTCTTTTGTTATTGTTTGTGTGCAATAGTGCTTTATAACCCAATCAATATAAATGATTGATTTATGTTGGTTGAGTTATAAAGCATTCATGATTGCGGCGCCGTCTGTATTAATGCAAATAATTTAGATCTTTATTCAATTAGATTTTTATAAAAAAAATATTTTTAAGAAAATAAGTTTTTATATATTATTTGACTTATAAAATACTAAAGATAAAAAGTTATAAAAATTGTGTAATCGTTTATAATATATTTAATTTTGAGGTCGGAGAAAGTAAAAAAAAATTTAAAGATATGTTTCAGAAAAGCTCCTCAATGCTTTATGCACAAGACTGTATAAAGGACCTCAGATACACACACCTTACAAGTTAAACACATTGTTTTATACTTTATTAGTTCTTTAGAATCGATTCCAATTATAATCTGAAATTCAATTCCTTTTTGATCCAGATGGTACCTAGTTTCTAATCTCCTTGTATTATTTCAAAATAAAAGAAACGGGTTAAAATGAAGAATGTTAATTAGTATGCAAAATCCCTTGAAACTGCCAGAGTAGGGCTTATATGGATATAAGTATATTAATTTTAGTCATAAATATATTGGTTTATTCAGAAATACTCAGTAGTTGTGATTTTACGTACATTTAAATTTTCTGCAAATATCGAGTTCGATGCGCGGGCTCGCGCCTAATGACATAATCTTCCAACGCTCCGTTCGCTTATTCTAAGACATTTTCATTGCCTTCAGCGGTTGTAGTAGGTATTTTGCGCTCAACTGATGTAATCTACTCGTTATAGTAAACTGTATTTTGTTTTTGTTCGTCTATGTATTATATTATTGTTACGTTAATATTGTATATTAAATTAATTAATTACCAAAGTATAGTATAAAATGGACAGAGATGATTCACCAAAAATATATCATCAGATAATTCCCCGAAAATATATGAACATATGGTTGCCCACTATTATTTAAAGAATAGTTATTTCGTTATGGCCGAGGATTAAAAATGAAAGTCAGTTAACCCACGTATCTGCCTCCTTACATGGCTGTTTCGAAAATCGAATTTAACTATCCTATTTTATTTTATTTACATAAAATAATTAATTTCGCAGCCAGTATATACTTCAAACAAACCTTTTATTTTTTGTGGAATAAATAGTGACGTTTTATTAATACCTCCATATATATTTACTCTTGTTAACCAAATGTTACGAACATTTTAATGATAGCTTAATCAATTGACTTATTGATAATACAGTGACTTAACAGGCGTATTATACTAATCCTTTTTTAATACATCTTATTGGTAAAATACGGGATTTGACCTTTATTTATTTTATTGATTCTTACTTATTTTAGATCAGCGAGAGATCATTGTGGTGATGATGATATAGGTCACGTGCAAAGTAAAACAGCAGGTAATTTTTAGACAATAAAATGTAGAATCACACCGGAACACCGTGTACATGCAAAACCATATCACTGTTATTTGGAATACAATGAAAAGAACAAAGAACAAAGAAAAGGGTAAATCAAAATAACCTGCTAAGGTTGTGCTATCAGCAAAGTGGTTGTGGACATGCCACATCATTTTAAATGTGGTTTCATAGTCAAACCGAGGAGCCTTCGACAACTTTTGTAATTGGAAAATATCTAAGCTCTTAGGTATCGGTACAATATTGAAAACGATTGAAGCTAAAGATTTTAAATAAAAATAAAAATAATTTTTTCGACAAAGTTGTACCAAAATTTTGAGAGCTTCAGGCAAAGTGCTCGCTCTCATAGTATGCATGTAAAAAAAGAAGGGGAAAAGATGCCTATTCATTACCTAATTAATTATTTTTAAAAAATCTGCACGAGGCAGCGTAGTGCAAAACAAAATGTGGATTTCTACTTGAGGAAGTATTTGGTGCCGTAATATTTTAAGAAACTGCTGCTATTAAAAGGGGAAGAACGTTAGAAAGAGATATTATAAATAAAGTCTCCGGAATCAGGAGCGTGAAGATAATAGAATCTTATCTTTTTTAAAGCAATAAGAAAGCTATCAAAGCTTACTTGCCTCAGGAAAGGATTAGCTGCCTATTTGTAGTATATAAAAATATTTTTCACATTATGAGTTTTCCGCACATGAACTCTTTGAATCTTGATCAAGATTGTACATTTCATGCATCGTTCGAATGTATGGCCATATATCCATATACATCTAAACATCCATTCTCACAAACTTTTAAATTTATAATATTACTAGGACTAATTCTTGTATAGAGAATAATTACTGCCTGTACAATACTGCCTAACAATAATACTGCCAATACTAATAATACAATTACTGCCTGTTCTCAAGTTTATAACACCTTGGTAAAATTTGACACCAAACGTTATGCACGTCTGGTCTGATTTTAATGGGTTTTATTATATTTATACAAATAAATACGAACTACAAGAGAATTATGTGTACATGGTAGATTGTCACTGTACTTACGTCAAAGTGGTCTTCGCAAAAATATATTTTGCTTTTATATCCAAACGGATCTAACCTCTTTTTCCTCATAGCTTTTATACATATATTTCGCATTTGGACACCCATTGGAAAAATAATAAAATAATTTTTGCGGTACATACATTGGTGGTTGTGTTTTTATATTTTCCACACACAGGTTTTTATAGTATTTGAATTGGACAATTATAATATATGCTTAATCTTCTAGTGTACGACTGACTGGGCTAGAGTCATACTATTACGTCACATGCAGCGAGCGCTGACCGAGGGAGTCCTGTTTCGCGCACCTATTTATAAAATTTCATATCTTGTTGAATTGACGTATTGAAATTATTTTTTACACGAATTTTTATTTTTAATAGAAAATATGGAGAGCTAAAATACAAATGCGTGAATACTCTTCATTACCGCGAGTAAATGTGCGGGAATCACTCTATTATGTGGATGAAGGAATTAATAAAAAAAATTATTGTATCAGATTATCAAATGTATATTAAGGCGAATTTTTTACATTGACTCAATTATTGTGAACGTTTCTATTTTACTTATACTCTGAGTATTTCCTGATAGTCCATAAATTCCAAATTGTCTCATCGGCATATTAAAAAAAATGTTTGTTGACGACTTTGACCAACATTTTGAAAACCTGTAGCATAGTAAGTTAATTTTAAATATGTATTCGGTAATAAAGATAATTTGTTGTCTAAGTTGCAAAATTTTGGAATCACCACGATAAAATCATAAAAGATGAAAATATGGGATATAGCTGTTTGTATCAAACTGTTTCTTTCAACATTATATATAGAATACTTCAGTATTTGTCCGTAAAGCGCGCAATAATCTTAAGAGGCCGTGAATAATACAAGAATAATATTTGCATGTGTTGCAATTATTCTTCATTTCCTATAAAGAATCTAGGTCCCAGGTCCCCTAGGATTCAGGAACGTATCGCTATATTCCATATGATCAACTTGTGTCTAATATTCGTTTGTTAAATTCGATGAAATGGTGTAAATATATAAGTATTAAATTATACGTATTAGGTGAGTATTGAATTAATAATAAAAGTACATAGGTATAGAATTTAATTTAAATAAGCCCATACGAATACTTCTTGTAGATGGTTCCAAAAAATGGATGGATAACTAGTTGAGCAAAAAAGTTGTAATAATAAAATTTACAATAATAATATTATTATGTATTGATTACAAGGTTAATTTCGAATGTAGTATTGAAATATTGATTTGTACGGTTAGATTATATATGGAATTACTATCGCTTGTTATTTACCTAAATTATACTTAAAAACAAGAAAAATAAACAAAAAATGTGTCGCGTATCATTCGATAACTTTGTGAGTGTAAGTCAATAACATTAGCCTATTAGGTACTTATCTCTGATGCCAAATTTTGTATTTAAACTATTTTTTTTTTGGAGGCTGTATAAATGTAGAACAATTGCGACTTAGTCAGGTTGCTTGAGAAGTATTATGTACTATTAGGGTACTAAGTGTTTAATCGTAGATAATTTTTGAATAAACAAGTTTAAGGAACAAATACGAAACGATAATATTATTCTCACTAAAACGTTGGTTTGACAAAAATCGATCACTAAACTAAATAATTATCGTATTAAATTAATTTTCTTTTATTTTGGAAACATATTCTGAAAAAGTAAAGTTTTCATTCTTATCATCTTTACAAAAACCGTGCTGTAAAAATAATATTTAAATATTTATTTTTTAAAGTAATCAACTGATTTTTTAAACTAAATAAATTGATTGCTGAATTTCCATTTACTCCTTAACCGTTCTTTAACCGAATTCAAAAAGGACGTGTTATCAATTCGACTGTATTTTGTTTTTAATTGGTATGTTAATTCATATCTTAGGCATTCCTTAATCGTTTTGGTTGATTTTTTTATTTGGAGAATTGGCAGAATATGACATTAGGAATTGAAAATATATTAGAATTTTTTAACCTTGATCAACAAGGTAACGTAGCCGAGGGTAAGATAAGGAGTTTGGAAGATATAGGTTGAATGATAATCTAACGAAATATGACTAAGCGTCATCTAAATTTTCTCTTCAGCTAAATCATAGTGCAATGATGCAGCCGAAAGGTGTTGAATACGAACTTTTCGTAAACATATCGAGTTTGTATTCGATCTGGCTTACATTGACGTAGCCAGGAAATAATAAATTTCATCTACCTGGTAAATATATACGGGTACATGTAATACTCCTACAATTTAACCCTTTTATCAATGAATCTAGATGCTGCAAGAGTATTACCTGTCTAAACCTTGAGATTTGAGGATCTGTTGTTTTTAATTAATATTGTGGGTCTCAGGCTGCGACTCTCTCGTTAAACTTCGGATTCCTACATTAGTCATCATATTAGAGGGAACTAAAACTACGTTTAGACTAAGACACTTTGGAATATTACACTGACTATTGTGAAGCCAACAGAGGGCCGTATTTACGTATGTAGATATATATATATATATATATATATATATATATATATATATATATATATATATATATATGAATATATTTAGATTCATTAAACGTCGTAAATATCAGTTTAAATTTTAATAAATGCCAAGCGAAATGTTGCATTTATCTGTGTGTGTGTTGGATAAGTTTATACTGGAGAGAGGAGAGCACCTCCATTTGGCAGTGATTCAAAAAATCTCAAGCTGTAGCAGTATTTTGCAAATTTATTTATATTTGGAAACGATATTTTGCCGGAAAAGTTCGAACCGAGTACTAGTATTTTTATTATTTTATATTTTTCAGTGCGCTTCTTATTCAATGGTGCTTTGAACTCGGTGTCTTAAATGTTTCGGGATAAATTTATCGTATGACTTAAAATAATGTAATTATTTTATATAAATGACCTAAGCATGATTTCGTAAATTTTTAAACGTTATGTATTTTATTTTGGTTCATTCAACTTTTCTGAGGAAAGTTTTAAAATATTTCGAAGGAACCTTTGAACAAATTAAGTTATTTAAGTAATTTTCCAGTTTAAGTATCACATATTTATATCATCTGCCTTAATAGAACAATTATTTTCTTTCATGATCATACACTTTTAATTTTAATTATAATTACTACATTAGTAGGTTATATTATAATTAGATTATTTATAATAAATATATTAACCCATTTTTATTAGAAGGTCAAATAATTAAATTAATATGAACAATTTTACCAGAAATTACACAATATTTTTTTGCTTTACCATCTCTTCGACTTTTATATTTATATAACATACGTGCAAATATTAATGCAAAGTTTTTAATTGGATATCTAAATGTAAAGACAATATTTTTTTGTTCGTACAAAAATTTCATTGAATTCCTTCCTTTTTTTTAAAGGCGAGAAGCAAAATGAAATTGTTGAATGTTTATTGCCTCAAATCAATTAAGTTATAAATAGTATAATATAATGATTTCCTTAATTCAATCAAGTACTATTAATAATGGAAAGGTTTCGAGAACCCTTCTGTCGTTCTCAATGTTTTGTGCTTCGTGACTGATTATCGAAATAGTTTCATAAGTTTAAGATAAATTGAATAATTTAGCTAACAACTCATGATTTATTTGTTCTTATGAAGAGTTCTAGCCACAATTCAATAAATTTTCATTAAATTTTGAATTAAATGTTAATATATCTTTCCAGTTTCAAATTATAAGAACGTTGATTCGTTCCAATAAATATATGGTAGATATGTTTCTAGTATTCTAGTTTTTATCTGGTTTAGCTTTTTATAATTGTATAATTAGTAATATAATATTAGATTATTAGGAGATATTGATTCAAAAAACTTGAAAATAACGGCATCATGAAATAGTACAGCAATAATTAAATTGTAGTTATTTTATTAAAAATATACGGAGGTCATGTTAACGTTAGCTTTAACGTAGTGGAGTAAATAAAGAAAGAAAATTAAAGTTGTTATGTAAAAACAGTTATTTAGGGATAAAAGCAATATCGATAAATGCAAGTCTGAAACAAATATTAATAGGGGGATGGTTAACAAAAAGTTAAATAAAAACTATTAATAGCGAAATATATAGTTCTTAATTACGAACAAATAAACACGATTTAAATTAAGCATAATTTAATTAAAAAACTATGTAAAAAAGGCTAATACTTTTTGAAAACCTTTTGAAGTACACTGTTAACTGAAAATAATAATCATTTAAATGATTATTTATAGTAAGGAAAATTATCTTTTTGTAAAATTACTTTCCATTTTCTAGTTGTGTCTCTGTCAAGTTTTTGAAGTGTAATGACAAAACTCTTAAAATGGCGAAGAATGAAAAATTGCTTACAATATTTTTTTCCATGACACTCGTTATCTAACTCGGTGATGTATATGTGAGCTGGTATGCTATTTTGGTTACGAATTCTGGCTCACGTGTAAAACATTGAGATGCACGTCCTCGAAAGCAGAAAGAAAAAAAATAAAACAATAATCTCGGTTGGTTAGAAATCGTTGATTGATTTTACACCTTAAAATTTGGTATTATTTTAAAATTTGTCTCAAGTTATTTATTAAATAACAGATATTCTTCTGAAAAAGTTAGAAAAAGAAAATGAACAAGTAAAATCATTTATTTTCTAATCCAGTTTTATTTTATGTAACTGAATTTTAACCCGATTGCATTAAATACTAACTCAGAATAAAATCCACTTAATCACTACAGAGCTATGTAAATTACTGTAATGGTATACATTGTAGTTATACTTCTGTCAAGTCAAGCGCTTATGTATTTAAAAGTTTTCTCAACATGACTCAGTGCATAGGGTTAAATATAATAGAAACGCAAAAAAATTATTTGCATTTTTCCCCTTTTATCGAATTAATTTTTTCCAAGTAGAACTGAACTATACCTTCCCACTGACACTAGATTTAGCTACCGTATTCATCTTTCCAAACACCTAGCCGGGATTTTTCATGGTGAGTTTAAATAAGTTTATTGAGAGTTATAATAAACCTTAAATATTTTAGAAATCGACTGAAATTGTCGGTGAATTTTTGCTTAACTATTTAAAAAAAATAGATTTAATTATGTGTGTATAAATTCCTGAGTTTTTAAAAGTTAATTTTGCTTCCTATTTTCGCTGTTATTTGCAATTTTAGTTTGTACTTTTAGGGTAATGTTTATTTTTAGTCTTCGGCTATGCCTGCGACGTCGTTTGCGTAAACTTTTAGAAAACATTACTTAATTAACTGCAACATTTATACACCTAACGCCATATATAATTATTATAAGAGTAGATTTTCTAAACAATTAAAATAAAAATAATATAAAAAGTACATTTCCTAATAAATCGTCATGTCTTCTTTTCAGTTATTCATTTGCGATAAAACGTATTCTGTATGTTACCACAGATTCAACAAAATTCGTTAAAACTTCACAGAAATTCCTTTAGCTGTTGTGAGGAGATGTTTAAACCGATAAACAGATAAATGAAGTTACCAGTTAAAAATGATTCTGAGTCAGTGAGGTAATTTTATTTCGTAATATTTTAATTATTTTAAATGGAATGTAAATGAATTATCATTTTATTTATAAAAAATTTATAGATGTAATTTGGATATTGTATCTCCATTAAAGGTATTTAGAAAAACAGTAAATGACAATATAAAAAAAATGTGAAAAGATTAAAAATACATAAAGAAAAGAGTAAAATTATATTTGCATTAGATAAAATTGCAAAATATACGGAATATTCCATTTAATGGCTCAGAGAAAGTAAATGGTCAAATGCAATGAAGCGATACCGTTATTTAGTAGCCATAACAAAAATTGCTTTTGCGGAATCAAAGCAAAAGTGTAGTAACATTACAGAGGGCCAAGGATATTGGGATTGGAAATGGGAAAATTTACCTGTTTATGAATATAAAAAAAGAGTATTCGGGTTATAGGAAAGCGTGGAGAAGGCTTATGAAACATATTTAGAAACGAAAGAATAGGAGATATGTGAAGACAGATAAAGTATAATTCTAAAAAAAATAGAACGAGCCGACCCAAAATATGACGGTGTTGGTTCGTTATCTCATTGACAGGCATGTTATTTTGTAGTAGAACAGTGACTAAATATTATTTGCCAAGAATTTGCAACGATAATTTGATGGAATTATATTAGCAAACAGTTCGGCAAGTAACGATTCCGTAATTTTTGTCAACGAATTTTGATTGTTCGGGAAACTCCGTGATGTATTGAATAAACAATTTTGAAAATACTTTTAAAACATGATATCACTGAGTTCCTAGAAGCATGAAAGTTCGGGGATTCTAATTACGGAAAACGAAAATAGCACCTTCCATCTGTTAAAATTCAGTAATAGTACGTACCTTTTGAGATGGATCAAAATGATTCATGATCTTAAAATTTGGCGTCTACAACTTTTGTAATTTTGGTTGAAACGGTAGGAAGATTTTAATTTATATTGCAAATTGAATACAAATATTAAATTTTACTATTAAATTTTTTAAATTAATTAATTGGTTGGTAATATTTCAGTGCAAAGTAAAATTTACATTATTAATAAATTAATCAGCAAATACTCGACTGTAGTTTTTGAAATCCAAACCCTACCACTTGATATGCTGCCATTGCCACCAATATTAAAAAATGTTAACCTAATCATTAGTAGACCGATGAAACTTAAAAAAGGGTGTATGTATGTTACAAAAAGATGCATATTAAAAGAAAGTAGATATGGTGTTTATATTGTAAGTTATTCATAACAAAATATTTTCTATGTGTTCGTAAATTTTCATTGCTGAGTATAATTCTACAAATCAATTAACAACAAGCTCTAAATAACAATTTCGTATTTAGTATAAACAATGGGCTTTTTAAAGTCTTACTACGTTTTTAATAAAACGAAACTTTGTCCATTTTAGTCAATATTTTTAGCTTCAAAATCGCTACGGAAACATTTTTAAACTTGAAATTTCTAAATTTTTTTTACAAATTAAATACTTTACCCTTTAGTAATCAGCAAAGTTATTTAACGAAGCGTTCATATTTTGTATTTTTCAGCATAATTACATTTTCATGGCCATTCAATGTACAGTAAATTTATTCTTATAGAATATTTATTATTACCTGGTATTATTTGATCATTAAAAGTAATGCTTGCTGGATTTTAAGCTCAAATTATCTGATACAACTGTATTAAATAAAGAATTTCATTTAAACACCAGAAAATTAAAATGTTATCATTAATACGCTCTTCCGCCATACCTACAACTTATAATTATCAATTTGTCTCAATTGTTATTTTAAAAACATTGTTATATTTCATTTACTCTTTACAGGGTTGTTATTTAGAACTCGTTATCGTTCGCCCAAACCGACGTAATAGAAACAAATATTTACCCAATACAAAGTGCCTTCATCGTCCAAGGAGTTCCCCACCTCCTTGGTCGATGAAGGCACTTTGTGTTGCAAGGATTTTGTGCTAGTAGGGAGTATCTATCTACTAAGGCAACATTTAAATTTTATAATCCATAACTCGGGTATATTATATGTACCTCAGATTAGATATACTCATAATGACATAATAAACACGAATTATATTTGTATGTATGTATATATATATATATATATATATATATATATATTTATATATATATATATATATATATATATATATATATGTATATATATGTGTGTATTATAATTATGTGTGTATTATACACACATACTTAGATATGTTTTTTTATAACATGAAAAATATATGTTTATGATATGACTAACTTTGAAACCAAAATGTTATCTTGGAAGATATCAGTTATTTTCCTTTCCGTAAACGAAACAATATATTTCCGCATTAAAATGAACCCTTTTCTGATGTAAATCATTTGGTTTGGTTAATCAGTATCTTTATTAAATTTTATTTTTATTTTACTGTTTATCCACATATTATTTCTTTTATGTAATCATGTTAAACTGAAACTTCATATTTTTTATGCAATTACCATTTTGAATTTTTTCATAACGGTTTCATTATATTACACGCCTGTACATTACATGCTTTTTTCAATTTCATTCTACTTTTAAGTCTTTAGTTTTGAATTTGATTGGTCAACTTTTATACTTCAGGAGATTAAAAAATAAAACGTTACACATTTTGTAATTCTCCTTGTAATTTTTGGATTCAATTTTTTGCAGTTTATATATATATATATATATATATACATACATAAATAAATATATATATATATATATATATATATATATATATATGTATATATATATATATATAAGCAATAATAAAGTTATGTAGCATTTTATTAATGCTCAATTGGCTATTCGTAATTTTTGTACAATAATTTTGAAAAATGTTTTAAGCTTGAACTACATTTCATAACATTTGTAATTGTTTCTTTAACTGATTATAATTGTTTAATTTTCTCCTAAAGAGTGAAATTTTAAAAATTATTTTCGTTCACTTTTAGTAAATGGCGAGAGTAGCATTTTTCATTTCATTTAAAAGTTTGTCTTGTTTATTAAACAATTTTCATTGAGTGAATTAACTGGTAAATGGTTAAAATAAAACCGACATGTTAATATTGACCAAGAATAAAAAAATAATTGCTAAAATTTTAAAAATAATTTCAAGAAATGTTTTTCCAAATACATTATCAAAAATGGACCAGCTTGTCTCGGAACATTTTGTTTCGTACTAATTGAGATCCCAGCAAGAAACATCCATTTTCAAAATTTCAAGAACATAGTTCAGGCGTGGCAAAATTATAAGGTTCCTTTGTTTCACTATTGAATCCTAAAAATGGTCTTAAAATTTTCCAATAAGTCTAGTATTTTTAATTTTTTATAAATGCTAATGTCACCTTGGGAAAAGTCGTGAAACAATTTCAGGGTGTCTTTTTTAGTTTAAAGAGGAAGGGTTAGGTAGAAAACGTAGACAATGACCTACATTGCTTAGATTTTTTTCCTTCCGTCTTTGATTGGTTAAATATACCAATATACCAATTTTAATTAAAATTTTAACATGAAAAACCTGTGTATGCCTAAGTTTCCATTCAAATTCTCTAAATTATTGAATCTCCCATCAAATTACATACTTCTTTCAATTTCATTCTAATTTCAAGTCTTTTGTTACTTAAATGTCTTTTTAGTTATTTACTTTAATAATATTAAATGTGATTAGCTACTGAAAAAAATACAAAACTTTCCTGTGTGAATAAATTTACGTCTACCTTATTAAGTTTAATATATAGATACAGAAGGTTTGATAATCTCGTACAGGTAGAGATTGTAGATATTTCTCACCTTATTACTTTTACAGTGGTCCTCAATATCATATTTAGCCAGTGAGCTTTTCTATATTTGTTAGGTATATCAGGTGTAATGCTCACACGTTTTTAAAGTTTACTAGTTATGTAATTCATTTAACAATTAGTCGAATTTATTTGAATTAGCAGAAATTGCTTATTATGAATTCAGGGTTGTGTGGCGAATGAGCCATGATTTCTACACCTGACGAAATCTAATATTAAATCGTTCTTCAGGCTAAGTATACGGACCGTTGGTGTGCTGAAGGAGGATTTTACTGTTAGGAGGTCACTTTCAAACTTTTTCTAAAAGAACAATCAATTATCGATATACAAGTCGGCAGTAAGTTTATTTTTCAGAACGATCGTTGCATAATACTCGTCCGTCGGAAGAACGAGGTGACCATCTTTTTTTTAGATCGTCATTTCTTCACCATTCTTTACAATTTTTCAGAAGGAAACTCTTGCTACATAGAATTTCTTTTAGCTTAGATTTCATATCTTAAGCTTTCGTCATTCATGACAATGTCAAATACAGCACTTCAATGATCTCTTTCGAAATTTTTTAACTTTTCCGCACACAAATCAACACGACTGTAGTTCTGAGCTTCTATGAAATCATGAACTATTCAAAACTTCCTTATCCCCGTACGTATGTATGGAATGTTCTGTTTTTGCCTCATACTAATGCGTAAACTTGCTGAAAATTGCTGATAGGTTTTATTGTTGTTTTTGTCATGAGCTCTACAGCATTGATACTATCCTTTGTTGTTGATGTCGAGGGACATTCGTCACGCTAATCACTTTGTGATTGGTACGATAAGTTTGAAATTTAATCACTTGAACTCTTTGAATTAGCGCAGGATGAGGCTTCATCATAAAATGCCAATAGAAGTTGATGGTAACTCTGTTTTTAGCTAAGACTACAACGAAAGTCATAAAAAATCGCCAGACAACAATTATCTCCATTGAAATTCACTTTGACTTTCTTAATTTTTCCAGCAATAAAAGTAATTCCAATTTTGAACATTTGATAATACCATGGATTTGGTCTACATTCAAACTGAATTTCGCGTATATGCTTCACATTAAGTTTACATGCATGCTTACACCTAAGACTTTAACCCTAGATATTTTCAGAATCTCATGGATCCTAAGATGACCTATTTTCCTTTTGTTCTCTTCGTTTATCACAACAAAAATTTTCAAGTTTGAGATCTAATAAGTGTATTTATTCTCTTTACGCAAGATTTTGTATATTCCATTAATCAAGGAAGGTAAGTGGAACGTTGTGAATAAAAAAATCTTGAAGTTTTGTATCAGATTTTAACAACACAATGTTAATATTTTAAAATATCCGGAGAACAATGAGGAAAATTTTAGGGTCTCTTGGTAGTATTTAGAATGTTTAAAAATTATATCTTTCTCAGTTATGGCTTGTTTCCTGATGAGTTTTTCATTATAAAATTGTGAAGGGTAACTAATTTTATGAAAAAAAATTGGATATATTTGTCAAAAAACATGACGTTAATTTTCAGGTATCATGTTGAAACGACGGCCTCAACTTAAAATGATTTGTTTCGGATGTGTCCAATTCTTCAACTCAGAATTCGTCTCAAATTTTAAAGCTAACTGCCATATTAACTCAACTGCTAACTTAATCGCTATGTTCAGTACTATTACTGTAATAGCTATATTTGTAGGAAGTATTTTGTTTTCCTTGTATTTTAGTACTTCTATAATGTGATTTTAATAAACAAAGAATCACCAAAATCTTTTTAAAATTTACCGAAGATCCAACAATTTCGACAGCTTATATTATTCTATAAAGAGATAAATGTGTAAAAAACTTATTTATGAAAGAAAATAGCAACCATATTTGTCCTAAAATTTTATCTTTATATTTACGTTCCTCAGGTTACGTTTCTCAATACTAAATATTAATCCCACACTAGCAAACACCCAAATGTAATTTAAAGTATCTAAATAAAAAAATAACCTTAAAATGTGTCGCCTTATGCACGAAAATAGTGGGTGAAAGATATGTAATAAGCGAAGAATATTTATTGTGATTATATATGGTAAATTAAGGGCTATTTAAAAGTATGAAAAGAAATAAATAGTTTTAAAATAATTCAGAAGCACACAGGTCATTGTACCCTCGTCAAGCCCAATTTCAATATCGAGAGCTTTTACCTGGAACAAATACCCATTTTCACCCAGCTAATAAAAACGAATTAAAGGACGAAAATCTAATATTTGTCCGTTGATTTTCGAACCAAGGTAAAGTCGCTGGAAAAAATTCTGCTCGATAATTAATGTCTATAAAATATAAGCGAATATTCTTGGTTTATTTTGGTAAAGCTAAATAACATTATAAATCTGTGAAAGCAATAATATAAATAGAGATAAATAAGTAAGCAAATGGAAATGAAAGCTAATGTCTACATATATCGAAGTAAATTAATTGCATGTATTGAGCCTGAAATCGATTCTGTTTCATAAAATAAATTTTTAATGTTTTTGACTTTTATCTAAAATAAATTGAATTCTGATAGTTAAAGGAAAAATGCAAGGTTTTGAATAATTTAATTGGATGTTAGTTGTTTTTTTTTAAAAGGAATGAAAATTTAAAATAGATGAAAATAAATATTTTATTTGGTTGCTTTTCAACAAATAAAGAAAATTATTAATAAATTTGGAAAAAAATAATATTAAATTCAGTTTCATGCCTGCATTACTAAAAGAACATCGCTTTAAAGTAATGAGATTTCAGTAAAAAGAGATGACCACTAGTAGTTGAAAAGTAATTGACACCACTGGTGTTTTACTTCAACCCTTTTTTTAATCTCCCATTATTTTCCTTTTACTAACAATTAAGAGTATAGGTAAAATATCTTTCTAAGCAAGTGCTTGGTAGAAAAATTATATTATTTTTTAAATCGTTTCTGTAGGGTTCTTAGCAAGTATTGGTAATAGTAAGTACTTATTCATGATTAATTTTACGATAAAATGACGGATTACGGAAACTAATGAGGTATTAAAAAAAGGGTTGAAATATAATTTATATCGTAAAATTAAATAAGTACTTACTATTACCAATACTTGCCAATAACCCTACTGAAATGATTTAAAAAATAATATAATTTTTCTACCGAGTTGGCATGTAGATTTCCAATAGTATTGAAAATGGTACTTGCTGACTGTGAAAGGAAAATAATTGGAGATTAAAAAAACTTTGAGGAACGTGCAAATGGAAATATTTTTGGAAATATTTTAATAATCATACAAAAAGTGAAATTTTAAATATTAAGAATATAGTAGAAAAAAACTTGAAAAATATTGCGAAACGAAAATATGAAATTATTTAGTTTAAAATATTTTTGATTAACTTAGGTTAATTAATAACATAAATATATAACGAAACAAAAATATTAAAAAGTCTGTGTAATCAAAGGTATTTAAGAAATGTAATTTCAAGGACTACAAGGGTATTTTTTCCAAGAAGAGCATTTTTGAAATTTCCGCTAGCTTAAAATAAAATAGTATTTCGTTCAAAACTTCTTCTTCAAGAAAACTTTAAAAAATTTGTAAATCAATGTTAACTTCTATAACCTTTAATATTCTGATTTATTTCCTCTGACAGATGATTGATTGCAGTATTTTATTTTTGAAATTTTTAAAATAGTTTACGAATTTAACTTAACCGAAATAATTTATCAATCACTGAAAGCCACACATTTGTATAATGCTACAAGACGCGAGAATTCATTGAACGGTATATAATTCCGCAAAATTTATATCCCTTTCTTATGTCTATTATTGCTTATTCGTGGCCTCGTGATCCCAAAATTTATGCATTATTTTAAAGTATATAATACAAACAACATATTTAACAATGCAATATTAAATAAACTCAAAACATCAAGATGAAAATTGTACTTAACTTTTAAGTAGTTAATTTAATTTATCTAATAACGATGTAAAGAAATGGACGATCTATTAGTAAGTCTTCCTAATGCAAAGAAATTCTACCCGAAATTAATTAAATCAAGTAGCATATATCAAAAATAATTTCAACCCTTGAAATGTATATCATTTAAACAAAATTGCTGAATACTTTCATTACTTTCCATTCTTTCGAAGAGACTTTCACGAAGTATGCAAACAGTGTGTGTAGAGAATCGAGGCTTTTATGTTAGTATCGATTTCATAATATATTAAAAGAGACTAAAATATTTGGAGAACTACAGAAGAAAAACTTAAAATAAAATTACACAAAGACATTTTTCATTCCCTGCACTCACAAGCGCTATTAGGCAAATGTAAAGAAAACTTCCACAAACATATTAATATGCTCGTCACGCGCATGTAGCGGCTTTTTATGTAGTATGTTTTTTTTCAGCCTATATATATTCTGCAAGTTGCGACAGCAAGAGGAAAGGACAGTTTTTATTATTTTGTCAAAAAAGCTTCAAGTACATGAACTTCAAATAAAACGTCATTTTATTCCACATAACATATTAGAATTCCACATAACATATTAATGAGAAATTTAACAGGGACTGGAATATATCAGTCAAAGTTCACTTTTTTAGTGTAATATTTGATTCATTTCTTTCAAAGATGCTTTTGAAAAAAATCTTTGGTTTCTCTTTATAATATGGCTAGATAAAGAAAGTACTAAAGTCAAATAATTTTTTGGCCGAAAACTTATGTTTTCAGTTTATTAAATATCTATGTCAGAATAGAATGTTTTAATTATGTAATTTATTTGGGCGAGAAATAAAAAGAAAATCACTTGAAAACATTTGAAACTATTTCTATATAATAAAACAGCGCCAATATATTAGATCAGAAATAAAGGCGAGTTATTTTCGATATAACTTCTAGTTTTAGTAAGTCTCAGCTAACTGTAAACTTTCTATTCTCAAACTATGATTCTTTGAAATAGGAAAGGGAAATTTATTTTACATTCATTGAAATTAAGCCTATGTTATTAAAGTCATCATAATTTCTTGATTAGCACGATGTGTGATCATTTTATTTATGATACTGGCATGATACAAAATAAACTATTGAATGACTTATTAACAATAACCAACGACACCTTTTCATTAAATTTAAAATTTTGTCATTGTTCCATAATATACACGTTTTGCAATTTTGAAAAATTGCTGTGAAAAATGTATGTTTTTAATATTCTGTTTTTCTGAAGAAATATTTGTTATAGTTGTAAGTTTGCACAGCTTTAAATATCCATTTCCAAAGTCACGTCAGGTGAAATAAGTAAATATTATCACATATGAAATTCTTTTGTCTTTTAATATTTGCGTCATAAAACTTTAGTGACGTAAAACATTGCTTTCATCCCTCTTTTCTCAGTTCAACAATTCAGTTATATAAATGACCTTTAATAATGTCATTGCCCTTTACTGGCTTTAGAACTGAGATACAAATAGAAAGGTAATTTACCTTAGCCACATCATATGCTCATATTTTCGGGCCAGTGAGTTATGAAATATTACGAAACTAAACATAAACGATAATGTGTATCGGAACTTTATTGCCTTCATGAATCTGGAGCGAAATAAAGATACCATTGTCATAGACGATGCGGGTGCTGGCCTTATTGATGTTCTAGTACGTCGTAGCATAAATTTTGTTTATGGGGAATATGTCCTAAATCTATTTGTGGACGGATTTATTTACATGAATGATTATTAACCGAAGCTTAAATATAAAAATCTTAGCCGAACGTATTAACAACCTTGTAACACAAAATATGCCATTATTATTAATATAACAAAACCTCTGATTGGCACAAGTAATGAATTTAGTTTAACAAACGTATATTTGTATTTAATAAAATGTTCTTTCCATTCAATAAGTCTAAAAAGAGTACACCAAGTGAAAATAAACGCTTGGGAAACCAGTTTTAATACAAAGAAGGAAAGTCCCAAATTAAAATTTAGGAACTTGTGATATTTTAGAGATGTGTAAAAAAACAAAGGGTAGTAAAACGTTTCGCAGAGATCGGTTGTCATTACAATGTCGTGAATATTTTAGTTTATATAAATGTCGTCCCTTTTTGTATAAACGATATAATCCCTGTTGAAAATATGTAAACTGCAACTCCTTCATCACATTTTCTCTTTCTCTGTTCCGTGAAATTAAGATTTGCGGCTGCTATTTGTGCGGATATCTCATCAAGGAATATTTCATCAATCACACACTAAGTTATATCAGCGCAAGAATAATTCAACAGAATATGAACCCAGTAGCGATAGCGTTGAAATATATTTAAAAATATTAGTAAGCTGTCAAAACTTATAACTTAAGAACGTGCAAATTGTCAAACTATCAATATCGAAAGCAAGGTAAATTTCTTCAAATGATTCATTATCGTTAATTGAAAAATTAACAGGTCGCGATCTATATAGAGGTTTACCGGAAAAATGCAGCTTCAGCATAAAGAAGTGTAGAACAATGTCAAATGTAGTGAAATAGCCGATTTGAAAAATTATTAAAAGGTGAGAACGAAAATTATTTTGTTAAATGAAATATCACCTTATGCTTATATTAAAGGATCTCAGTCCGCGAGGAAGGTCTGGAACAAACTAGCAAGTGCCTTCAATAATACAGATCTTTTAGGCTGCGTTGGGATATGCACAAACTTCAAAATACACAATTTTCAGTCGATGAGAAACAGCTTTAAATATTGCCACTCTCAGATACACCGATATTACATAAGCCAAAGTTCAAAGCGATAGAGAGTTCGCGTATGAAAACAAGTGCGTATTCGGTCATGGTTTTAATTTTACTAGACGGCAGAATAGACCACAAATATAACAAGGTATTTTTAACGAACAAAATTTTCAAAGGGACAACGTATAGAAACCGTCCTCAGAAAAGACAACAGTGTTTCAGTTGCGACAAACTCGGTGACAAAAGAGCCAAACGCAGATCCAAAACGAGAGAAAAGAATTTAAACCACGAGAATACAAGCCGCCCTACCAACTTTAGCGCCTCAACCAAGATACCGAGGCATCGTACATAAACTTGGATACTTCCATGCGTATAGTAAAGCGCAACTTCAATTCTCACATAGCAAAGCCAACTTTAATTCTCACTAGCATGACCAGCCACCGCAACTCACCAACAGGGACGGTGTCGCCTGTCATGACGATAAAAGTGGCAGACGACAAAATACTTTCAGTTTAGCGCTCTGGTAAAGTGAGCCTTGGCGTCTATAATAATAAAAGCCTTTACAATAAAATTATATTGAACAATGTGTTATATTTACGTAATTTAGCTACAAACCTATCGTTAGTCAGGCAAGTCATTTAAAACGGTGGTCAAGTAATATTTAAATAATAAACAAGAATAATGAAACTGTAGGTACTGCTGGTTTGGTCTATAATATGTACAGATTGAAAACAAGTAGTAATGTTGCGTTCATATTGGATGTTGATAAATAGTTTGATAGTTTTGTGTGGTACCAGCGTCCGGGTGATTTAAGTTTTAACAATCTTCAAAATTTTGTAAAACAACAAACTAATATGACTACCTCTTAGATTTAAAAGTTAAAAGACTGCAAGAATGCTAGACATGATGCACTCGGATGTGTGCGATTCAGTGGAAATCACTTCGTTTGGTGGAGCAAGATACTTTTTTGATATTTATAGCTGACAGTTCAGAGAAGGTTTCTGTTTTGTTCCCACAGAGAAAGTTGGGGGCATTCGCAAAATTTCCAGAATTCAAAAACTAAGTTTAAAATTAATTAAAGAGTAGAATTAAATGTTTCCGTATAGGCAACATGTTAGAATAAATTAAAGATTTTTTGAGTTCAAAAAGGCTAGAACTATACATCATGCGATAACTCCATACATGTTTAATGAAAATGGGATAGCAGAAAGAATGAATCGAACTTTAATCGAAAAGTCGAAGTGCTTGCTCGTCGACGCTAACGTCCCTAAACCGTATTGGGTTGAAGCATTGTATATAGCTGCCTACCTCACTAATATTACTCTAACAATGTACCCTGGAGCATAAAACTCCTGAGGGGACACGGTCAGGAAGGAGCCAAACATCAGTCATCTGAGAGTATTTGTGTATAAAGCAACGGTTCATGTTCCAAAAGACAAAGATAGAAAATGTGATCGTAGAGCAAGGAAGGCAACCTTTGTCGGATACTACGATAATGTAAAAGGGTAACGATTTAAACTACCCAAGCCAAACACGTCTCGTAATTCGGAGGACTCTCAGCACAACTAAATAAATCAAACTAGATTTGTCAGGTGCGGTTTCATTACTTCAGTTCTTTGGGGAAAATTATGTTTTCCAAGACTTTTCCCGCCCTATGGTCGTGAAGTACCTATTAAAAGAATGTTAATTCAGCTGTTATCTCATAGACTAGCTGTTGTATACTTTTTGTTGGCTTGCAAAACCAATATGACACATTAAAAAATAAGAAAATTGAGAAACGCATAATAATTTACTGTTAATTCCACATTCTCTACAATTAACATTTTTTTGCCAATGAGTTTGCTTGCGTATATTTTTAATTTTTATGGTGGAGATTTTCTCCAAAAATCCATCCCAACGGAGCTTTTTGTTAGAATAAAAAAAATCGAAACTGGCACCCAGTCTAATGGGCGAGAAGGGATCATCGGTTATGGGTTATTCGGCAAATATCACCTATCGATTATTCGGCAAATATTCCAGTTTACTTATGTTAAGCGCTATGTCGACCACTTTGATACACGGTCGGGTTATTCTATTTCGTATCTTATTTTTGAGAGACACCCCAAGTATAGCTCTTTCTTTCGCTCGTTGAACAACTTTAATTAATAGATTAGGTCGACCGTGAGCATACATATTTTAGAACTGCACATCATCGCGTACATAATGCACTGGTACTAAACTTTTATTTATGGCGATTAGGTAATTGGCGCCGCGAATACCTGATGTAATTTCCCAAATACCACCAAGTCCAAACAAATTATTTTGTAAGGTTTATTATCGAAGTTGTTTCTATCCACCTCAGTCATTTTTATCAAATGGATGCACTCTCGAATAGCTTCATCAACAGTATATTATTATGTTTATCAGTTTTGGTACTATCTGCAAATTAAACGTGACTTTATTTTTGATCAGGTACCATATCCCACTCGTTTGGAAGAATTGTTTAAGTCAGCATCTTCGCCAATTACAATAGCGTTGCAGAACTCGAGGTGTAAGATAAACTCACCATTCATGTCGATACCTTGTTCTTTTTAAATATGAGGCCTTCAAGATATTTTCCAACGCGCTCATGAATAGCTTTAGAGATATAACATCTCTCTGTATTACTAGTCGGTGTAGCAGGATTGTAAATGCCAAATTAATGCAAACTCGATCTGTTTATCTAAACATAAGCCAACCAATCTGGATATAATCTTATCAAACCCAACCTAACCAACTTAAACTAAGGCATCATAAGGTTATTGTTATTTGCGTAAAAAGCTACTCTGATTTGAGGGACTGAAAGGATGTGTCTATTAGGCACTCTCTTCCTAATACTTTTATTTTTCGTCAGCTATTTAAAATGTTTTGAGCATTATTAGTTAGCACATTATGGAAATTTTCCATAATTATGTATCTTCGTTTATAGTACTATTGATTTAATTATATTTTATTTCTATACTTTAATGTATCTGATTGATACATATGGCAGATTTTTTGTTACGAGAGCAATCTCTAACAGCCAACCAGAACACCAATCCATCTCCGCTCGACGAGCGGCCAAGAATCGAGCCCGGGTCCCCGCTGTGCGCCTCGCAGTCAAAGGCCGTATGCCTTGTGATAAACTCAACACACCACGGAGACGACAACGACTTACTGAAAAGGCAGAACAACCCATTTTCTTCTCCTACTCTTTTCCGTCCAAAATCCGTACTATATTTTTAAATTCCAATCAAAATATAAACTTAAATCTTAACTTAAACAACTTTTGCGTTTCAAGCTAAATCGCTTAAGCCAAATCGTTCTAATATACTCAAAAGTTTGTATTTATTACTTATGCAGCTTGCTCAACTGCTTGACTGTCAGTAATTTAATTTCGAGTACTTTAGAGAATATTTCATAAAAAATCATACCTTATAATTTAATCTGTATGCAAAGTATTATCTCAAGAAAATTTAATTCAAATCTAAATTTTTTTACATGATGCACAAATAATGCAAAAGTTCAAACATGATGCAAAAGTTCAAACCATATTTTTGTATTTATCAACCAATATCTAAATGTTTGTATTTATAATTATTACCTTGAATTCACGTACTTTACATAAATTAACAATTCATATTAAGTTAATAAATATTCAGACCACCATTTTGTAAAATATACAATAACTATACAATAATTATAAATACTGACATTAAAAATGCATAAATGAGTTTGGTGTGTAATCTATCAAATCGATTTAATGAAGTTTGGAGGAGAAATCATTTAATATTTGGAGAAGGACATAAGATATGCGATGTGGTGAATGCTCCAAGACGGTGGGTTATATTAATATGCTTTCATTAGGTTCACTTGTAGCTAGTTAGTTTTTCATCTACTTCTAATTGTCATATCGAATTAAAACTTCTAAATTTTGATAACAATATGGTACCGTAGAGCTGACATGATGATAAATTTTACTTATTATAGATAGAAAATTCCTATTTCATTATAATATAATGGTTTTTAAACAGTAAACTATGTAGTTTCAAATGTGAACATGAAATGCTCCTATTTTATTTGTAAACAATCTATATATTAATATTAAATGAAAGGAATAAAAAAAATATATGACTTGTCCAACTACATATTTTTCAATATCGTTTTAATGGGACGTATAACTGTATTTTTACAGAACAAAATATCTTCTAGCAAATATGAAGTTAAATCTTAATTAAATTGTTCAGGGGCGAAATCATGGATAGCAGTCAAAAACTATTTTCGCATATTGTCTATTTATTTTCTATCTATTCTCTCTGTACGTATTCTTTATTTGTTTTTCTTTTCTACAGAATACTTGTCAAAATAACTTTCCATCCCCTATCTAATTTATTTAAATTTAGTGAATATGGCTTATTTTAAAAAAGTTTATCTGAAAATTTGCTACATTTTTTAACCGAAATACCGCTTATTTTGCTATTGCACGTAAAATTCGGCTTGTCTTTGATGGCGCCTTTTACTTTTACGAGGGCAGGTACAAAAGTTTACGGAAGAGGATTGCAAGTTAAATAAAATAATGAAACAATTTTTTTCAATATAATCTCCCTTTAGCTCAAGAAAATATTATGTCTTAAAATTAATTTCTCAAATAAGTATTTTTTGCCTTTGCTCTGAAAATGACCTGAAATGGTCTCCTTCACTCACTAAATTCTCTTACTCGGAGCTCTTTTTTCAGATTTGGGAATAAGTAAAAATCGCTAGAAGCTAGAGGTCGGGGTTATAGGGTGGTTGAATCAGCAATGTAAAGCCTAGTTTGTGAACAGCATCCATTGCAACTTTGCTTTTCTGAACCAGCGCTTTGTCTTACAAAAACAACACAACCCTAGCCCGCATCCGCGTCTCTTTTCCTTCATAGCTCCCTTCAGTTTATCCCATATGATAGCGTAAGTCTCCAATGATAGCGGTACCTTTTTATTTATAGTCAATCATTAAATTCCCTTCACAATCCCAAAAAACGGTTACTATCAATTTTCCAGTCGATTCCGAGACTTTGAATTTCTTAGGGGGTGGAGTGCCCTTTATGTACCATTGCATCGACTTTTGCTTAGACTCAGGCTAAAAGAGATGAAATACCGTTTAAATTTCAGTCCAAGTTCTTTCCAAAATTACCATAGGTTCCTCAGCATATAGATTCAAAAACTTCTTAGACACCTGGACTCGTTGCTTTAGACTTTTGGACCTCCCCTGGTACAATAGCAGATGCCTCGTCCATTTCAAAAATAAATTATGTAATATAATTTCACGTTGATTCTTAGTGAAAATGAAAAGTTCACAAAAATCGTAAAAACTTTTTTGCCCAAAATAGGAAAAATAAAAAAACAATGAATCTATTGAAATCTAATTTTTTTAACTCATATGTCTAAAAGCTGATTTAAATATTTCGAACATTGCCAAAATTATTGAATTTAACTTTTTAATGAAGTCCGTTCTTAATGAGCTCAATCATTGTTTATTGCAAAAAAGCATCAATAGGCGTATCTAAGAATATTTACATGACTACACGGCTCTTTACAAAATCTTGTATGAGTTTTATTGCATACCGATAGTTAATATTACAGGATCAATAATTTTTTTGAAAATCACAGTTTTTAGTAGCCGTTGTTCTACGACGAATAAGCTTTCTGAAACAAATAGAGGTATTAAATGAGTTATTGAGAAGGAATATTGTTACATTTTGAAACAAGGGATCATTGTTGAAAGATAGTTTCGGGACTTTTAATATAAAGGGATTACTTAAGACAGATTGTTGTACCTTGCAAAACTTCACCTATTCAGGTGGGCAATTAACAAAGATTGCTAAACTTTACAAATTGCCCACCTAAAGATGTTGTAATACAACGAAACCTAGGTCGTGGTAAAGAACTTAAAGAAAGTAGAAATAATACATCACGTAGGTTCATTTAATTGTGAATAATGAATTTCTACAAAATTAACGCCAAATATATTCAATATTTTTATTTCACATTAACCTTGCATATTTTTTTCTGTCTGGACACTATAAGCAATACAATGAAAATGTTTCACATCAAATAAATAAATTGTTTATGTATCAGACTGACAAGTATAGAAAAAGTGAAAGTTAAAATGAAAATTATATTTTTAAATGATTACTATTATTTGGTACAGAGTTTTTTGCTTTTAATTCCGATATTAAATATATATTTGTAATATGAATAGGTTTTCATAAATAGTTACCGGGAATAATGAAACATTTAGAATAAAATGAATGAACAAGTTTGTTATATATTATAATATAATTTAGAATTCAATATTTGAAATATTATATAAAAAACCCTACGCTGCTCCAGACATATTTTCCAGCTCATGAATATATAATCAGTTGTGGCAAATATTGAACATAAAAATTGCATTACGTATATCGATACTTCAAGATGCTTTAAAAGCTTTCATATTTTATTATTTGAATACCGATATTGGATAGCACTTTAGCTTTCATCATAATCTTTAACTTCTTTCTTCAATTTTCGAATATAATAAATAGTAGGACTTTGTTACCAACAAAGTAAGTTTGGTATAATGTCATATATACTTAAGAACGTTTAGTTTGTAAATATGAATGGAAATTTTAAAAAATGATCTAAGTTGAGTTGTTATTTATCCAGTGAATATGAATTAACAAGGCAGCAGAGATTACGATAAAATTGAGACGATCATGATATCTGTTATATTGAGCTGGATTATAATGGAGAGCTAAACTATTTTATAGGTACTTGTACTCAGTTCATTGAAATAACCCAGAATATCTGTGGCGTAAAAAAAGAGAAGAAGAAATGCTCATTATTTCTTAAATAAATGGTTTCTCCTAGGTAACCTTATTTAAATATCTTATAATTTTGTCCGTCCAATCATGTCTCGTATGCGTAAAATATTGTAATATAAAGAATAAGTATCGCAATGAAGAGCAATATTAACACCATATGAACGCGAGTCACATTTCCGTCTTCACTGCCTTAAAATATTAATGTAATGTACTAGGTGTAATGTGCTAAGTTCAAGGTCTATTAAAATTTCAGTTTTTAAAACTAAACAAAGCTAGCAAACTTGCTTTATTAGATTAATGAATGACAAAAAAATCCTGAAAAGTTAATTTGTTAAACGCAAGCAGAATACGAATTAGAAGTGTTCTATATATACTTAGGTGTACGAAAACACTAAGGATTCATGTTGACTCGACTAATTACACATATTTCACGTCAGTTTTTATCACTTACATTTACTGTAAATTACTTAGATTTAATCTTTCGAAGATTTAAATATATCTCGAATAACTCAAATATTAGCCAAATTTAAACGAGTACGTGTAGGTATTTTAATTAACTTTTATGTTTAATATAATTTAATTATTTAGATTCTCTTCTATCTTTGGGATATAGTTTTATTATCTAGAAAATATTCCAATATTTTTGGGATCGCAACATGTACAATATAATTGAGAATATTTAATAATTTTTTATTTAATTTTTACACTTAGGAACAAAATTCGAGTATACCATATCTAAACAATAATATACAACTTAATCCACTTTAGGTACCAAGAGGATTAAATCTCTTATAATGTATGGAATACTTGATAACACAAGAAAAAGAAGTAATTTCATATAATGAAATAATACCGTAGAACAAATTTCGTCACTTATTAATTATACTCAAATACTTACCAAAGCAGGTAATAAAAATGAATTTATTTAAATTATAAACTTGGTAAATATTTTGCCATGTTCATGAAGTTTCATTACCGTTATTATTCTCACGTTTTTTCGTGCTTTATTAACTTGCACAATGAAAGCCATCAACTGCAGATATCTGTATAGATGTATGTTTATGGACCTAATGATCCAATCGTCATACCTAGTATCTATTTAAAAGATTTTTAAACAGATCATAGCACTTATTTAAAAATCTTAGATTTTAACTTACGAATTCTAATAAATTCTTAATTATGCTCCTAAAAAGGCTAATCTGTAAGAAAAAAATGGAATAATCTAGCACACCCGTTTTATGATTCAGAGCTAACAAAACGAGTGGGTTTACTTTGTGATATATGTACAACAACTACCAAAATAATATTCATTGTCTATAAATTATGAAATATAGGATTTAAAATAGAGAATGAGTTGCTCAGAACATGGTCTCTCTCTGGTCTACCTGAAACATACACACTAACGAATATTCCAGTAATAAGGTTACAGATAAGTTCAGAGAAGTCCTGACCCATAGAGTCAGAAAAGCATAGAAAAACTAACTCGGTTAAAACTAAACTCTTACAAAATGTCAAGATCATTAGAGTGACACAACAGTCTTTCAATCTTTTCAAGTTTTTCGTCATAAAATCTGGTTATTATAGTGAAAACAGGTACAGAGTAAAAATCAAAATCAAAACAAAAAACAAAACAAAATATATTCTATGAATAACAGAAATACTTGCCACGTAGTCTCCAGCATTTCCATACATATGACCAAACGCAAAAAAAATATTACAAGAAATACTTCAACTCGACAGCAGAAACCATATCACTTATGGAGACAATTAAAGTTAAAAATGACAAATCTGCGTCAGAAAAAGGTTCCGGTCGATAAGTCAATGAGAATAGTACCTACTTATGGCACCAGCGTATCAGTAGCCATAATGAGTTTAGACAACGAAAGTACCGGTTGACTATTTTTGATAGACATTCATACATTTCTGTCATTGAAGATCAAAGTGAAGTAATTGCAAATTTAGTCATTATTACGTAACAACTAAATATTTATAATTGTCATATTTATTAAACACTAGCAGTTTTTACAATATAGAAAGCATTGTAGAAAATATTAAAAGTTATAGAGTTATAATTCCTACTTCCAGAACTGTGATAAATAGCAAAGCTTTAGTCTTTCTAGAGTTTGCTATGAAAATAAATTATATTTCAGTGAACTTGACAGTCAACACTGAATTACATGAAAATTATGTTTCTGAGAGTTTCAGTGACACATTAATTTCTACAGGCAGTATTATTGATTTCAACTTCTGTCTAAATAATACCTGTGAAAATGAGTACTTCAATCAAAGTATGTATTTACAAGATATGAGTTTTGAAACAGCGACCGGTTTGAATAAAACTCTTAGATCAAGGAACAAACATTATTTTCCAAAACAAAATGAAAACTTAAAGTAATTACATATCTTTTTACGAACAATTACGTAATCTCGTATTTCTAAATATCAATAAGGTAAAAGCATTAGCTAATTCTGAAACAAAAATTAGTAAAGAATTTTATTAAAGTGAAACACGAATATTGGTACCCACAGAACACAAAACCAATTAGACTCAAACGTTAATTTTATATTAAGGAGGAATCAAAAAAACACACATTACTAGTTTTGATTTTGTGTACAGGAACATGCACGAGGAGAAAATACCGACTAAAGTGATATATTTTCATTTACCTTCAGGTGTGATTCAAATCGATTGACCTTTTCTATATCAACTCAAAAAATTGGAAGATAGTTCATATTGATATAACCATAGCTTTCTTAAATGACCATTTAATAAAAGATCTTTAAATGACACAACCTGATTGACTAGAATGCAAACCATATTCGGCATACAAATTTAAGTAATATTTATACGGATTAAAAAGTACCTAGCCGCTGAAACATATAATTTCATTAATTTTTAAAGAAATTTAAATTTATTAAAATAAAGCTGATTAGTTATATTCAGATATGATGATACATACCCAATGAATAAAATTACTTTCAATGGAAGGAAAACGATGAAGAGGAAGACCACTTACCAGTTGGCTGGATGAGGTTGAGAGAGACTTAAGTGTTTTGGGAGTAAACCGATAGAGAGCCGTTGCGCCCGATAGCGTCAGATGGAGAAGGCTTGTGGAGACAGCTTTGGTCTGCAACAAGCCATAGTGCTTAAGAAAAAGAAAAAGAAGAAAGCTGATTAGCATGTATATGTCGAAAAAACTGAAGGAAAAAATTGTATCCTTGCCTTTATGTTGATAATTAACTGTTGCTTAGTAATGAACCCCATCTGTAAAGGAGTAATTTAAGACATTCGAATAAACTTTAGCTCAAAGAACATGTTCTGCTGCTAATTTTGGTTACACGCGTTACACGTAGTCAGGAGAATCCAGTGGCTACATCTTTATTAAAGTCACACCAGATACATTGAACACTTATTAAATAAATATTATATAATTGATGATAATTCCAATACTATTTTTGCTGATTTTTATGGAGAAGCTGCGGAAGAGTGATAGTCCATTTAAGAACAGTTTTTCAGATGAAACAGCTATTAAGTGATACGGAATATTTAAAAAAAAACCTCTTTGCTCAAATATTGGCAATAAAAGTAATAAAAGTGTAACAAATTTCATCAAATAAGCATATACACAATGACCGCAATTCTATGAAAGAAAATTATAAAAGGGTATTAATTTGAATTATTTACGGTACGTAAAAAGGGTGTGAAAACTCTAATTTTAAAAAGTCAAATTCTGTGGCACATAAAATTTAAATAAAAAAAAAATATTGAAGCATTTTATTTACCTGTCCTATTTAATTTAGAGGAAGTTGTTTTGGTTACTTTATATTTTTATGATTTAAATCCATCAAGAAATATTAATTTGAGAGGAGTGTTGAAATATTTATTTTTGTATAAATCGCGCCGCTTCTTTTTGCGGTCCTGTTTGCTTATGGCCGAGGTAAATACACTGTAACATACTCGCTGCTATTTCTACTTAGTGATATTACAAGTCGCAGTGATTACATGCACACGGTTTGGAATCAATAAATAAGTCTAGAATCTTTAAGGAGCTCATATTTTCACATTTTATTAACAATTCAAAACAATCATAACGAAAAAAGGAGGTAATCAAAAATATATATACAAATATTAACATCCAAAATATGAAATTATTTTCGTACCAATTTACGGGAATAATCATTAACTGCTTTATTTAAAAATGAATTTTGCAACACGTCGTTATTGTGGCACTTAGAATTATACCCAAGATAACTTGGAAACACATTTCTTTGTCAAACATTTATCGACTTCATCGACTTGAAGTCGAAGACAATTTTGAGAACACTCGCTTCTTTATCAACAACTGCTTCTATTTCAATAAAGTTTCTACCCAAGTTGTAAATTACTGCTTATATATTTAAAAACTTATACCTATCTATTAAACATGTTTGCCTACATAACATAACACTTGTACTATTCATATATACATGCAACAAAAAATAATCACTACAATCGTCCATTTTTTTTAAATTCTGTGTATACGAAATATTTCATTCAGTTTAAAATAATAAAAAAAAAATTGGCGTGCTTAAGACAACACAGTGAAATTGTATTGAAGTGAAATTTTTGACAACCAATATTAATGTATATGGTAAATTTTGAACATAAAAATTAAAAAGCAAGTAAAAGTAGTTAAATCAATATTTTGATAATAAATATACTATACTCATTCATTAAAATAAACTTTAACAATTTATGAAAATTATGCAATTATGAACAAAATACACCACGTAATAAATAAACACATTTGTCTGAAGAGAAAATATTGGATCGTCTGCTATCTTATATATATGTATATATACATATATACATATATATATATATATATATATATATATATATTTATATATGTATATATTATATATATATATATATATATATATATATATATATATGTATATATATATATGCATATTATACATATTGAGTTATTAAAACACGAAATATGAAATTATGAAAAAAATGGAATTGATCCCTTTAAAATGCTTTTCCACAGTACCAAACATCAAGTTACTTCTTTAAATCTTACTAAATGTGCCATTTTAATATAATATGCAAGACTGAAGATTTGAGAACAAAATTCAAAAAAGTATATATTTAACATCACATATGTATGAAGATGAATTGCATGCTATATGATTTAAAGGTAGAAAATATTATATACGGGTCAGAGCGCGATTACAAGTGACATGATTTATATTTTGCGACCATCACGATTACGCAAGGGACCGCCTCCGTTTTTAGTGCCGCAACATTACAATGAAATACAACGACACATTTTCCTTCATTCTTATCTTCACTAACTTTTAGGATGTAATATTAATAAAAACTGTTCAAATACTTTTGACCTGGAGGGTTTGCTCCTTAAGGGTAGAAAAATACAATTGTGTTACTTTTAACGTTAGGATTTATAAAAATAAGTGTAGGCTTAAAACATTGGAGTATAATATGCAAATGCTGCTTAACTCTTTTAATTAAATTACGAGTAAAGGTCAGTAAACTGATTCACCTACTTAGTTATTTAAGAAAATAAATAAATGTTTAATGATATACTAAGTCTGTACATACATTATTAGTCTAACTTATTGGAAAAAACCTCAATTAAATGGAAAGCAAAAAAAATGGGTATAAAAACTAGTATGTGACGCTGATTAATTATAGGTTTAGAATAAAATAATTTTCAAGTTTGATATTAATACTGAATTTTATTAATACAATAATTACCCACAATTAAATGAAACTACGTGATGTAGTATTATTTCCACATTCTTTAAGTTCTTTACCACGACCTAGGTTTCGTTGCATTAAAACATCTTCATTGGGTTATTAGCAAATATTCTAATATCCCACCCGTCTTTGCTAATAACCCAACTGAATATGTTGTAATACAATGAAACCTAGGTCGTGGGAAAGAACTTAAAGAATGTGGAAATAATAGTACATCACGTAGTTTCATTTAAATGTGAATAATAAATTTCTACAAAATTAACGCCAAATATGTTCAACAATAATTACAGGTACAAATATTTATATACGGCGGTTTAATATGTATAAACTATTAAATACACATACTATTAAGACATTTTAGATTTTATTTTAGTTGTATAATAAAGAATACGGGATAAATTTTCACAACGCTGCCGTCCTTAATAAAATCAATCGTTTAGATATATTAACTTTAATCAGTAAAATCTACAAAACCTATTAAACATCTAGGAACCTAGATTAAACAGGAGTAAAATTTATACTATGAGGGCTTTATACCTTAGACATATATAATATAGTATTTCCATTGAATTATTTACAAAAATTAATGCTAATTTTCACTTTATGTGTATAAATAAGAGATTTGAAATCATATGTGACGTTTCAAAGTAAACTTTAAATGAACTTCTAGTAACCCTGTTTCTTCATAATATTGACTTTAACGGTGTTAAGATTGACAAGGAAAGGGGGGTTTGGATACACCGGCATATCATCTACGATAGCTTTAGGATTACCTTGCACAAAATTCTTGAAAAAATAGTTTTAGTATCGTCATTTTTATAATCTGTTCTTTCAGTTGAATGAATTTCTATCCCACACGAAATATGTTTCTGCCTCAAATGGTTTTTAAGAAAACAGCTTTGAACAGAGGACGGATAGATTATCATGTGAATGATATACTCATGAATAGAAAACATGAATAGAAAACCTCGGCTATTAAACTGACTCGTGGTTATGGGTAAATCTCACTAATGCTTCCTAAATTCATATGATGAATAAAATGCACTTTCACTCTTTTCCTGAATTGTAACTTATTCATTTCGTTTCTTATTCAGCTACCCATCTTCTTTTAATTGTCAGTACTGTGTTGTTAATAGTATTTTTAATTATGTTTGAATAACAGATTTTTAAAAGTGTGGCTGGTTTCTGTATTCTCGATTCATTACAGGTAGCGCACACGTCTTTTTTAAATTTTATTATTAGTTATACACACACACACGCGCACACACGTGTATGTGTGTGTGTGTATTATAAATCCTACACTACAAATATTATTTTAAGGAAATAATGAAATTTCATTATTTTCTTAAAACATATGCTATGTTTTAAGAAAATAATGAAAATTCATTATTTATGTAGTAACAAGTGTTAAGGCAGTACTCTTATAAATATTTTTCTTTTACTAAAATTTTATTTCATTGTGACCACTAAAAAAATATTCTACAATATGAAATTATATGTATCTAATCAAAGTACGTATTATTTACCAGATGTAAGTTTTGATACACATTCGAATATTTATTATAAGTTTTGATACACATTTGATTTTGATACAGGTTAGAATAAAGCTCAGGGATCAAGAAACAAATATAAATTTTCCAAAACAAAAGGAAAACAAAAGTATTTACATACGATTTCATGAATTACTAAATTTCAATAAGGCAAAAACAACAGTTATTTCTGAAAAATAAATTCATAAACAATTTCATTAAAACGGAACACGGATATTGGTCGAAAAACCACGAAACACAAAACCAGTTGGATTCAAATATTAATTTTAAAAAGGCCTACGTTACTAGACTTGGCTTAGCTGTAACTCTTGTGGCAATAAGTCAGTAATATGCATCAAATAGATACATTAATGTAGATAAATAAATAAATAAAAATGTTTGTAAGCAGATATTTTTAAAAAGTTCAATTCTATGACGCGTAAAATATAAATGAAAAAAATTAATGGAAGTATTTAATTCCGTATCAGTTCATTTGCTTGTCCTGCTTAATTTTCTGGACAAGTTGTTCTAATTACTTTATGTTTTTGCTATTTATATCTGTCAATAAATCCTAATTTGATAGAAGTGTTGAAATATTTGTATTGCATTTTCGTGTGAATTGCGCCGTTTCAGTTTTTATGGTCCTTGTTGTCTATGACAGGCGGTCAATAGATTGTGACCGACTCACTGCTTTTCTTTCTTCTGCTTAGTGATATTACAAGTTGCCCTGTTTACATACACAAGTTTCGAAATCAATAAATGGGTCTAGAATACTTAAAGTACTCATGTCTTTCACATTATATTAAAAATTTAACACTAAAAATAAATTATATAACAAAATAAATCTATAAAATCCATAAAAATCTATAAAGGCCACAAAGTACAAGCGAAAATTCTAGCAGCCAATATACGGGTATGTGGGAAATGTTGAATACGATAATTAAAAAGCAAGTACGAGTAGTTGAATTAATATTATGATAATTAATATATTACATTCATTCATTAAAATATGCATATGTATATATTACATTTATTCATTAAAACATGCAATACACCATGTAATAAATAAATACATTTGTCTGAAGAGAAAATATTAGATTATCTGCGATCTTAAGTATAGGGTAAATAAGTAGCTAGTATCACCAATAAAATTCACATAAGGATTCAGTTAAGCTGAAAACATCACATTTTTTACTCTGAATAGTGCGTGCGTTTGTGCGTGCGTGAGTGCGCACATACGAAAGCGCGCACGCACGCACGAATGTGTGTATGCATTCGTGTATGTACGCATGCACTCACACACGCAGACATGCACGCACGCACGCATGCAGGCACGCACGCACGCAACCAGGTACGCACACACGTATACACGCACATGTACATGCACACGCACACTAACTCACACACGTACACGATCACCATCGCGCACACGTACTTACATATGCACACATACGCACACGCACACTTACACGCACACGCCCATGTGTACGGACACGCACACATACATACAGAGAGAGAGAGAGAGACACACACACGAATATATTTACTAAACATCAAGTTACTTTTTAATTGTACTAAATATGTCATTTGAATATAATATGCAAAATTGAGTACTTAAGAACAAAATTCAAAAAGAATATTTTTAACATCACATATGCATCAAGTTAAATTGCATGCTATATGATTCAAATGTAGAAAGCATTTTATACGGGTTGGACCGCGATTACAAGTGCCATAATTTATATTTTGTGACCGTCATGATTACGTGAGGGACAGCCTTCGCTTTCATCGCTGCAACATTGCTATGAAATACAGTAACTTATTTTCCTTCACCCCTACCTTCACTAACTCTTAGGATGAAGCACTAATGAAAACTGTTTAAGCACTTTTGGCGTTGAGAGTTTGCTCCTTATAGGTAAAAAAATACAATTTTTGTAATTCTTTGGATTTACAAAGATAAGTGTAGGCTTATAATAATGAGGAAGAATATGCAAATAGTGTTTAAACTTTTTATAAAAATTAGTAAACTGTCCCTTAAATACGTGACGTGATTTTCCTGATGTTAGGATTCAGGTGACTTAAAATTTTTGCTGCTTGGACGTGAAGGATTGTTTGTAAGTCGTACAGGTATATTTAGGAATAAGTATGGTGAGTGAACTTTCAGGTCAAAACTCAAGGCTGAGAGTAGACAAATCTTCCAGTTTGCCAGTTTTTAAGGTTTACAAGAGAATAATCAACACTAGATTTATTAAAAAATGTTATAATTCTACCAAAATATAATAATTGTGACATAGATACCTTCGGTGTATGACTTATAGTTTTTTTTAATGTAGGTTAAGTTATATTCAATTTTGTTCAATGTAATTTAGGTTACGCTGACTGGAACAAATGTGCCTTGACCTTTTTACCGTCAGGCGATGATATCAACAACAATTCATATACAAACGCCACCAATCAAATGATTGCAATTTATATAAACCTCCAATAACCCGGGCTAATCACAAAGGTACGCTATTGCGATCAAATGCGAGCTTTGAGCCGAAAATCACTCAATCATTATTTGTGAAAGTTTGTTGCGTATGTTTATTTAACAAAATTATATATTTTTGTTGACAATAATATAAACCTAAAACATTTATAAAAAATGAAATTTACATAATAGTTCAAGCGTTTATTGTTTCAGACGTTTTTACCTTTATATTTTACTAAAATTGGGTCTATTTGATTTTAAATTCGTGCATTCCTTACTCTCTTGTCGTTGCAAAAACGCGGTAGTGTTGTGTCATATTGTGATAAGTTAATAGCAATCTATTATATACAAATTAATATGAATTTAATAAAATAATTATAAATAATTGTCTATTCAGCGCTGCTTCATGATTTACCTAAAGCCCCACGGTTTGTAGTAAAGACGAGACTAGGGTGATTTCTGCACATCCCCTAATTAAGTAATGTTTAATTTTATCTCTAATTACGTGACTGTAATTATGTGCTTTTTTTCTTAATTTATATTATATTATTTGTTTACAAACATAAATAAATTTCTATTTTTAATACGATTTTTTTTGTTAATGGACACAGCTGTTTTCCTGCCGCTAAACCTAAATGCAAGTACCTACACGTACACATTTCTGGGTCTAATGACGTTATAATCATATTTAAAACTTGATCAAAATCATTAAGTTTTTTTTTGTTTAAGGTTAATTACAAAAGTAAAATTTTTAAAAATAATGTAAATATAGATTTTCATATTGACACGCGCCAATTTTGCCCACAGTGACTATTGGCGCATGTTTATGGGGTTCTTGTCACCGACATAAGAATTTTCACTTTTGCTTAACCGGATTTATTATTTTTTGATCTACGTTATTAACAATTCCTGTCACAAATAATAAAATAATAGTCTTCATTAGTTTCTTTACTCATGTCACTAACCCTTTCAATGTAAACTCACTCTTATATATGTATGCGCTCATTGTGTGGGGTACAATTTGATATGTATATGCTCATGGTTGTATTGAAGGTCAATATGCAATATATTATTGTAAATATTGTTCAGTAACCATCTCTGTTATACTATAAATTTTGATGTATAAAATATAATTTAAATATATTTTGAGACCATCATGCCTAGGAAAGTAACGGCCTGTATTTTACAATGCCATAATTTTATAATAAACTATAGCAACAAATAAAAGTATACAAATTTCTTGCACCAATAAATTTTGCTTCATTTTGAATTAAGAAAAAATCGATAGAATATTAGGTTTCCGATTCAGATTTACGTTGATATGACAGCTTATTTTAAAACAGTTAATGATACAAACATCACTTGGAAAAATTATATCTGATCAACAATAATTATATTTGAATGAAATTAACATGTAAATGATAATACACAAACGTTAATTTATAATACACATAATAACACACTAGCTAAAAAAATTAAAATGCAAATATGAAAAACCAGAACTCATAAATAAAAGCAAAAACTATAAACAAAAAATAATAAAACTGTGAAATTTGTAATTTAAGTATAAAAAAACGTTACCTCATTGAGAAACATCATATTTGAAAATAACAAATAATTTTATCTGCCTCTTTAGACAGACAGAGATAAAAATGATCCATTGTAATAGTATTAGTTTCTATTTATGTATCGATTAAATTATACTAGAAACACAACCTAAAGATATACACTTTTTGAAACAATAAGTCAACAATTTTATTTACAATCGTGTATTAAGATAGTTCTCTAAGTGTCATCAGTAAATTGTACTAAGGGAAGTGTATAACTTGCTTGTTTTGTCTTCTTTCTCTAATTGTGTTATGTCTTTACGTGTTGAAGAGATGGCTAAATTTTTTCACATCTCGATTATTTAATTGTAAATTTATTTCAGTTTGTAACGCACTTTTAGTCAATATCCTATGGTTAGTGGCCTTTATAGACTCTATAGCCACTATTAGGTACATGGTTATTTTCCATGATCATGTGATTAGGATAACTTCTAATAATTTTATGTAAATAAACACCTTTTTTTAGTTTAGGACAATTTTTTATGATTTAGTAAATCTTAAAGATTTATCAAATTATAAAAAAATTACTTGCAACCGTATAACAAAATTTACTTGCAAGATGACATATTTGACAATTTTGAATAAATTCTTAAATAAAAAATATTCTTTTGTTCGAAATACATTTAAACAACTTTACTATATTTTAAAAGAAATTCTGGTACAGAAATAAAGACAAGAGAAACGATATTATGAGAACTTTGTTGAATTTATTTAAGTAAAAAGTTACTCACGAAAAGATATATGAAATAATATATAAAGCATGACTGAAGTAAATATAAACCATACTAAAAAAGGATAATATTTAAAAGTTTCAGAAACAGATCGTCTATGGAAATTGTGTATCCATCACTAACTAAAATAAAATATTTGATATTCTGTTAAATGTTTTATTTCTGAGAGACTTATAAACACTTATAAAAAATACCGCTTACTTGTACTTTCATGCAGGTTTCAACTTAAGCGCTTCAATAACTGTAATATGACGGATTAATGATTAGTGTGAACTAAAATACATTTATAGTGTTTGAACAAAAGTAGATTTACTTGGAATTTCTTGTCGACGGTAAAATAGTTTTCAAAGAGAAATTACATTCAGCAATGTTTTAGGACGCTTCAGTAAGCGAGATAGAACAATGCTGGCATAAAAATCCACTATGAGAGGTTTTATGTCACCCAAGTGAACGAATTTCGTAAATAAAATGCGGTCATTAGTCACAGCCAGTCGACGAAAGTATCAAAGGAGGATAAATTTGTCTTTTGCAAAATTTTGCGCCACTGGTATAAAATGTGGCGAAATATTTTTGGTAGAAATTCTTTTTTTATCTTGTATTTTATTAAAGAATATTATCTATAAGATTGCAGATTTGGATAGTCGTTTTCTTTTGTTTTGAGGTATAATGCATATGTATGTACTTATGTAAACTTTGAAGTACAAACATTGGAGCTGCACTGATTGACAAATAGAAAAGCCGCACTGATTGAAGAACAAGAAATGACTTCAAAGGATGTTTATAATCATTTCATTAATCAAGATTGATCCAGTTTTCAGTTTAATTATAAATACGAAAAGATCTATCTCCGTTGTTCATTATAATTCGTATATTGAGTTATAGAGTAGGCTATATAAGTTTTAGACTAAAGAAATTAGAATTTAATTAAAGTTAAATTCGAATTTATTTTTCAAAAGCAGTTGATGGTTATCGAGCTTCAATTTTGTTGGTTTTGTTACCTTGTTGAAGTTATGGATCGGCCAAAATTTTGTTGCTCTGTAAGAAACGATTTCAACAACTTTGTTTGGCTCGTTGTGATTGGCGTAAAACATCAGACATCGGATATGTTAAGTAAATTTTGTAATAATTAAATTGTCCGCTATTTGCTTTACTTGAAAAAAATCTGAAGTTATGAAACTAAATCGATTGGTTATATTTTAATATTCGATTTTAAGATTGCGTTTCGAAGCAAATATATGAATTTTGCGATTTCAAGGTTCTTTTTGGAAATCATTTTTATGGTTTACAAATCATTCTTAATTACATCAATGATAACAGTGCAACTATGCCAGATGTAAGATATATGATCGATGGACAGGATTTCTATCACTTCTTATGTAAAACCATACATTTTCTTTGAAAATGTAATAATGTTTTTAATAGCAAATAAAAATATAATTTAAATTTTTTATGTAATAATGTGTAAATAATATTATATAACTTTTTATGTAATAATAATTCCTTTTTAAGAGAAATATATAAAAGAGATAGTTAAAACATCGTTTTGTCCATAAAAAATTATTGTTCATGTTAGGTAATAGTGATTAATCCATGTAACTTAAACATTTAACTTATTGAAAGTCTTATAAACTTTTCTTTTTTTTTGTTTTCTTCCTATGCTTTTTACGCCTAACCATTATTTAAAATTGGCAGATATTTTTGTGACATTTAGGTTTATGCATACTGTATAGTATTCACGAAATTAATACTTTCACAATGAAGTGTACATTTTTAGTGAAACGTAATTTATATAAAAAAATTTAATGCAATTTATTGAAACTTATTGCAGTTAAATTATGTGGATTTAAATTTCATTTATTTGTTCTTAATATACACAAATTAAATGTAAAAACAAAAATTATTCTCTTACGCTTATTTAAATTTATATATATATATATATATATATATATATATATATATATATATATATACATATACATATATATATATATATATATATATATATATATATATATATATATATATATATATATATATATATATATATATATATATATATATATATAACTAACTGGTAGTTTTCTTTTGTAATTATAACGATAACTATTTAACTTTAATGCAATTTTAATGCACAACTAACATGCACGACAAGGGTAAATATTCAATGCTTTCAAAATAACCCATTACTTAGACTGTACTTCATAACAAAGTGAAATTAGAATTACATAATTAAAGGCTATTTCACCCATAAGAACTTATGATAGATGTTAAGGATGGAATTTGCCTCCTACGAAATTATGACCTCGTACCACGTGACTGAGCGCGATTTCGAATATGCAGCGTCAGTCACATAGCTTATAATATAGCTTACACAAGTTTCAAAACCTCCTAAAGCTTTTCCTGGTGGTCGCCATAGATGGCTATATTATTTGTGTAAAGGGTTCATATTCCGTTATGGAGACAGATGCAAATATAATGAGTGATTTTATGAATAAAGATTAAAATCAAATTCATTTTTTACTTGTACCAAATGATATTTTTCTTTTGGTTCGAGTGTTTAGGGACAGCTTGACTATTATCAAAGCTTGTGGTTACAAATGCCATATTCCACCTCAAAGGATAGACAAGAAACCCAACTGACAACTGATTAGGCCAACAGATCAAGACTGGTCACTATGTGCCGCTTGATGGTGGAAGTGGTTAACGGCAGATTCAAAAGCGATTTTAAGCTATTACGCCAAAATATGCCTTCATAATTTTTGTTATACATAATAATATCTTTCTATTATATCATTGTTTCTTTGTATATATCATTGCTTCCTATTGGAGAGGGTACTAGAGTCCGTGTAAAAATGTTTTAAATTCTATTTGACACTGTATTAAATCCCTTTGTCGATATAATTTTCACGCAAAGCTGAGGTATGAAAATATGCGCAGTGATGCACATTAATTAAACTAGCAGTAAATTTCGTAATCCAAGTGTGATATTTAACATATCTCATGTTTTTGAATTTTATCAAATGCATTATAAAGAAAATATTGATATTTAATGTTTATATAGTATCACCTTTGAACTATGGAAATTTTAAAATAAAAAAAAATGCATGACAAATACATTAAAAATTATACAAAACGTTAATAGGAAGAAACAACAAGAGATGGTAAATCTAAAAAGATTCAGATGTTCTATGCTGTGCGAGAACGAACTCGGCGGGACCACTTAAAATTTGAAGTCTTAAGTCGCGAAAGTTGAAACTCTTATTGGCCATATGACCGTAATTCTACGTCTCCAAAGCACCAACCGTTTCCTAGCATAGCCCAGTCTGATTATTTTTTTCATTTTAATATACGAAATCCTAAAAATAAATCAAAACTAAAATAATTATAGTTTAGTGAAAACTTATATGAATACATATATATATATATATATATATATATATATATATATATATATATATATATATATACACGCAGAGCGCAATTGGCTGTCGACTAGGACCGGTTTGCAAATACCACGGTCTTCAAATTTGGAGTGAACACTAAATGAAATGTAATTTCGTGCAGAGGTTGAGAAAAGGAGATGGAGCAGTTACCTATATTCTTGAGACACATACTAATATTTTACATTACAGTCAGATATTTATATAGCAAACGTAAATACAGCGAGCCACCTTTTTAGGGTTACTTTGTCCTCAAATTAAAACTTTGAAATAATGTTACTATTTACAAAGTTTAAACGGAAACATAAAAGAGAATATAGATAAATTTAAATATATTGGGCTCCTTTGTTTTTTCGACATTGATAAATAAGAATGAACATGTCAGTAAAATTATACCGTGAAAACGAACAATGAAAAATGTTACATCTGCTTCCTCTTTGATTTTCTTTTCTAAAGATAAAAAAGAGACTCTTAAAAGTATAAATAATATATATAAAGAAAACAACTACTTTCTGGTACAATTATGGATAAATAGAATGAATTGAGAAAAAGAGTATTTGAATTGATTCTAATATCTTTCATTTCCTTTTCAGGATTTTGTTGTTAATCAGGGGTCCCTCATTCTTTGCTTTTTCTCGACGTTCATTCATCTTTTACAATTTTAAAATTTCTACGGTTTTACTTATGTGCGTTAAATATTACAAGTATGATTTTCAATTGGGGATTACAAGTATTATATAGAGGACTGTAAAAAGAATATTTACATCTCCATGCGATCGGCGGGGGCAACATTTTTCAGGCACGCATTAAGTGGGATAGCATTGGATAGGACATTCAAATTAAAATTGTGTTTACATATACCACTTCTCATTTTCAAGTTCTGATTGGGATAACTTAAGCTTCAAAATTAAAAGCCATGGAGACACCATTCTAATTTTTTAACCGTGTATCAGAAAAACTACAAAATATAACATATCATTAGAACTTTCAATTAAAATTATATCAGTTATACTTTTAGATACTTTCATAAGATATAGATGTAACTAGGGAACACTACGTTATGCATGTTCTAATAAGCGTTTATCTTGTTGTTGTACGTACTCGTATTTTGACTTTTAGTAATCTAATCTTGATAATTGCGATACCACAAATACTGTAAACATACATTCTTGAAATATAAAGTCTAAAATTGGATATTTCATTTCTTTATTTCTAAACATATTTATGAAATCTACGATAGTCTACAAATTTTATTTAATATCCTTCATTAAGTGTAGGTAGTTTTAAATAAATTTTTAGCCCGTTAAACTCGAACATATTTTTGGGAAAATGTAACATACTTTTAGGGTTCGTTTGATTAGATTCTTCTCCACGTCTTTGATTTAATGGATTTATTCAATTTTTTTAATAATGAGGTATTAGCTGAAATAAGCGTGAAAGTACAATGAAATACCACACAATTTTATTTCGTTATTTACATGGTAATTAGGTGGTGTGAATGCAAAATTCTCTCTTCTATTGGACAGATATTTTATAAATTACTACTAAAATCTAGTTACCTAATTGATGTCGTTAATATAGGAGCTTCCATATAGAATTATTATTTATACGGTTATTAACTAAATAAATTTAGACACTTCTCTTATTAGTCGATGACAAATATAGGTCTAGTGTATCAGCGATAAGATGTATGTTTATAATATAATCGTTAATTATTTGTAGCTATGTTATCTTCAATAAATTTAAAAGGCAAATTGATGGTCCAAAATTTCAATTTGCAGCCAAAGATAAATGATATCAGCTAGAGAGAGATGAGTCTTCTGAGGAATCTCGTCTCAAATGTATTTAGAGGTCAATAGAATTAAAAAGATAAGTTATTTTCATAAAACATTTCTATTGATTTTTTGACTAGGCTATCTATTCACGGCTTATATTACCTAGAACTTTTCGAACAATTCCTTAAACTTTTAAAATGTTTACATTCATTGATTGAATATATTTGGGGTTAATTTTGTAGAAATTCGTTATTCACATTTAAATGAAACTACGTGACGTAGTATTATTTCTACTTTCTTTAAGTTCTTTACCAGGACCTAGGTTTCGTTGTATTACATCTTCAGGTGGGCTATTAGCTAAGAACTAGCTAAGTATAAAACACATCATTTAGAAAGGAAAGAAATTGATATTAAACAAAGGCGCGTAGTAGAAATATTGCTTCCACAGTTAAAGAACATAACGTAAGTAATTTATTTAAAATTTTCCGACCTTACCTAAACGAAAGGCACAGATTAAAATAAAAAAAATATTGGGTTTATTAAATTTACATACACTATTAATTTACATACACTTAATTTACACTTTATTCATATTTCAGGAATACATTTTGCTTATTCAATTCCATAAGAGAAAGCTAAATGCCGTCAACATTTGGTGAAGGTAAGATAGTAAAATTTATTATGTGATTTTCCGCTTCCCAGAAAATAAAAAAAAACAAATTTGAATTTAAACACTTTCAAACTTAATTTAAGATGAATATAAATTTAATTGAATGCGTGTAAAACTATTAAACACATGGTATCCAGTGACTGCTCTGAAAAAAAAGCATATCAGAGCTAACGTCGGTTTAGCTACCATCTATATTCAAGATATCAAGATATACTTTTTTATGCATGAAGTCCGTTAAAAAAGCGCATAAGCATAAATTGTTAGAATTATATAGCGAATAGGCAAAATGGCTAATTGGTATTTGGGAAAGATGCACGTATAAGGAAATTTTCCGTTTACTTAGCGCGCACAAGCTTCCTGTAAATCTATTTAAAACATAAAAGAAAAGCCAAAAAGGCAATCAATAAAACAACAGTCAAATGTATGTTGTGCATACTTTAAGATAAAGTTAGATGACAGTTGACTTTTATATATGTTAAAAATCATGCCCCTATCCGTTTCTTATGTTAACAACTAAATAATGCTTATTATTGCAACGTGTTTTCCGTAAGGTTTGGATCCTACGGTTGTATACGTTATCATGATTATTTATTTTTTCCATTTTTCCGTATCATATTATGTGGTTATCCAATAATTATTAAATAATACTTTTAATATGTTTTTATTTAAAATATTACTGAAAAACAGAGTTTCAAAAACATGAAAAAAAAAACTTTTTTGACGTGTCTCACAAATTAGTGATTTTAACTGTATTCATTTCTGTTGATAGTCTTACTAACAATTTTTCTGATTTCTTGTAGATTACTTAGTATGTTCTGATTCCACTTGAAAATTATTTAGTAGGGTACTCTATAATATTATGCGACTGAAGAAAAAATGCTGCGTGACCTAATTTATGGTGGTATATTTAAAGAGATACATTAGACATTTTACTCAATAATGCCTCTTATTTTGGCTAAATTTTGTGAAAAGGGTCGCTATGGATGAGGATTATTACAAAGATAGAAATATTCTTTGAATCTTTGGAATCTCAAATCGCTACAAATATTATATGTTGCTTTGTTCGATTTCCGTCTTAAATGGGATTCGCGAAGTAAGACAGATGTATTTTCATTAAATTTCCATTTTGTTTTGTTTTTTACTCACTGTAACTTTTTGCACCGTCACTGTAACAATTTACTCACTGTAACAATTGCTAAGTGAAGGAAATATCGAACACGGTTCTTTTTATATACTCTGCCAGAGATATTTGTGCAGCTTGTGTAATATACCAAGGGTTGCTTGGTAGTGTTTATTTTAATTGCTGGCCTGATATTTTTCCTGAATTTTAAACAATTGGATATTTATATGAAACAAATGTACTGTAACTTTTTAAGTATTTGACTGATTTGTTTTGTAAATTATTTTTGCTAAATTTTTAAATTTCATAAAATTAAGAGGCTAATCGTTGCGCATGTGTTGCATTCAATGAGTGCGCAAGACATACTTGTTATTTTTTAAAATTCTATCTCTTTCCTTCTTTGAGGTTAGCTAAAAGCATATTCATGCAACATTTCATCAGAAAAACCGAGGAATTACAAAGTTATAAAACACAAACTAATGGCTGAATGGACATAACTAAATTAAAGGTGTTCGCAGTTCCTACGTAATCATAGAAAGACATATTAAAGCACACACATTAATTATTTCTTGCGCTTAATTTAACTTTCTTCCATTGCATTATCTGTCTATAAGTTTAAAAATTGTTTTAAATTTTCGTTCATTTTCTGTTGGAATAACATTACATTTTGTTTTCAAATTCACTGCGAACTTTAATTAAATTTAATAAAACGGTAAAAAAAATAGTCATCTTAACGGTTTATACCAATAAGATTTAGAGGAGTGCTTCCACAATGCACGTGTCGTCAAATAACACGTGTCGACATGGAAACCTCGAAAATTTACTTTGTATGACTTCCTTTTAGTTGATCGTAAATGGAGCAGTGCCGAAAGCCTGTGGAAAGCCTACTGGGGATTAAATGATTTATTCGCTCACGTGTATGTCTACGCCACGTGGTTTTATTAAATTAATTTAGCAAAAATATTTAATAAAATTAAATAGTTTAACCAAATAAATTTATTTATTTCACGTACACCTCAAATTGTTTAAGCGGTATATACATAATATTTTATTACAAAATCATGTACCGATATTGTTAAACTTTTGAATGATGATATGGATGTGTATTAATCATTTAGAAGACGATGCGCATTTACATGGTTTACTGGAAAATGTCTTTCGCGTAATGGGGATTGCCGTAAAATAATTTAGGATTTTTCTTAAGCCGGCGGAAGATACCATTATCCCTTAAAGCAGTGATGCTCTTACGATGTCATTGGAACTTGAAAGCTGTTGTCGTTAGAGAAACGTTAATGTTACAGTCGTAAAAATACCTGTGCGTTGTAACTGCCTTCCCTATAAAGCAATATTCTGAATTAATAAAAATATTTACAGGTATTTTTAAATGTAAATTAACTAAACTATAAATATATAAATATATATAATATAGGAATTAATTCCTTTTACAATAAATATGTCGCGTATAAACACAGGTATGGTGTCAATATATATCAATAGAAGCAATACATTAATATGTAACTATTTACTTACTAGCTTATTAAAATAGTTATGAAAGATTCACATATTAACAGAGCTGGATTTTGTGAACAGTATGTCGTCAGTTGTAATTTCTTCTCGGCGCTCGTCTCGATGTCGGTTTCTTAATCCCAAATCTAAGAAGTGTGGAAATCGTGCCATTCTGTAGAGTATGTGTATATATATATATATATATATATATATATATATATATATATATACACATTTCGTCGACACACCGTTTATGGGAGTTTTTTAAAATAAAACTGCACAATATTTTACAAATGATTTACAATTTTGAGTCAAGCCCACCTTGTTTTATTTAGGATCTCAAGGCTTTCAACTGACCGACAGTTATCATTATTACCCCACGTCCCCATCCCTCCTTTTTTTAATAGTAATTAAAACTTAAAAATAATATAAAGAATTGGTGATATTAAATTTAATTTAGATTAAATTATTTATTTAATAGTTTATTCTAAATTTTATCTTATAAAATACTACGAGTTATTATTGAGATATATTATTAAGACTTTTATTAACATTTTTAAAACGGACGACAAAAAAAGGAGTGGCGAGAACTCGGGGAATAATTAGAAAATGACTTATAAATTTAAAAACATTGAATGAAAATTCAATTAAAAAAAGTTAATATTTTTAAAAACGATTAGCATTTCATTTGTACTTAATTATTTATAACAATTATGCCATAGTGACTAAACTAATTAATTAACTCTTAATTTTGATAATTTTTACATTTAAAATATTTATTTATTAAACTCTGACAGACAGGATAAAATAAATTAAAGTTAGTTTAAATAAAATAAACTTTTAATTTAGTGAAATATTTTTATAAAATACTGATCAATTTCAATTTTATAAATTTTCAGTGTTCAAATATTTTACATATTAATTTTAAAATTGTTCTTCATATTATAAAATAATTTAATTTTTTGTCAAATTATTAATTTAACGGTTTAATTGATCCAATTTAATTTTTTACATTCTAACTATTTCTTACTGCAATGGAAAATTATTTTGATTTAGTTATAATTACAAATTAAAAGTTTCAAAAATAGAATCTGTTAAAAATGTATCAACTTTCTATTAATTTTTATTGGTAATTCTTTATTGTACTCTTTTATATATTTACAAAAAGAGACTGCAGCTATTTTTTCCCTCAAAATAAACATTTTTTTTTCAAAAGTTATGCAGTTAAAGAACTGTAAGAAAATTTGATCCAAAGAGAGAACAATTTGATTGATATTTTTTTCTAGAGACAATTATCGATAGGAAAACACAAAATCTCAGTAATATTCCAAGTAATAATCTTAATATTTTTTTCATTTCATTTATTTTAATTAAATTGAAAGTCAGTCAGAAATTTAAATATCAGTCTAGTAAATAATTATAAATCTGTATAACGAGGCTCATTGTTTAAACAAGACGTCAAAATTTAGGAGTAAAATTAAGTTCTAAAAATTATTAACCCATTTATATATGAAGGTATAAAAAGGTAATAAAATATTAAATACTGGAAATTTATTTGATTGACTCTTCGGTCTTCGTTTAAATAAAATTTAAATTTCAAAAATACTACAATTTAAATTGGAAATGTCACTTCAATTTTATGTCAGCTAAATTATTTAACAGAAACACTATTTACAAACTGTTTAAATTTTTTAGACGCCCGTAATATTTTACAGAATCATCGCAGCTTTATTTGTGGTCCTAGTTAACATGTTTATTTTTTTTCGTATTTTCTCTTCTTTATAATAATAAAGCACATAGAATTTAAGAAAAATAATATCTCCTTCAAAATATTGATAATATTTTTATTAATTTTACATTATTACAATGAGCATAATATTCTCTATTATGTGTAATCAAAATATTTTTACCATTGGTACCCATGGATTATCTCGTAAAATTTCCATTGATTTACCTGTTTAAATTTTATTCAAATTTAGTAAAATGAGACCAAAAGTCATGTTCATGAATAAAGTAATGAATGACTTTTAACAATAATCAAACCCTAAATACGTTATAAGTCGTACTTGTGTTGTAAACGATCTCCATTATAAATGTTTAAGAAATTGTAATCACTATTTCATTATTGTAGACTAAAGTTATGACCAGGTGACCATTCTTGCAATGTACTCCAGGATTTGCAACGTGAAATTAGCACATCATCAAACTCTTTCCCGAATTCAATGATGATGTTAATTGATAATTGTTAATTGTTTATTTGGTCCTAATTGACCTATGCCCTTGATTACAAATTATAATTTTTATTTGCGGGATCCCTTTTTTAATTTCGTTTTTTTCCTGTTTCACTGTTCAAACTTAATTTTGGAAGCGAAGCGCGTTGTTACATATTTTATTATTTTTAAAGAAGTGAATTCTTCCACTTCTTAGAGAAATATAATGCTTTTATAAAGTCACGTGGGAATAGAACGAAACTGAATAAAAAACAAATACGTAACGAAGACTCATGAAAACTATAAAATCATATCAGATATTATATCGGGCCATTTGTCTCCACAAAGGTCTATATACACGCTATGACATTTATTTTTTCTGAGTCGTGTGTTAAATTCTACGAAAAAAATCTGCTACGCCATACCTCGACCTTGTCACTTATTGTGTTTACACAATTCTTTCCCCGTCATTGCCCTTCAGTTGTGTTGATTGCTGTATTCGGCATTGTTTATATTTACATTTAAGCGTTGTCAAGTAAGGAGTAAATATGTAGGTGTTAAAACTATATTTTTGGTGAACTTAAATATGTGTAGTAAGTAGGAAGTATCATTTAAAGTTACAAATGTGTCTGTGTGATGAGTTATGTATGGAAATACCACAATAAAAGGCTTTACGGGACATTTAAATATCAGGACACTAAAAAACTGCCCGCCCAAGGAATTTTTGAAAATAGAAACCTAATACAAGAAAAATAAACTACAAAGATATTTAAAATAGAAGACACAAATGTAAACAAATTTATGGTAGGGTTGCCGTAAAATAAAATAAAGAAAGATGCAACTCACTCTGTGCTGAATAATATTGAAGAATAAAACATTTGCTAAGCGGGAGAGGAAAGCATTGCAACAATTTGAGGCGCTTAACCCAAAGACCAACAATGGAAATCAGTATAAAAGGGGTGGTAAATAAACCGGGGTGGTAATATATACAAATTTATATAATTTTATATTTAATAAAATATACCATATACTTAAAAGTCAATAATTATTTTCTCAGGTTGGCACAATTCAATATTGTTTTTGATGTTAATTACTAAATGTTACGAATATTTACCTTTTTAACATTTTCTATATTTTTGTTTTTCTTCTTTTCAAACTTTCCTCCTTTAGATTTTTATTTATATATTCATTGTGCGTAGTATATTATATTTAGATTATATTATATATATAGTATAATTAGATTATATAATTAAAGCAGACGGTGGAAAGAACTTCAGCAATAGAAAAAATGGAGTTATTTTTGTAAGTAATTTTCGTTTCTTCAAATAATTTATTTATATACACGCAGGAACTCTGCTTTTAAAACAATTAATTTTTATTTACCTTCTTTAATTAAATAAAAAATTCCCATTTGGTCTAAACTAAATCCATAGTAAAAACATAAAAGTTATCGACCTCCATGTCGAAGTTATAGAACACCACTATACTTTTGCTATAGTAAATTTACGCGTGCACAAATAATATATTTAGGTGACGCGGAATTTGAATCTGAAGTGGTCTACATAAAAAGTTCATGGTGTTTTTGCATTTTATAAGAAACTCTACCATGTAGTTTCTTTGCGTTGTCTTTTATTACCTCTCTTAACGGTAGAAATTTATCATTTTCAATAAATTATCCTTTTTTCCTTTGAAAGTGTTTAGTATGATAGAAGATTCATATGGAACTTATTCTTTTATGATTTTATGGCTAAACTTAATATCGCTCTTTTGTAATATATTAAACAATTCACGTAAACTCCTCGGAGCTATTTTACAATGCCTTCTTCTACGTTTAGAAAATTTATGCACGTTTCATATTCTTGAACACTATTCGTAATTTTATGAAAACAAGGAGTATCTCTTTATGCCGATAAAATGATTATAAAATTAGATTCCAGTATTAACAATGTTAATTCCACATACGCTTTTAAAAGTCGTTTGAAAAATTACATTTCTTATAACTTCACTCGCTCCTATCTCTCCGTTGAGTGCTATTTTCATCCTTCCCCATTCCTTCCTGCACATCAATTTTCCCTTCCTGCACATCAATTTTTTCCATCCTTTTATAAATATATGCCGTCATGATCATAATGAACTTGTTCGTTAATTTAAATGATTAATTTTCAATCTACATCCAAAATATTTCATTGTATTATGGTTGTGTGAAGAATATTGTTTTATATAACGCAATTAGATAATACCATCTTTAAATTAAAGTAGTTTAAAAATACACGAGAATAAAGTGGAATGAAATATTTATGAAAGGTTCTAGTTGATGGATGACTGGACACCAATTCGACTGAAAGAAGATACCTAAAAATTGTACATAATTTTATTGAGTAAGAGATGAAAATCAAACTTTGAGCTGATAATCCAGTAACTTATAAAAGTTAAAGCCAAGTTCGATTGAATTATTTATATTGAGTTCTACTAAATTTACATAATCATTCGTTGACAATATCGCCAGAAAGGACAAAATATCAGTTAACGTATATTATTACAAAATTAACTACATGCATATTTTAAAGGTCTCGTAAAATGGTTACGTTAGTACAATTTCCCAACTAGGCAAAAAAAATGTCATTAAGATGAACTTTACTCTGAAAGTTGACTCTTTTCCAAATCATATAACTGTTAATTACATTAGGCATAGTGCTAAATTAAAAATGAAATTATTTTCGTCATTGGAGTAGAATTGTAGTTTTGATAGCGAATGCATTAGAATTACACTTTATTGACTCGGTATACAAAACACTATATGAATGCCTCGGCATGGCTATCTTAGTATACTGTATAGAAATTTAAATTTTTGATAGTTATGTTGAGAAATAGTTCATAAGCCTTTCAGTAGCTTAGTACTTTATAATATTGAATAATCAAAGTTTATTACGTTTATTTTTTAAATCAGAATCATATTTAATAATAAATTAATTCCAGCTGGAAACATGAAATTTGGCATACAGGTAGACAGTGAGTATAAGAGAAAACCCAAAAATCTTCTAATCCAACAAAATTTGCTTCTGGAGCAATAGCAAATTGTCCCATAATAATCTCGGCTACATTCCTCAGGCGATAAGAGAAGGATAATTAAATTTATCTGCATAAATAATTTACTTATCGTTAACTTTACTATTCAGTAAAATTAAGGTTAGGAATTGCAGTACTTGGAACCGATCCTGAAAGTAGTGCTATTTGTATATCATTAATATATTAAATTGAAATAATAGGTAATTTATATTTTGGAATAAAGTTTAATAGTAACAGGAAAAATATTCGTATAAGCCCCTTCTTAAAAAATAAATATTTTAAATAATACAAAAAATGGAATCGTTGCAACCGTTGAGTATATTACGGTAATATGTACATTATTTCGAAATAACATGTCGTCTTAATTACTAACCTACTACTACCGTTTACGACTTTTATTAAAGTATAATTATAAATTAATTAACAAATTTTAGTTCAAATTTAGTGACCGCTGTAGTCCAGATTATGTAATAATTAAATAATAATAAATATAGATGATATTTTAAGCTTCAATTCAAGGAAGCAACTTTGGAATAAGTGTGTGTAATTAATTATAATGCTTATAAATTGGATCTAATTGATTTTCCCTAAATTTTCTGCTTTTTTGTCCTGTAGTTCATTCGTAATTTAATAAGAGTACTAAAATTAACTTCGTTGCTTTATCGAATTTATGCAAACACATATTTGTGGTGTAAACAGGATATGAAAGACACGTTATTAGTTTTAAATTTTTTTATTGGTCTATGTTGGATTTCGTACAATTTTTTAACCTATCTTATTATTAAATCGTATCTTAATCTAATCAAGGTTAGCAATTAGTAGTGCACATATTTCATTATCCCTCAAGATATGAAATAAGGCTTAATCAACTGTGGTTACTTTTCTAATGTCTTTTTTTCTTATCACTGGTAATTTTTTTACGAACGTGTCTATAAATTTTAGTTCCAGAAGCTTATTTTTCTTATAGTTTAGTCAGTATGCTTCTGATTTCTGATATGATGTCCATGTTTTGAATGCATCTATACATTATAGGAAAAATTCCTTGATTACCAAGGCGTCACAGTAAGCGAGATGTGACAATATAAGAGAAGACTATATTTGTTTTGATTAGTTGTAACAACATTACGCTTTACTGCATTATCAACTTTATTTGACGGTGTTAACTTTGTTGTTCTTATGTCGGAATGTAAGACATTCAGAAGTAAATAATTTGTCTCTAATGTTTTAGCTGTTCGAAGTAAGTATTCCTGACTGATATATTAATTGATTTAATGAAATAAGAAGTATGCCTTTTAAAGTTGACATTACTTGTACATACATTACTTGTACATACATCATTGTACAAGACATTACTTGTACATACATCATTGTTCATTTATAATTAAGTCTGTCTTTTAAAAACTTTAAAAGACAGACTTAATTATAAATGAACAATGATGTATGTACATTTAAAATTTAAATATGGGAAGAAATAAATTTGTAATAAAATTTATTGGTTAAATTAATTTGTAAAAGAAGTTTATCATAAACCGATACATACAATAAAATCTACTTTATAGATATATGACGCTTTTGCAGTATTAGAATAAAATCCGAACCTAATTTTATCTAAAGCTTCGGTTTATTCGAACGTGTCGCTTTAAACGACGCTGTTTGAATAATAATGGTTTAAACGTCTCCTCTGTCCAATAACAGGTTTTTTTGTTATAAATACTTAGGTGTACTATTAAATAAAATTATTCTTATTGTTATATGAATGTGAACTAAACTCTCTTATTTTAATAATTTGTCTTTTCGTCTGTGCATATGAAACTACCTCTAGCTTTTAAATTATATATAAACCTCAAACTAGAGCAAATTTAAAATTTAGTAATACAAATTATTATTGCTAGATTATATAGACGACTTCTTCCAAATGATTCGAAATTCCAAAATTAGATCCATATAAATTAAACGTAGTTATACGTATGTGAAACTTGAGTATCCATTCAAGTTAAAGTACCATAACCAAAATGGCAGAAAAGTAAACCTTAAACAATGTGCTGTCTTGTCTTCCTGTATGTTTGTTTATCTGTATGGCTCAGCGTCATAACCTTTTCAGTTTAAGTCAGATTATAATAAAATGACAGTAAACCGTTATTGAATTGCAGTAAATGGTATAGAAATATTGAAAAAGACGTTTTTCTTCTTTTCGAACTACCTATTTCGAATACCACGTTTCGAACTTTTGCCAAAATTATAATTGAATATCTACTACTATTCTACTATGCTATCACGATAGTGTAGTATATAACAGGTTTATTTATTTAAAAAAATATAAATTAAATTAAGTTTGAAATTAAGTTAATATAATACAGCACATTAATTTCAATACAACACAAAGAGTAGAATCAAAATGAGATCACATTTTCACAAAATATAGAAGTTCCTCTATTTGAAATGGAAGGCGCATCGTTCAACTTCTCATACGACAAGGTTGTTCAAATAAGTATCAAGTACCAATAATGTTAAAATAATATTATACACCTTAGCAATTTTATTGATGTAATCCAAGACCGTTGTATTGAGCACGTTTTATAAATTAAAAATATACGAAAGCGATATGTACTATTTAATATTGAATGATTCTTAAAACATTCGCAATAATATCGTCCTTGCTTTATGAGTTCTTCATCTCTTCAGATTTTTGTACTTTAAAACTATACCCTGTAATATAAATAAGTAATATGATACCTAATAATTTATCACCATGGGGTTAACAAGAGTATTACAAGCGTACAAAGTTTTCGCAACATTTATTTGCTGTTTTCTTTTCCATATTTCAGAAACGTATATCAAAAGTTGGGCAAAAGAAATCATGTAGTATATATGTACATACCACATAGGAATTATATGCTATATCATCCAATATTTGTATCTGGCGCCTAACCTCGTAATAAGTAGTCGGCTACTTTTCTCAACATATTTCTGCCGAATATATGAAATTAATTTAGTTCTCTGATTGATACTTATTCTATCGGTCTTGATATTTCTATTAAGTAACACATGTAATCCTTCTACGAAAGGATCAACTTGGCAAAAGTTCAGTCAGATAATTTTTTTTATCAAAATGAGGGAATATGTCCTTCTAATATCATAAATGCAAAAATGTCTTTGTTTTTTCTTCCTTCACTTAATAATGAAATAACAAATAAATATAATTTCTTAGATGGAAATAGCCATCGGATCATGAAATAATATTGGCTTCTTTTAACTCTAGGAAATTTTATTGCTTCGGAAATTTTTTTTTTGAAATTGGAAAAGTTCACAAACGAAGTAATGAAACAAAGTCACAATGAAGCAATGGGTTTTCGTGATTTTTCGAAACGTATATACAACAACGTATATACATATATACAACGTAAAAGAGTAAGAGAAGATACATTCCTTTTACGTTTTAATTAAATGGGAAATATTAGTGTTTTCATTGACATTTTCATTATAAACTCACGAAAATTAAAACTACTAAGTCTTTCTTTTATTTATTTAATAAATTTAGTCAGCGCAGCTTGTTTTAATTCCTCTCTATGAGTTTGTAACTATAACCATGAGAATGAAACCGCAGGTAAAAACTAATCAGGGTAAGAAAGTGCGACAGTTATAATTTAATATTATATTAACCAACTTCGTACTATGTTATGTGCTAACATAGCAGGTAACATAGTACGAAGGATAAAAAGGATAACCATTAAAATTTGAGTCATAAAAATAATTAAACCGTAGCAAAGGCATTAACTTGGCAATAAAACTTCGCTGCTGCACGTATGCAACCAGCCAGTAGCTGTTTAGTGTACAGAAAAAATAATATTTTTTGCCTTTGTCTGTAGAAATACTTTCTTGGCTATAACCAAAAATAGTAGATACTAGCTATGGGTCGATATTTGTATTGCAAATCGTCCGGTTCCAATCCAGTTAGTTTTTCTTTAGCTTTTGTGGCACACATAAGTTCAACATTTTCGATAGTATATATCAGAATAAATTTACGAGTTTGAAAAATTTACTGTTTCATCCGTTTCTTAAAGTACAATCAATAAAAGAGCAATTCCGTGGGAAATCAGATACTCCCTTTAGATCTTGTAAGAAGTCTGTGAAAACACACACACACACATATATATATATATATATATATATATATATATATATATATATATATATATGTTTATGTGTATATATAAATATATATATATATATATATATGTACATATATATATATATATATATATATATATATATATATATATATTATATATACATACCAACACCGACATAATTCGTGCTTATCCTTTAATATTTTCAACATACCCTTCTTTAAATAAACTGATTTTTTTACGTGCATACGTACGCGTACACGATGTGCACACACACACGCGCGAACATTCATTCGCGCAAACGTACACGAAATACGTGTACGTGTGTATGTGTGTACACACATACACACGTACACGCACAAGCACATGCATACACACACGCACACGTACACGTACAAACACGTGTAGACGCACACACATTATACATATTGAAGAATATTAATTGTGGAAATCCCAATTAATACACTCCAATATGACGTCATGAATGGTCAATTAGTTTTAATATATAATTTATTTCTCTACAGTCTTTAATGTACGTAAAGTACACTTCCTACTACGAAAGCCATCTCTCAGAACCGAATAAAGTTTTATTAATTGAGTTATATCAAAATGTACTATTATTCAAGCTAATTAAAATTGCATATAAGAATATTTACATAAAAAACATGATGTTCAAATTATTTATGGATTGTAGCAGGAAACTATATTTAAAATTGAAGTTAAGAAGAAATATAATAAGGAAATTGGCTAATAGTATGTGAAAATCTAATTTACACTAAATCTTATAGGAACAGACCGTAAATGAGACGGTTTTCCTAAAATTAATATTATATTTGGATACAGAGGAAGAGACTTACGGAACGTAATTCAGGCCATAAAACGCTCATTTCAATTTAAAATACGTTGGATTGTTGGAATTATTTATTAAATTAAATCGTAATGAACCAAAATAACATAATATTTGTCTCATAGTCCTTTCTTACTTACTTACTTCACATTTTATAATGTGCATTGTCGAATGTAATTTACTTTAGCATGAATTTTTTTAAATTGTTGAATTATACTGATGAAACCTCGGTCTAGTATATAATAACCTTTTATGATTATGACGTAAAATGAATAAAAAATGTTAACCTAGGAAGTAAATTACAAATTTGAAAATGTTAACAATCAAAGAAATATACTTTGAAATTGCTTCAATTAGTAATATAAATAACAAATACAAAACGCAACGTTACGTTTCGTTTGTGTTTTAATGTAATGTTTACGCAAAAGGCCCTTAAAACAAATAAACAGGGATCAGTTTTTAAAAGGCACATATTTTTTTAATAATAATTAATAAGATATTAGTTCAATAAGTAAATGAGTTAAAATAAATAAAATAAGGAATTATCAAAACTGTTTTATAAAATGAAACTTCATTCATTAAAAACATCAAAAATTGTAATTGATTCCTAATGAATAGTTATAAAGGTTATTAACTTATTAAAAAAAGACACTGACACAACTTTGCTTAATGAAGACTTAAATGAAGTTTACTTTATACTTAAACCGAAAAGATTGTATGTAAATAGATAAGCTTAATTTCCTCTTAATACTTATATCCCTCCGGCTCTACAATATTTCTTGCAAGTCAAAACAATTACACCACTGGAAATATAATACTTTTAAGCGTTTATAACTGTATCAGTATTCTAATAGGTTTTTCTAAATCTTTTTTTGCGATTGACAAATACTGTCAATGTTACAAGCGTCTCGACAGATTAAATTAATTCTCTTGACATTTTCCAAGCGATTTGTTATTGACGGTTTTAAATGACGCTGCTATTCATAAGGCATTAGTCTCATCAAATTAATTTTATGCCTGTCAAATGGAAGAATTTGAGATTTGTCAGTTTAAATAATATTTTTTCTGACGATTAAATTTGACTGCTACTCAGGCTGGCTGAATAACGATACCTCGTTAAAGCATAAGTGTCGGAAAGTGCTTTATTTCCATATCTGTATTGTTATTTATATTTATTGTTGCAGATTTTAAACGGGTATCAGTTATAAGTAGCTAAATTTAATAGAGTCAATGAAGTTCATCACACGTTAGCTATTGGAGCTTTTTAATGTTGTCAAATACACTTCATTATATCATATTTACTCAACTTGTTGGAAATATACATCATTATATCATATTTATTCAACTTGCACCATATCTATCATTTATTACTGAAATCTACAACTCGAGAAAAAATCGCATTTGAGCGAATTACTTTGACTTTATTATTTTCAAATATTTCTTCGAGGAAGCCAAAAATTGTATGAAAATAATTCACCTAACTTAGGAAAAAGTAATTTCTCTAAGGAGATCTTCTGTGCTAAGTAGAAAATATATTATGTACGCATCAGAGCTTTTGTCGGTAAAGAAACTGTAAGCTCCGGGACTATTGTGTTTCAAAAAAGGAACTAACTCTCGGGAGATTTGAATGTAAAGTTTGTTAAATATGTATACCTTTATTTGAGTTATGAAGAAAATAAAAACATGCAAATTAGAAAATAGCTTTGTGTCTAACAGTTGCTTTTCTGAATGAAATACAAGGAAGAAAATATTGTAAACAATTCAAGATATAAACTTCCATAAAGAAATTTCTTTCAATTTACTTCAAATAACTTGAAATGTTTAGCGCTTGGTTGTTATCTATGTTAAGGAAGAAAATATTGTTGTTTTTAAAATTTACAAAATTAAGAAAATTTCGGTCCTTTATAAATTACCAAGCTTCCAAAACATTTATATGATTGGTAGTTAATTCTCTAATTGCCATTTTATACAGATTGCCCCATAAATCAAGTATCTACCCAAAGTAAGTGGTAGATCAGGTAGTAGGTAGACGAAAATGTTAAATTTATTAATTGTTAAATGGCTTATTAAAAATATCTTATTTGTGGAGATATAGACACTTTTTAGTGTTAGTGTAAATCATTACCGAAAGTCGATCTTCTTGGTGCCATGACTACAAATTAAGTGTGATAGTTATTTTTTCGTTGTTAAATATATTTGAGTAAGAAGCCTTTTGAATTAATGGAAACATTGTACAAGAATTTTTATAGTTCATTCAAAATTTTGAACAATTCTCATTTTTGAACAATTATAATATTGTAACAACGTCACTGAAATTTGAGAAATGACAGATTGTTAACAATAAACAGATTGACATATTGTAAAGATCAGATTATTATAAAGCACACAAAATCTTAAGGAGTACAATAATACAAGATTGTTAAGAATCATAACGATTAACAAAATAAACAATGTTGCTCGAGTTTAAGCAGATGCATTTTATTCTAACCTTTCAATCTTTTTTTACGACTAATAATTTATTTCTCCATTAGGCCTTTGTGAATATATCAGCATATTTCTCTGTTAGAAATTTGTAACTAATATATATCAACTCTCATATTTTGTAAGACGCCCCGTTTTAAATAACATTTATAGCACTTTGATTATCAAGGTTTAAACACAAACTTTTTGATCAAATTAGCTCACAAAACTTAGACTTAACTTAGTACACAAAATGACAATTTCATACATACTGCCTGTTCTGCAGCTTTACAAGCTGTCATAAACTCTACTTTGGGAGTAGACAAGTCACGCTTTATTTATAGTAACAGGTAATAGACGGCCCATTCAGTTATCGAGTATGTCGTCATAAAGCGAACATAACTTGAGTTCCTTAGTTTCTTTTAGAATAAATTCATTTGATACTTACTTCACTACGCTTCTTCACCATATTATAATCGTGCAAATATTCATTTACTCAATTTATCAGGAATATGATATTAGGTTTACTCAAGGGGCAGATTACTCATTGTAGTCTTAAATAGAAATTAGCTTCACTTGTTCTATAGTCGAACTTGTTTAAAACCGAGTCGAACTATGTATACGAGCATCTAATATGCTTCTCTTAATCCGTAAAGCAATTTGTTCAATTCACATATCATATCTATTTCACATTTGAATCCTTCGTACGATATAATGCATATATTATCTTTTAAGTCATACAAACAAACATACATACCATATCTAGGGATGAAATCGGAGACTCTGAGTAAAACCCGGAGGGGTGTTTCCGGTTTTAATGAATTATTTCCGGGCTCTGGACTAGTATCATAATTCTCCGTTTTCCACAAAACGTACCTAAATTTATTAAACAACCGTCTATAATGACGAATATTAGCCAAATGAGCCACCGACATATGGTCGGTGTTGGTGAGATGGCGCGGGTGGGCATACGAAACGGCAGCGCGGGGAGAAAAAGGACGTGGAAGGAACGCCCATATTCAGCCGTTAGTTCGTTTATCGTCAACTTGTGTAATTTGCATTGACTTATTTTCCATAATTGTTATTATTACAGTATACTGTATTGTTTGATAGTTTTAGAAACTGTTTAATAGTTGTATTTATAACCATAGTGACGGGTAATCAAAAGATAAGCGGGAAAAGGATTACGAATCCAATTTTCAGGAGGTGGTAAGCAAATAAGAAATTTATGAAATGGATTAGAGAATATCGTAATGCGATTTTCACAGTCAAGTGGGACGGTTAAAAAGGTTTAATAAGTCATATCAGTTTTGAAACTGTAAGAAAAAGGCAAGAAATTTATAATCTAATTCAGTACTCACAGCATTTATTCCAAAAAGGGACATAGATGCAAAACATTGCATGGCGATTATTGAAATAGTATCCATTCATCATGCAATTAATCATCATTACAGTTATCTAAACATTAAGTCTAGCATTAACTTCAATGCTTCAGTATATGCAGGTTCTGCATCGTCAAAAAAAAATGATTGTGATCGAACTAAAGCAGAATCAATTGTTTTAACTGTTCTTGCTTTAAACTCAATTAAACTGACTTTAAAAACACTTAATATTTCAAATGCATCTCATAATGGTGTACACTCTTCTATTGTTAATGATATCTTTAACAAGGGTTCTCAAAAAATACCCTAATATTTTAAAATATCTTGATGTCAGAAACGGTACCCAAAATAAATAAAAGAATTTTTTGATCATATGACATGAGAAACATGACAGAGAAATAAGCAAAATGCTTGGAAATGTTAAACAATTTATACAGAAACATGACTTAGACCCAATATTTGTATCAGATTTTTCTGCTCATTATGCATTAGTGAACTGCGGGGAAAGTAATTCCGTAAACCAAAAGATTATTGAAAAATATTCGGAGACAAAAGTAATAAGGGCAAATGCAATTGCCATGTTCTTCATAATGCTTCTCGAATTACAATGCAGAGATTAAAGTGTGACGTCAAAAACATAATTTTAAAAGTTTATGCTGAATATTCCAATAGCCCGAAACGAACAAGAGGACTACAAAATTTCTTCGATGAATTTTCTATTGAATACAAAAAAAGTATTAAGCCATGGACCAATTTAATGGCGAAGTTTAGCCAAAGCTATTTATAGATTAGTATTATCTTGGCCAGCTCTGCCATCGTGTCTTAAGAGTCGTAGCGAAGATGCGTGTCATAAAATTGTGAAAGATTGTATAAGTACAAGGAATATATCTTCAAAAATAACATTGCAGGAAGGTTGTATACATTTTATTGATCATTACATGAGTATTATAACTCAGGAGATATTATTGCTTGAAAAGGAAACTGCCACCTCTACTTAATTGCATCCAATAATGAAAGAGGCGAAAGACAAAAACTTAAGGTCGATTAAATGATAAATTTTATGCCACAGAAATTATAAAAAATCTAAAATTCGGAGCATAGTTACTCCGGATTATTTTATTTATACCACCGATTACTTGAGTTTAACAATTCCATTTTCAAATTGTTCTCAAAATTTGATTCAAAATGTGTAATCCTGTACGAATACGCCACTAAAGTGGTCGAGTTGCCTGGACATAAAAATATAGACGAACATAAACTTGATGAAATCCATCCACAGTTTATGCAGACAGATATTTCATTCTATTTGTTACGGGTTGAATTTCTGAAAATCGCTAATTTTACCGACTTATCGGAAATAGTGGGGAAATTATTCTCTTTCGCTATGAGCAATGCTTTTGTTGAGTGAGTTTTTTTATGGAAAATTTGTGTACGGATGAATGAAGTTGTCTTTCGGTCGAAATGGCTTAATCGGAACACCTAATAAAACTTAAATATAATGTGAACTATCTATAATATGTTCATTATTAATAAAAACCGAAGACAAAATGTTAAAAAAATATAATTTTAAATGCCAATTCCAGTAAGAAATTAAAGAACAATATTTTTATTAGTAAATAGGAATATTATGTTATGCATAGAGTGCCAAATAATATATTTCAATAATTATTAAATATAATAACTGAAATACTTACTTAATGTGGATTAATCCTAATTAGATAAATACTCTAAAGTCAGTTTATATAAGCTTTGTAGACCGGGTTTTATCTTGTTTTCCTTTACACTGATCTCGGAGGTGGCAGCTCTAACAATATTACTGTGGATGCACATAACATTTTAATAATACAATATATATTTACATTTAGCAAAATTGTTTATTTTTTCACTCAGTCCTTTTAAATATAATGATGTCTTTTACGTTGCGTTTATTGCAGTTTATTCATCTTATAAATATTATTTTACAATTTACTCTTCTATATATTTGCTAAAAAAAGAATATAATCATTTTTACAACAATTGTGTTTTTGAAATTGCTTTACGCCTATTTTTACCATAGTACCGTTTTTGTCTCCACATATTTTGAAACGTGTTTGCTTTGTTCCATGGTCTCTTCGTTATTTTAGAAAGTACCTTCTTCGTTATTTAACGTTGGTGAATTTGCTCTTCGAATTGATGAGGATTCATTCCGGAAACACATCTTCCATGGCAGACTCGAAGTCTACATTATGTCTCATAACACCGTAATATTTCGAGACCCCTCGGAAGTGCAAGGACTTGCACTTGGACTTCATCAGGTTTACTGGCACATGGTTTCTCTTTACGAGAGGGTCCTATGAAGACTGCGTCTCATATTTTGCTTTTTCTTCACTTCTGTTCCGTTCGTGCATGCATTTTGGATTTACGGCTTTTCTATACATTTAAACGGTATACATACCATTGATGGGACTTCTTATTGCCAGGATCTCAACTTTTCTGCTTTCTATTAAACAATCTTTCTCATTAAATAGTACTTGGATACTATTTTCAATAACTTATTAGGTTTTATACATATTATACCTGTTAGAATAATATTTTATTACATTAATATTTAGTGCTGTAGACGTCCAGATTCACTTGACTAGAGCGTTTCCCCTCTAATGGTATGTCGCCTGCCATTTTTATTACCTTAATAGGCGGACCGTCTCTACTGCCACGGTGGCTGTTTGTTTATTTATGCATTATGTATTTATGTTTTGTCATGTATATGGAAACACTCGAATCTGTGTACCGTGACTGAACAGCGTTTGTCGAGACTAACAAAGCAGCAGCGTAGCTTCATTTTTTCGGTTTAGACTACTCTATTTAATAGCGAGCTGGTGGATTCGCGTGATAGTCTTGAGATATTTCTTGATTCCGAAAAAAGAGCCACTGTAGCTCTTAATATCCGTGTCAATGATCGTGTCATGAATTTTATACACTCCACCACAGATTATTAGGATTAAACAAGAAGGAGTGACATTATTACAGCATGACAAATTTTTACATTATAGCATGATGATGGGGGTGACATTATTATTATATATAATTAACAATGCTGAAAGTGAGGAAGTATTTATCGAATTACTTACGAAAATCTATATATTAATATTACAAATTATCCATCTGAACACTTAAAAGAATATTAGTTATTATTACATTTTTATGCAAGAATTTGTTTTGATACGGCTAATGTGCATTTGATAATTATTATTATTCAATAATACATAATATTATCGAATTGTCCTAGTAACGAAAACATTATGAATGTAATCACTCCTATGTCGGTAATAAAAATATATTAAACTGGATAATTACGACAAATTTTATACGGACTGTAATTACCATTTTGCAATTTAACGACTACATGAGATAATATTTCACACCTGTCATAAATATGATTATGTACTTAGGTAAATGACGAAATGTATAAATTTGATTATGTACTTATATAAATGACGAAATTATTTCATTGTTTACTTCTGCCGTGCTTACATACTATACAACGCACGGAAAAAATGACTGTATAGCAAAATACGACTAGTCTATATTTATCATCTTCAATAAAATTATCACGTCATTCTATTGTCAAGTGGCTTTTCTGTATAAACTATGAGTTTAATATTATATAATGTATTTTGTGTATTTATATTCCAAGGTTTATATAATTATGAGTTAAATATGAACTTTAAAACATCGTAATTGCAGTACTTAACGTTTATACTTCCCATATATGCATTATCCATAATACGAGTATGTTTCACATTGAAAATATCATTTTAAGCAAGGATATTTTTAGAGAGTATATAGTTGAAAAAAATATTGTTCAAATAATAGTATACTAAGTAATAATTTGTGTCACATGAGCCTACAAAAACAAAACTGGCAAGAAAAATTATTATTTTTAGAGATTTCAGACAATTTTTCTGCTGTGATATTGTTTAATATTTTCCTTCAATTTTCTTTTCTAAACGGCAGTAAATACGATCACGTTTCACAAATGCGTTGCAAAAGCTTTCATTAAATATTCAGATAATAGGCAAGACGTACCAAGGACTCCATGACCAACACGTGGTGGCCAATTACTGTTACGAAGGGATATTCTCAGTCAAAAACATCAAAGAAAGTAATATTTAAAACAATATTCATAATATTTTCAACTTCTCTATCTAAACTATAATTATCTAACTAAATTAAATATGTTACCATTAATAAGAAGTAAAATAACTTGTATCGTAAGTTGTAAAATAACTAGTATTTAGTATTAGTAAAATAGCCTAAGCCTAGAAGTAAAATTACTAGTATTTAGTACTAGTATTAGTATCGTAAGAAGTAAAATAACTAGTATTTATTGCCTAAGTAGTCTGTGTAGGAAGTTTTTATTTCAGAAACTAGGCTAATCCTGCAAATCTAATATTATTTTCGTAATCAGTACACTAAAATTACTGCAATTTCATTCAAAAACCACTTGCCGCAAAATTACTGTCACTCTCTTATAGAGATAGAACATTAGAAGCTTATGTTCCTAAAATACAAATATTCCAGGACTTTTGTAACATTGCTTCTATACTTTGTGAGTAACTGAAATTGTTATGTTAATATTTGTTCTATATTTTCGGCTAAAATAAACACTTTATGATTTTGATAAAACAAAAAATAATTCTTTTCAAGAAATGTAATTATTCTATTTGTCTAGTCTTGATTACATTCACTATGAAAGTTTTTTTAGGTTAAAGATGTTGTGATAAGCCTATAAAATCATTCATTTTATGAGTATTCTCACATTGTTTTATCTGGCTGTGTTACAATTTTATGAACTAAGTGGACTTATTAAGGTATCTTTTAAAACGTATCTATTAAATTCCGAAATAAAAAATAAAATATCGCCTTCATTTTATTTTTTATTTCGGGTTTTAACTGAAGGATTATGGGTGTGAAATTATTAATTTATGATTATAATTTATTTTACAGTCTAAAAGACTTTGTGGCACATAAAAAAGACGCATGGGTTTTCAGTCAGAACTAAACCAAGAAGCCAATGTAAAATGAATATCTTGACGTAAATAATAATGTTAATTTACTGATTGTTATAAATATTTAAAGCTCAATGATTTTTAGGTTTTTAGTAGATTCTTTACATTAATGATTCCTATTAAATGGTTACAGCGGTTAATTAATCAAAGTTTTTATATAATTTTTATAAATCTTTTAAAAATATTTCGGTAAATCTCTCAACTAGTATGATTTTATTTCTGTGACCGACTTTCTATATTAATTAATTGTATTTTCAACTTGTGTTAGTGAAGCAACGTGTGTTGTATGTTAATTGTAATATAACTTAATTGTATTTTCAACAAGTGTTCATCAAGTTTAATTACAATAAAACAAATAACTCGAGACGTTTCTTAAAATTGTAGTTACAATAAACTTGTCATTGGAAACGATGATAGTTCATTCCAGTTACGACTAGTTGGCTAGAAGAAATGTTTATACAAATTAATATAAAACAATATAATGAGAAGATGTTTTTAAACAAAAATTGAAATAATGATGGGTTCTAAAAATTCTAAAATAAATTTCTACTGTGAATCTGTACTCAGAAACAAATATTGTTCATTTAAAATGGCCTAAAATGATTTTCATTCTTAACCAAAAAAATTGCCTATAAAGATTTATGGGTTTGGACGCAACAGGGATTTTGATAATATCTGAACATTTGATATCTTATGTAATTAACATAATAGAATTGAGTGTTTTATTGATACTTATTTTTCACAGGACGTAGATAAACAGCGAGGAGAACAAGTCTCTACAATTGACCATGACAACTTAACAATATTTAGATCAGTTTAATTAAAATAAATTTATATTTAATTTAAAAAAGAGAAAAAACATATAACCCTTATTAGATCTCGGAAATCCGGTAGTTGACTCATTCTAAATTTTGATATTTTTCGTACAATATTATTAAATATAAGTTAATTAAAAACCAGTCTTGAAAAAAATTCAAAAATTAATTGAAAAACAAGCCAGTTATAGTCTTTTACATTTGAAGATACGGATAGAGTTGGGTATATTTCTGTCTCTTTTCCTCTCTTAGAATATAATGTGCAATATTAAAAATGATGTCACAACACTGTAATGCCGTCCTTCTCTAAAGATTAAATTTAAACTTTTATAAATTTAATTTTTAAGATCATTAAACAATTTTTTCACTCGTCATCAGCTTGTACCTTGAAATTATGATTAATGAAATAAAAAATATTTAGTCAAATACAATTGGTGTTTAACTTAAAAACTTATAATTTGGCAATATAATAATACATATTAACCCTCATATATTTCCATAATAGTCAAAAGTATATTTATAAAAATTTATTATACGTGTATTGTACGTCGATTTGATACATTGTTTGAAAAAGTAAGTTACGACGATTTTAATACGATTTTTTTTAAAGTTTTCTCTCAGATAATTCTACAGACGTTGTTGAATATATTTATGAAAATTACGCAGTTTTCTTTCTGTAAGCTTTTCTTTTTTTTATTTTTTAGGAATCTTAAAATTTTTATACGCTCCACCTTACATTCAAAATTTATATTGTGACCACCCATTATTCATTTCTATATCATCTCTTAAGTCTATAATAATGGCATCGCCGTTAGCATGCTGCATTATTCCCAAAGATTTTAAATTTGTTGGGAATTCAAAGATCATCAAGAACTCGCTGACCCTAGTTATAAAAACTACAAATGTTTAATCGAAATAAATTTAAACGACATCAAGATTAATTAGTATGTCCACACAATAAGTAATAATATTCTCCAATTGTCCTCTTCCTTTAGTTTCATATATCCATTTTTCGATATAGATCTTTTCTATATTTTTTTCATGAATGTTATCTTTCTATTTCTTGGTTGTCATCCCGCCAGCGAAGAGGTATATGTCCTGTGCCAAGTGTCCCGGCTCTAGGGCGCCAAGTTAAAACTTGCAATTTTGCACTGGCCACCAGCAAAATACCCCACCCAAGGATTTTTAAGTGATGCAGCTCTTTCAAAGATTTCAGCTACTTTTGTTTTTGGCTTTAACTTCCTTGTTCCGTAGTTGTCCCTCAAACTGACACCGAGTATGGTTTGCTCCAAATCCCACTAGTTTACTCTTAAGCTTGTTAATGATTGTTTGGGTTCGACTAATGATCTCAATTAGTATCTGACAAGACCTAGGTTTTAGAGTACATTTTCTCCTTACATTTTGTAAATCTTCATATTTTTGGTTTTTAATATTTGTCCAGTAATTAACATTTAAACCAATTGAATGTTATTACAAAATTAATACATATTACCTTTTATGACATTTTTTCGTTTACTGCGCACTTGCGTATTTTTATGTATAATTTATTTATGTATAATGTTTAAATAAATTGTAAGTACAAAATATTAGCAAATAAATTCATTGCAAAGAATACATATTCTTATAAAACTCTCAAGGCCAAAACTGTCAATTAGTTTACATATTATAAACATTATTATTTTGTAGAGTGTGATCGTCAATTTACTTACATCAAACATGTTAGTGATGCCATCTGATTCAAACTTAAATCAATAGAAATTAATTTGTTTATTCTTTGTTATAAACGTCAATATTTTATAGAGTGTTATTGTCAATTAATTTACATTACATATGTTAGTGATGAAATCTGAGTTCATCTATTATTTGTGGAATTAATTTTTTTTGTATTTTGATCGAAAGGAAGTACCGATAATGGTTCTTAGTAAGTATGCTGTCAAAAGCCTTTGGAAAGTTTATTCTGATTTATAGATTCATCCTAATTACACGTCAGAAAATTTCTAAATTCTAATTAGCCTACACCTTTACGAGTGAAAATAATTTTAATAATATGAACTTGTTATGTTTAAATTCGACACGTTTGATTAAGATTAAACACATCAAGCACGTTTTGCTACTCTTTACTCTGAACAGTATCGGAATATGAAGCACTTGAATTTATGTATGAAGATATTGGATAAATTAAACTTCCATGCGTACAAATGAGGCATATTTTAATTTAATATTGTAGGTCATATGTATGTAAATACAAGTATATGTATGTAAGTACAAAGTTTTAGTATTTCTTTATTAATTTCTAGAATTTTTTTTGACAGACCGTTTATACGTCTTTAAAATACGTCAAAAAAATAAATATACATTTAATGAAATATAAATCTAAACGATTATGTTAAATGTACAATGTTAATTAATTGAATGCATATAAGTATTTCTTTTTCTATTGAATATAAAAGCAACTATGTGTTTCTTGTTTTTTCCTCAGTGGCATTTTTTGTAATGAATTTTATAAACTATCTAATTAAGTACCTAAATTTTCAAACATCCTCATAACGCGAGTATAACTCGTGCTTGACACGTTATTAATATATGAAATTAAATCGCAATTTTATAACTCATACATTTATAGGAATTAAAATTAGTTATGAATATCATTTATGACCTCGAACTTATTTAATATCGATCTTTAAATTTGGTTATGACTTTGTATTAGAGATCCGTTAAACTTTGCACTTTCTATCTGAATTGGTTACTACGTTTTAGGCGATCATTCAAATACTGTCACTTACGTTTGTCTATGCACTTTAAATAAATGTTATATGTATTTAATGATTTATTAACTAGATACAACAATATGTGTCTAGTGATGGGTAGATTCGGTTTCATATTTTTCTAGAAATTATTCAATGTGTACATAAATTCTGTGGTATGGAAAAATGTAACATGATAAATAGTGTAGCTACGAGTAGGTTAAGTTATTGTTGAAGCAAAAACTGTCATATGTTTCATGGAAATTATATGTTTACTAGCTTACGTATTTACAAAAGAGAGTTCTAAAGACTTGATTAAATGCCATATAAGAACGAACATAAAACTATCTTATCTCTATATTAATAGTTATGAAATATTCTAAAACTATATTTATGAAAAATCTTTGCTGAAATGAAAGTTTTTATTTAAGTTACCTTTTAAATTTATTTCTAACTGATCAGACTTAACCTAAAAATTCATGATGCTGTGCCGTACTGACGGGTAGACATGATATGAAATTAATGGACGTGTACATGATAACATGAAGAAATTTTAAGTTTTTTTCACGATATTAAAAATAATCAAAAATAATGCTAAAAACTGGCTAGATGTTCGTATGGCTGTTTAAAAAGTTACTAATATTTGTCAAGAATCTAATCGAAATATGTGTAAAAAGATATTTGATATAAACCTAATTTTCACAAAAATTAAATATTCTATGTTTCATCAATTTTTGGTACGGAATTCTGATAATAAAATATAATCTATTAGAAAAAATTTTATCTAAATATATTTTAAAGATAAAAGAAGAATCTAAAATAAAGACAAAAGAAAATATACCGAAAGACTAAAAAATATATTTCATAATTTTTTGAAATTTATTTCCACATATAAAAAATAGTCTATTTTTCACTTTAGTATCATGTTTAGCTATTCAAGGCGTAATAGAAATTAATGGACGAGCGATGTTTCATTTTATTTACTAAACTTTACACTAAAATTTCATATCGTAAAAATATTTTGATTTTTAAAATAACGAAATATATCTTTGGGTATATTTTCAGTTTATATATATATGGAAAACACTAAGGTAAACATAAAATTTTGCATCACAAATATCCATTCCATCGCTGTGTTGAAAAAATAAAAATTTTGCATTTTGTCCTAGAAAAGGTTATGAAAACATTTTTCTAGCTCATCCTTCAATAACCATAATAGTTTCGTTTCGGAACTTATCTCTGAGCTATTATTCTTGTATAGTCAATACTGTGCATACAATTTATATATGCTTGAAGCATAACTGGGTATATTGAAATTATTAACCGTGTTCTGCTTATTTTCGTTAGTCTCATTCTTTAGCAACGCAAACTTTAAGATACTTTGCATATTTTTATAATTCTGTTGCCATCGAATGCCACATAATAGTAATGTGTTCGAAATCATCATTGTGTTGTTAGTGGAGCAACACAATTAGTAAATAAATGGGTAGGTCTATTAGTACATAACATGTTTCCTTTGCAAATCTTTTATCATTGAAAGTTTTTTCCAGTAATAATTTACAAAAACCATTCATACATTTTTAAATTATTGTAATATGTGGTTGCTAAATTATCTTTTCCATATCAATTTCTTTATTTGCCTAGAAGTAAAGTATATTGAGCATACTTAAAAATAACCTAAAACAGAAACGATCAATGTTCCTTGTGTCTTTGTAGCTTTTATAGAAAAAATACTACTTTTCAAATACGCCTTCAGGCTTACATATCAAAATTTAATTTTTCTCGGGAAATAAAAAAAATTAAATCGAAGTATCTCTTAGGTCTATTACAAAATAAGTATGTACTCGTAAACATAGACATTATATCTAGTAACTTCGCTGATACTAATGTTGATCAAATCAAGTGTGTCTTACTTGTGGAAATAAGTGAATTATTTAGATATACTCGTAATATAACTATTGATTAGAGAAGACGTGATAATAATATTTATGATAGCTTGGTTTTTTATTTTATTGGATTTTTTTCCATTTTTATACTGATTTACGTTAACGTGTTTTATTCTACATAAATCAATGTTTAAAAAGTAAGTTTTTGTTTTCTTTTCAAACATTTTGATTTTGCGAAAAAGAATTCAAACATTTTGATTTACCCAAAGAACTGAAATTGTTATTTAATAACAGCATGGAACCGAGTCTCCTGGTTTGTGTCTGCTGCGGTTTTAACTTTAATGCTTTAGTCAGTAATTAAATAGATAAAACGATATATTTTAAATGATGTAGTTTATAAAATTACCTCATATAATGAAACAGATTGCAAGAAAGTATTATAAAATATTTTCAATAAATTACGGTTGTTATTAATAATCGTTCACCACCATAGGCGTCTTTATTAATATCACGAAATGCAGATTTGAAAATTTAATTGGAAAGAAGTTTAATCTACGCAAGTCTCACCTGCTGCAAATATATGTAATGCATTTTAAATTAAATAAATAATAATATGCAGTATTATGATTTACTGCACCATTTTATATAATTAATTAAATAAATAATAATATGCAATATTATGATTTACTGCACCATTTCATATAATTAATTAAATAAATTATAATAAGCAATATTATGATTTACTGCACCATTTCATATAATTAATTAAATAAATAATAATATGCAATATTATGATTTACTGCACCATTTCATATAATTAAAACACCAAAATTGCAAATGAATCTCAAAAGTAGTTATAACATATATAGACGTTAGTTTTTTTAGCTCCTTCAGGATATATTAAAATAATTTAAAGTCACATATGTTATTTCTGAGAGAATGTTGAAGGCTAAATATTGCCACTTTGCACCAAGAGTGGAACTGAATAGTAAGCATAGACCTAATGACGTTTTGACCATGATATCGCTAAAACTTTGATCACTTGTGTTACATTATACGATGCGTATTACGGAAACTATAAAAAATTGAGCAAGCTATATTAGAACAAAAATCTAAAGTACGAGAGATCTGACGCGCTATATTGCTTTGTACAAATATACGATTCGTAACTACTTCAAACAGGTAATTAGTATTAAGCATTAATATAAAGAATATTTCCAGGATGTTAAGTTAGAAAAATCTAATATAGAGGACGGCTTTTGGAAGACTTGATGCAAAATATACCCCTTGAGTATACCTACAACCATCTACCAACATCTACCAACCTACCAACATCTTTATACCATTAGAAAAGGTTAGTCGGAAAATTTTCGATGATAGCCATGGATGAGTTAAAACAAATGAATGTTTTCATATACTGCATATTTATGGGCAAACATCCATACACACAAGTTATAGCCTCGGGAGATTCGTTGACAGAGATCCCTTTGCGATACACGAATTAGATTTAGTAATTTATAATTACTTAATACATTTTTAACTTATATTTTATTATTTACGATATCCGATATATCCAGGTTGTTATGGCTATGTACATGTATTTAGACAAAGCGTAGGCAACGAAATTTTAAGATTTATTCGCGTTCCCGACATTTAATTTTAGCGAAATTAATATTGCTCATTCAAGACATTTTTCTCAAAAATTTTCCATTTCCTTTTATTTAATTAAAACAGCGTTTGCAATATTCCGTGTATGGAATTTTGTATGTATATATTTTTAATTTAATATAAATTTAATATTTTGTCATCCATAAGAGAATCATGTAGAGTAAATTCTTTATTCAGAATACAAATTACATTTTATTTACATCATACGTATTACGATTACCTTGTTGTTAATATTTTTCGTAGAAAACTACATTTTTTAAATTTATGTGCACTAAATCATTTAATGAAATTTATTTTTAATGATTACAAATAAATTCATTCTATTTCTTAATTGTGATTATCTCTTAATAACGATGTGGAAAAGCGGGAAATTCCCATAGATGTCTGTTCCATATATGATTACGAAAATGGTTTAAAAATCATAACGACTGTTTGAACATAGGAGTCATTAGGTACGAAAAAACTTCAAAACAAATTAGTGTGTTCAATGAAAAAAAAGTTTCATAAGTGAAATATTTTCATAAGCTACATTTTCATAAGCTATTTATATAAGTATCGATATCTAGAATTTTTAAGATGAATTAGGAAATCGAAAAGGGAAGTAACCATATCGCCACATATGCATTACGTTTGTGTACATAGATTCAGTTTTTAAAACTTTCAATTTTAGTTAAATTTGATTTACGATTTAAGCTGATGTGATAACGTCATTACGATAAAGCTAAAATCATTTTTATTTGTGGATGCTTTTATTTTTGTAACAAATCAATGAATTTACTCCCAAAAAAATATTTTGAGGAAATGTTACTTAAATAATAATTTAACTTAGTTAGCGAAACAATGATGTCAATGGAAATAGAGTTTACATGGTTATGCTAATGTGAAAAGTTATAGAAAACACATAAAATGTCAAAGATTACAAGTAGAAAGTACATACCCAGATCATGATTAATTTTTAATGCCCAAAGACAATAGCCCGCTGGGTGTATATTAAGTTTGTCAAGTATTCAATTTGTTTATTTATTATTTATTTATCAACTTTTATGTATATTACATATAGCGGACTTATTGCTACATAAGCAATCTCTTCCAGTAAATTATAACAATTGGCATTGAAATTTAGTTGGTAGATTGTAAGATATTTTACAGTGAAAATTCTTTTTAGGACATTAGACGAAAAAAAAATAAAAGTAAAAACATTATTGACATGATTTGGGATGGGAAAGACAGAAAAGTACAAGGACACAAAGAAAAAGGTTTCAGGAGAGGCAGGACTTTTTCACTCGATCTTTGAAAATCTAAATAAAAATGTAATATGTAAAAACGTATGTTAATTTTTGGCAGAATAACCAAAAGTGTTTATTTGTTTATTGTATTAGTTTGAACACTATGTTCAATGTCGTTTTTGGAACTGATATCATAAACGAATATAGAGGTTTTTAAATTAATTAAAATTGTAACTATAACAACAAGCTCAAAGTTAAATATTGACCCATTTAACCGTACTTGGCTCAAATTATTACATATAATTAATTTCCCATACCACTTGCACTAAAATATAGGTGGTAAAACAACTTTAATATTGATTGTCGAAATTAATCTTATCGTTTATAATACGTATATGTTGGAGTATATTTTTCTTTTACCAGTAACATGGTTTTTGGTACATATATTTTTTTTCCATTCTTTCGTATCGATTTTTTTAAATTTTTAGGCTTCCGTAAAAAAAAAGAAAACTAATAACATAAACTCTTCTAACTTTATGTCTGTAAGTCACAGTTGTTTTTATTAGAAATCGCTAGACGTGAAAACTTAAAATTTGGTGTAGTAATGAAATATCAACCCACACTTACCTCATTAATCAACAGCTAACTCTAAAATCTATTTATTTGGAAATATAACAAGGACCAAATTCATTTCTCTAAAAAAGTTTATTAAATATATTTATAGCGTGGGGTATCGTTTGAACGGGTTGAAAGGGCTAGTTATAAGAATGTGACGAATATTTTCTTCATAATGTCATATATTATACCTTGAGAGATACATAAAAAATACGTCATGTTCCCCTCTCCGAAGTAAACATAACGAAAAAATAAAACCTATCAACTCGATTAGAACTCGTGCTACGAGGGTTCCGTACACATTTAGGAACTTGTAAATATATTAGGGAATATAGTATTTTTAATTAAACTGCTTACAAATACGAATTTTTCATAACAAAATTGTATCGCCTACTATGTCTTTACAGGAGTCACAAACCAGTTATAAAAATATATAATTCTATGTAGAATTAAAAATAATAGATTTCATAATTTTTCCCTTTTGATGGTGCTATAATTCATCCCATTATAAAAAATTTCATAAATGTAGGTCGACCGTAAATACCCTGTAGATTTTGATGATCAGATCTACAGGGTACTTACGGGTAAGACTATTTCATAAATAAGAAAAATACACTTCAAAGCGCCATAATGTTAGGTTATAGATCTTAGTATACTATATTAATTTCATAAACCTACAGACTACCAAGTGTTCTATAAGAAGCCAACCCTAAGATACGGGTTTTAGAAGCCTTATCAAATTATGTCCGAAAATTATAGCGATGATTCTAGACAGCGCATGTTTTTTTTCAGTATATACTCTGTTTTTTTCGCCTTTGAAAGATATAGTGGGCATTGCATTTATATTTTTCTCTATTCACAGCCGATTTTTTCAGAAACTACGCGACGTAGAAACTTGGCGTCACAAAATTTTGCAATAAATCTTATAAAGGTATGTATTTCGAACATGTGTTACATTAACTTTTTAACAATATTCATATAAAAATTAGACAGTGGATAAATTAAAGTTTAAATTTTTTTCTTTTTTGTAAGATACATCATTAGAAAGGGTTTGTTAAGATTGCATATTTAAAACGATAATTTGAAAAATAGGCGAAAATAGAACATATACCCTTATTTACAAAAATACTGACAAAAATCTAGAATAAAAAAGGTTGGTAATATCGGATTTGAAAACTATAGGAAAAATATAGCCACTATCGTATATCATATAATTAATTGTAAAATTAATGCTTGTATATAGTTTAATAGAAGTAATATGTACCCTTAAACATTTATATATACACACTTGGCAGTGTGTACTTTAACCTCGTAGAAGGAGTTCTACTCATATTTAGCAGGATATTTTTTCTCTAATGTATAATTATTTAAACGATGTTATTTAGCGTGGTGACGTACAACGATATATATATATATATATATATATATATATATATATATATATATAAATATATATACATATATATGTGTGTGTGTGTGTGTGTGTGTGTGTGTACTCTCATCATCATACCTGCTAGTGTTATTTATATTTATTATACATGATAATTGTTTAAAATTTATGAAGTACCAACAAATTGAAGCAAATAGTAATTATTTTTATTAATTTAAAAAAAAAAATTTCATTTAGTTGGAGTTTCTAATACTTTAGTCATTCCGTTCGTATCTCCGATAAAGTAGCATATAATTCAGAACATGTTTTTGTGAGATTTTGTCGCATTGTCTAATCAAAAGTCAATAATTAACAACAATCGTATTCCTATAGAAGTGTCATAAATAAACGATTATTAAAATGACAAAGCAACTATCTGGGTTTATGAGTAGATTGGCCAAAGGAAATTCGTGATACAGTATTTTTATTCAAAATTCTACATAAAAGGACCAATTTATAAGTAACCACTATTCCACGTCATTTAGAAGTGACTACACTCAATAATTCATTTAAAATAAAGTACATAACCGCATCTCATATTTTAGAAAATTATTTAAATTTCAAAAAAATTGAGCAACATCCATCAATTTTTTTGCAGGAAATGAGAAGAAGTGATAAAAACTTTTGTTTAGTATATTTAAAAAGATATTGTATAAAAAATGTGAGTAACAAGAAAGATTATGAGGTTTTTATTAGTTTTGAGAAAATGTGAAATAAAAGCTAATGTAAAAATAATTAGTAATTAGAAGCTGTACAAACAATTATATGTGTAAATACAGTTTCAAAAACAGACAAAAAACTGGACAGATATCTGTGGTACAAGCAGTATGTAGATTTCACATACTCTTAGGCACTTATAAATATTTGTGGGTACATAATATTTTAGTAAACTATTTATATATAGTGTTTTTATTTTTCATAATGTAAATATACTGTTTTGCATGATTAGTCAGATACGTAAAAATATCGTGAATTTTTAAAAATTGTGAAATTTTCAACCACTGCGTTAGTGTTTGTAAATTAATAATTATTTGAAAAGTAATAACACAAAAAATAGTAATTTACCAGAAAAATTAAATGGCAGCCTAATATTAAAAAATACACTTAAATCAAGAGTATTTTATGCTGTATCTGAAACAAATAATTTTCGTGTCTCATTAACATTTATTAACTAAGGTAAGAAAATTTAATGCGGACAGAAATTTGTATCAATCAAAACAGAAATGTTTATCAAGCTCTGATTTATTTTCATTTCTTATTCTGTTAGATCGTCATTATCAATGGGTCGACAGTCCTTAATAAGTCTTGGCATTCTTAAGAAGCTTGTTTACAAACCAACCCGTAAAATGGCATAATGTGCCAATCGTTACATTTTTAAGTCTCAAAATATATTACAATCATATCGATCTATTTAAAGTTATATTTTGTTCTTTTAGCTATAGACTTATTTAAAAGTACTCTGCTTTTAATTCTCCCCTATTTATTATCATTATTATGCGGCCCGCTCATTGCGTTTGACTTAATTAGATGGAAAATTCATAACATAAATTGTATTGTCTATATTATTTAAAATAATTATTCTAGCCAGTTGGTATATACCTTGGCCATTACCCTCTTTATACTCAGTGAATCCTCTTTTATTTTTCATTAAACCAACATTTTTATTCTATTTCATTATTTTTATTGTCAAAAAATTCCTTTCATTGTCAAAAAATTCCAGGTTTCAAACAATCTGCCATTAGTGACATTGTATTAATTTTAAGTATTATTTTTTTTATATCTCTTCCATTATTTCATTTCAAGAACTTTACGTACATAATTCATTGGCATATAAAACTTCGTTCAAGATATATTTTGTAAACGATGTTTTCATGATAATCAACCATAAATAAAAGTAATAAACTAATGAGCATATTAAATTTAAGTTATTGTCGTAGAAATGAAGAAATTAAAGTGAAATGTCGATTTTATATAGCTGAATTAATGAGTAGGATAGACGTATATTGCGAAATATCTGTAAAAACGTTTCCGTAATTCGGCAAATATGCAATTATGAAGAATATATAGTTTTGAAGAATAAAAAAGATACGTTGACATAGATGGCTTACCTACACTGAAGGTTAAAACGTGAAAGAAATATATAGAAAATGGTAAGAAAGATTAAATCAAACTGGGAATAATTTGAGGATAGTAACGCAAATATAGTATCTAGTCAAGATTTTTCGAAGCGAGAAAATACAAAAAATCCGCCCATTTTCGAGACGAGAAAAAACACGCCTGGAAATCGAGAACTTGAGAAATAATGTAAATATGTTTCATAGTGTAAAACCCGCGTTAAACCCAGCGTCCCGCGCACTTGGCTCGCGTTTCAAACCACACGTAAGCGCCGCCATTTATTCAGTCGCCTACTCAAATTTGACGGTAAAATTCGTGTCGACGACAAAACCTCGTTTCAAATACCTCTAAAACTTTTGAGCTACAACTACAGAAAGTTATCCAGGCGATGATTTGTACCAACAATATTTCAAATATCATATGACAAAAAGATCGATTACAAAGAATTTCAGCTATTCGAAGAACAGGAGTGCACAGTGAACTTCTAACTTAGATAACTTTTACAAGACTGTGATAACTGGACACATTGTATCGAAAATATGAAACCATTTATCAAACGACGCAATAAAAGCTCTCACATTTATAAAAAACAATCTTTACTGATACTAAAAGTAGGTTAATTCTTTTACCAGGATATCTATCTAGTAACTTCAGTCCTATCACAATATCTACTTATTATATCTGATAGAATTAATTTTCAACACGACTTTCAATAGAGTTTTTTAATTTTTTTTAATTACGTTAATTAGAATTGCTTGTCCAAACGAAGTCCATCTGAGTTATATTAGTTTAATAGAGAATTAAATCTTAAATGTACGAAAAAGCCTCAAAGTCCCCGAAGTTTACATACCAAGAAGCTTAGTAAAAAAGAATTTCAGCTCTTAGAGGCAAGTAGTGAAAAAGGCCATATTGAAAATTAATATAAAGCTTTAACAATAGTAAAGCCAATATTAACAGAAACAGTAAAGTGAACGGGTTTTCTCGTTTTTTAATTTTTTTTTTAGTTTTTTACATTTAATTTATTTTTAATTAAAAGATTACACTTTTTTATCAATATACTTTAGGTACCTATATATCAAGTACTTATTTGTTTAAATAAAATAATGAAAGATTAATATTTATGTTTATCTCACAAATGAAGTAAATAAATATTTAAAGTTCCTACAGTATGTTACAAAGGCAATTTTTTATAGGAAGGTAGTTTTGAGAACTGAAAGTTTAATTTAGTGTAGTTTTGTTAAGAAATGGGCAAGTAATTAATGTTTTAATTGAAAAAAGACTTAATAAATAATAAATGTTCATGCATATTAATAAGCGTAATTTTATTTTGCATTTAATTCACAATTTTATAATTTATCAAGTTTTAGCAATTTTTAGAAAATTCGAGATTTCCCGGGAATAGTCTAGTCGAGAATCTCGAGTTCCAGGAAAATAATAACTCAAGAAAGTAGAAACTCTAAACGCGAGATAGCATAAACATAAAGGAATGCTCAAGAAGACCTGTTCGAAAAAGGGTAAAACGAAGGATGTATGTCAAAGTGGAAGAGTGTAAAATGCTGATCCTTTTGAAATTATTCGTTTATTCAATTTTCCCACTTTCACCTTTTAACATATTAAATAAAAGTTGCATTGAAATTGCGGTTGATTGAAAATAATGTAGGAAAAGGAAACATCGGACATAACGGATTTTGAGTGAAATATAGTTACGAACGATCATTAACTGTAGTTTCCATAACTTTTTTCCTTAACAACGTTCCTTAACAAGAGGCAATTGTGGCAGCCGTCTTCTTCATGGTCTTGTAAAATGGAAATAAACTTTACAGTTCTAAATTATTAAATTAATAGTACCGTTCTCAACGTGGATTGTAATCGACACTTTTTCTGCCTCTATAATATTTCAAAAAGTGTGTTGTTTATTCTAATCGATACTCATGCATAATATTTATTGTAAAATTTTATTCAATTTGACGATATGTATTTGATGTGAAAATGCGTTTACTATAAATGAACAAAGCCGGATATAAAATGCTTTAATGAAAGATTTAAGTTAAATTACCCTTATTTTATGCATATTGTACTAAAAAAAGCCTAAGTTAGGATGGCCTAATACAAATATAGAAGAAGTTTAATTTATTTTTAAAAATTATATAACGTCATCGAAAATTTTAAATCCTATTAGTAAATTACATGAAAGAGAAGTTGTATTCTCTAGCTGGTAATAAGAGTATAGTTTACAATATTTTTTGTTTAATGTCATTAAATAACTGTTAATAAAATCGAAAGAAAATTATTTAAGCTTTTAGAAATATTTCTGAAGTAATCTATTTAAAAAATACTATCAGATGCTTTAAGGTTATCAAAGCGTGGTGTATATATTTAATAACCTAATACAAATGACAATAATGCTACGACGGATTTCGAATAAACAAAAAGAAATAATTTACATTTATATAAATGGAAAACAAAACACAACTCAAAACAATTCTTTATAATATGTATATATGTATATATATATATATATATATATATATATATATGTGTGTGTGTGTGTGTGTGTGTGTGTGTGTGTGTGTGTGTGTGTGTGTGTGTGTGTGTGTGTGTGTGTGTGTGTGTTTATACATATACTTTCAGTCAACATAGGCCATCGGTTTCTAACTTAAATGTAAACAATTATAGTCCTGTGGTAGTATTGCATTAATTTGCTAAAGTATCGGAAATTGTTCTCCATTGCCGTATCTATTTGCAAATATAATCCCAGCTAACGGACTGCCCGCACGCTTCCGCTCAAAGCATTCCACCTTTATTAATCTCGGCAATTTTGTGGATTATGTGGCTATGGAGTTTGATCAAGGATGGTAAGCAAATTTAGACTATTTTCATTTTAAAAGACATTGGTCGAGTTGACAATGATATTCTAGTAGTAACTTTATTGCAAGCGGAATTTTCGCAGCAATGGATTTTTTCGCGAATTACTTTCGGGCTGATAAACAATATTTCTAGTTTTAAAATTTTAAATTCGTTCATATGCTACTCACTTTGGAGCCAGGCAAAATAGTACTTCAGGTCTACCTTTGTTTCTCGTCATGATAAATGACTTGCTCTCAGTTGTGAATACTGCTCTTTGCTCTTTGTATATCGATAGTTTATTAAGCTTTTAATATAATTATCTATTAATATTTAAGTGTTAATAGATAGTGTGATAGTGAGCTGTTTCAATGTGATATCAACTCTGTATTCCAATGAAATCTGAGCATAATGTTCATAATATTACATTAAAATATGAACAAATGCGCAATGATTATTTAATCCCACTTATTTCTTCCTCATGTGCAAAAATACAAATAGGATGATAATACATTTGAAAGGGATTCGCTCGTGCGGGATCTGGATATAATTATGGTTAATCATCTAACATTTCACAATCATCGAAACTTATTAGAAAGCTTACAAAGTGCTAAGGATTTTCATGCGACGTTACCACGATTTTCATGATATAGAATGTACCGTGAGTTCATTCAAATCTTTAGTATGTAGTTTTGTATTGATTGGTAATCGGACATAATTCTCTTTAACTAACATGAATTGGTTTTTTTCACCTATTTTTATAGCCTTGTATCATAAAAGGAAAAACGGAACCCTTATGACACCAGTCACGTGTTTATTTTTATATTACAGCCATTTTTATGAGAAACTGCTTAATGGAGTGTCTTGGAATTAGACATAATATTAAACAGCAGATATCTTAACAGATAACACTAAAAATATTTATATAAAATTTTTTTTGGCGGTTTCCGAGTACCAATAAGGAACAAACAATTTTTTTTAAATTTCATATATAGTGTGAGGTATGGTTTTAAAGGAATTGCTATTACTCTAGATCTTACAATTTTTTTAAATATGTACCGTGTTCAGACGTCCGTGAAAGATAAAATAGGCAAAATCTTAACATTGTTAAAAATATAAATTTGTGAATTTTATAAAAGAAATACTATGCAGATTTAATGGCTTAGAAGTGTCTAAATGTACATCGAACCATCGTATATGGATTCATGTCATAATTTGTTTCACTTGCCTAGAGCACCTACCAATATCCTGAACGTTCACATTTTTCTCATACACTTATATTATTCAACACACTATTAGGAAATACTCCGTGTCTTGATATTTTTTTCAGTTTAATTGTCCGCTTTAGGAATAAGGATTGCTTAGTGGTCTACGTTACTAGTTAGAGTGATGCTTACTGAAACTCACTGCTATTCAAATAGCAGTGTATTTCAACCTTGTTTGATATTGTGTATATTGGAATTTATAATTATTTATTCTTATAGCACTTTCATCTATCCAACGTTTTAGGTAAATCTGTGAGCCCTTACGACTTCGTATTTAAAATAATTTTGTGCAAGATTGTAATTGTTATGATAAAAAAGTCTTATGTTTTAAGTTCACTCTGTATAAGAGTTATAAACCATCTAACTGAAAAACTATTTTCGTGTGCTTCATTTATTGATGTTAATTATCTATACGCCTTTAATACGTTAATTACTTACAGGTTGTGTATGCTAATGAATGCGCATAGTTTTCCGTTTGTTGAACCTCTAGTTATGATAAATGAATACTACTATATGTACGTAATATTGCGAATGGCTAAGCTGTGCTCAGCTTAGTTTATTAAGTTAAACAACTAAACCGCTCAGTATGCAGATTGAGCATTAATTCTGAGAGAGGAATTTACTACGGACTCATATAGTTTGTGAACAATTTCCTGCTGTAAATTGTTCGCGATTTCCGCAGGCAACGGTGATATCAATTGGCTTAATGAAATTAAAGTTGAAGACTAAAATATAATAAAGCAATACTGAAGGGAAAAAAAACTTGGAGCAAAAGAGGAACGTTGTTTTCATTATTTCATTTTAACTTGGTACTAAATTTTTCATTACACATCAATATTTTATCTTTTAAAGTGATATTTATGAAAGCAGAAATTAATTTTTACGAATGTAAGGAGTGGGTAATTAAAGAGAACTTTCACGTTAGATGCCAATACAAAGAATTACAGTATATTTCCATATTTAATTTTATCGAGTAACTGTGCCTTTTCAAGAGTTCAATTTTAGGTAAAGATCATGTTAGTTGTAAATATTTAAAATTGCGATGGATAATTAGTTTCAAATATTTAATAAATTACTAATTTTATTTTAATTGTACTCAAAGATATTAGAAATTAAAAAAGTTAAGTCTTGCCGTAAGGGTTCCGTTTTAACCTTTTAGGTAACGAAAACTAAAGAAATTATATTTATATTAAAAATAAAAAGTTTACAAAGTAGTGAAAAAAAATTATATAAAAATAGGGAAAAGTCGAAGAAATAAAAATAAATGCATAAAATAAATTTTCCTTATAGGTTATATCAAGGAATGTTATTTCAATAGCCTTTTTAAGATAGATACTTAGTCCACATTTTGTAAATTTCAATTTAGTTAATTTCATAATTTGACTAGTGCATACCGATATTGGTTGGAATCTTTGTTGAAGACTTACGGTGAATAAGGATAAGAAAAAAAATGTACGTACACATGTAGATAATCGGTTGAACCTCATGTGGCTTGTGCTCGTTATTGAGATTTACATATGTCTCCATTGTTATGATCAAAAATAAATTCGATTACTTTAGTTTCAGTAATAGAGTTACATGGTTGCATGGTTTCAGTAATAGAGTTACACAGTTGGCGTTCGATTATAGTACATAGAGTCGGCGTTCAAATAAAAATAAATAGTATATTCCATCATAATTCAAATTATTCAGGTTTACTTTTAAGACAAGCACGAAATTCTTGACGACGTTTGGGAAATAATTTTATTACTAAAACTCAATGAACAATTTTTTTTAAGAACATTTTATTAGTTATTTTAATCCCAAATTTCCAATAAATTGTCCCAACGATTCATTTCTGTACTGATGCCATTTATATTTCAAGTACTACTAGACAACAATTTTGAAGACATGTAATATGATACCGTTTGATTTTAGAAAATTTCTCTAATAAAATTATCTATTAAAATTAGAAATTTTGAAAAAATATGTACATTCAGACGAAACTCAATAACGAGATATGTCAGTGTAATCATAAAAATCAAAAGATAAGATAGAAAACACCTGTTAAATGCAAGTAGAATTCGTTCTTTTTTAGAGGAGAATCTTTATAAATGCTTAAATGTGTACGGACACCTTTAGGCACTAATAAAGATTTAAGGACACACCAATATCTTAAAGCTTAATGTAAACGCATCCCTGCATCGAAAAAATGTTCGTGACACAACACCAATATTTTTGAAAAACTTATCCAATGGATTCCTACAAAGTGACATACGCAAAAAAATCACCTTACCTTCAATGTACCTTAAACATTTTTTTTAATTGTTAAGATATTTCTACAAGTTTGCACATGTTATAAATATGTATAAACATGCCGAATTCAAGCTTCGCAGTAACAATTGTTTGCTACTAAAACACTGTTACATACAAACGGATAGATAAACAGACATATATACATGGCAAATTATAGGAGTACTTAGATTACGGAACTCTAAAAGACAACGATGTATTAGTATCAATGACTCTATCTACTTATTTAGACGATGACATGATGAATGCCTTTGATACATTATAGATTTTTGAAGTATTTTCCTTATTTTTTATTCATTATTTTTAATATTTAATTTCAGGATATCATATGGATGGGATTGGAATATTACTTATATCATGGGACTTTTTTCCGCCATCTTTTATTTTCTTTAAAATATTTTACTTTTATTCATGTTTCCATTCATTGAAAACTAATCTACGATTTAACTAATCTGGGATATAACTTAGTGGTGTTAATCATCAGTTCTGTACATATAAAGCCGATTGGTTTTTATTTGAAATACGTTTCATCTAAATGTTATAAATCACTTTATTTCGAATATTAAGTTTCTCGAAAATTAATGTTTCGCATTCTAAAGTACCTACCATCAAATATAAACTACATTCCCAGCCAAGTAGCAGAATTAATGATAATAAATAAAACTACATAAACATAATATTTTCAAAATACAAATATATAAATAATTTAATATATAAATAATTTAAAGAACAATAATAATGCCAATGATAATAATGAATCACTCCGCTCTGAAAATGACTGCCTTCCACAACTTTAATAGCTGCAGGCTATTTATTAAACAATTTGGCACGATTGCCTTTTAGAGACACTATGTGCTTAGTGCTTTTAATGTTATTCTTGTACCTAGTATTATATTTGTGTTCATCGAAATTTAAAGAATCATTGGTAAATTTTTTTTTAATAATTTAACATATATGTATATATATATATATATATATATATATATATATATATGTAAGCATCAAACATAGCCTTGATCATCATGCTTGGAAATGCTTCCTCAAACGGATCTTTTATATTAAGTGGTTAAATAACGAATTACATGTTTCTAAATATTAAATAGACTATTTCAATCTGTCGCAGTAATCCAAAATAGCAACCCATAAGTTTATAAAAAAGCAAAATAAATCGCCCTTACCGTTTTGCGGCTTTTATCTTGCCCTCACTGAATGTTATATGCTCAATTATTTAAATGAGGCCCAGAGGCAAGGGATTACATTATATTATAACAGTTGCTATTATATTCATTATCGTTTAGTATATTTCTTTACAAATAGCAGTATATTTTTAAAATATCCTAATTATTGAGTAATTAAATAGTTCTGTCCTTACGCGCATTTTTAATATCACTGTGAATATGATTTAATAAGTTACTTTAATCAGTAGATGTTAATTCTGTAAACTTCATGTTCAAAAAAAAATTATCATAGAATGAAAAAAAGCTACATTATTAGGAACATTACTTACGATTTATAAAAAAATCTCTCTTTTCTTTGTTCCTTTTATAGTCGCTCTTACATTCCTATCATTAATAATTTAATAAACAAATATTCGTTTATTGCTTTATATTGTACGGAAGTATGTAAAAAAAACCTTTCATAACAGAATTCTTCATTATTACAAAAATAGTTTAATAAAAACAATATAAAGTTATTCATAATATTTAAATTTAAGATGAACTGTTTCTTTTAAAAGTAGGGAATATGATATTAAAATTATAAAATAATAAAGAATGTAATAAAAAGATACGTAAAAAGGTTTTTACTTAAATATGTTTATTGTTAATTTTAAACGTCTTGTAAAGAAACATTTAATATTTTATAGATGATTAACACTACCTAATCCAAATAATTTTTTACCTGACTTTATATAATTGATTCAAAAAATTAATATGCCTGATGAGTAGATGTTTAAACAAAGTAACCTCTTTTTATATATTATTAGGGAAATTTGAATTATACATTTGTTTTACATATTGGACTTCGAAATAATTTATAAAAATTTAGAATGCGGTGTCATCATAAGCAGTCTTCTTCATACACATTCTTTATTTTTTCCGAACGTAAGTGGAAAAAAGTGAATAATTTCATTCTAAAGAAAATTTAATATCCATGAAAACGAACTCTGTTTAATCAAAACAAAACGTTAGCATCTGAATCCAGTGAGAATATTGAATAAAGATGATATAATAATTTACCGATATAAATACGGCTATTAATACGAAATGCCAGCGCTAGTTATTTCTTATTAGCTGTATTAATATATACAAGTCCATTAATAAGTTTTTGTTATCTCATAGACATTATTAAATTAACTAAACATTTTAAATTTTAAATAGATGTTAAATGATATAATCTTATTTACTTTGGTTTTTTGTCCATTCTTTCTTTTTAAAGTTTTTGTACTTGTTAAACCTGTAGTTTAATTTATTAGTTTATTCACATCCGCTTTTCTTTGTAATCCTATAGCTGTGTAAGGTTGAGGTTGAAAATTTTTAGCAAATGTTAGAGAAAATACTTATAAAATGTTTGTAAATCGACGGTCAATTGTATTTACTCAAATAATATTTACAAAAATATTTCTTAAATTTTTTCGTTAGAGCACAAATTTCAATTCAATTTTGTTTTCTCTCTTCAATATTACAATTCAACTTTTAAAAATATCAGATACTATGCTTTTTTTAGTTGATTAATAACAATAAAACATAGCCTATATATTACCCCAAACTCAAACGAACTCCCAGTATGAACTTCATTGGAAACTTGTTAGCTTAGAGATCTGATGAGCGAAGTATTCAACAGGCTCCCAGGTAAACGGTCAAACATTTAAGAAGCAATATTTTTGTGTTCTGTTACTTTTACGTCTCCTAAATAACTTTCTTTCGCATATCTTCAACATGCAACAATTCCAGACATTTATATGTATGTACAATAAAGTATATTTTTATCCAATTTCAAAATAAGTATATAACAAAATATATGTAACTAAATAAGTACCAAATGCAAACTTCCACGTTCGTTGGCGGATAAATGTTGGAAGTCGTTCATCATCTCATAGTATTATATTTCTTTTCTCTGTCCTTTAGGGCTGTCAATGTCATTTCAGTACCTACTCTTTCTTTTGTTGTCACCCACTCTGATGGAAACTCTGTCTAGATTTACGATATGTCAGGTTTTACGATTCACGCCACATTCATGATATTAAAAAAATATCACTTAGATGATTCTAGTTCTCAGTCTCTCAATCCAAAGTTTATGCTTTTAAACTGTAGTAACCAACGTGCGTAAAAGTGAAGAGCGGTAAATAAATTCCAAGAACTTATTTTTTTTTCGAGTTTATGGAAAATTTTACTGTAATTATTTCAAATATATATATATATATATATATATATATAAATACATACGTACTTTTTACTAAACGGGTGAGATATATGATTGCCCGTGTTATGCTTCTCTAAAGCACAAATCAATAATGAATTGAATGATATTGACGGCCAATAAAATGAAAGTATATATGAACTTTGTCAATTCTTTCACAGTTCCATAATATAGGATTCTGATCAAAGGGAGAGTACAGACTCTTACTCTTTAAAGAGCAGAAAATTAATAAGATGAAATAAAGAATTGTAGTTATTGATTTTAATAACGCCATAAATAAATCTAAGATTTCTACAGACAATGATATATGAGAAGTTTCAAAGTATATATTTCTAATTATTACATTTTGTCCCGTAGAAATATTTTCTGTTTCAAATATATTTTTATTAAAAGAAACTAAATGGTTATGGCTATTACGATTACAATGTCAATAATATTTTTGAAAGAATTGTATACGACAACTAAATTCACAACAAATTTCTAGAATATACGTAGCTATATAAATTTCGGAAATATTGTAATAATATGTATATATATATATATATATATATATATATATATACATATATATTTCAATTTGTGACTGACATCATTTATTTCGACAACTATCTGCAAGCGAAATTCAAATATTACTCGAACTTTTTTCGACGCGTAAAAAACGCGCTTCCTCAATTAGGCCTTTGTAGGGCTTAATGGGTTTTTGTTGTTTTTCCCTTCATGTGGGCTATAATATTTTTTTGGGTGTTCCAATAATAATTTGTAAATAATAAATCATTATTCACTTTGGCCAAATAGCTCATAGACAGCCGCATAACCCAGAAAAACTAGTTATTCCCTGCAAGGGAAAGCAAAAGGTCTCGGTGTTAATATCCTATAGCATTTGGTCTAATAAAGTTAGGTATCCTTAACTTTAGGGTAGTTAAATCAAACTAATAACATTTGATAACTGAAGGAATAAAGGTTTGCCCGACATATCCTTTTTGTAATGCACTACGTCACGTAGGTGGCAGCGGATGTTCCTCAATGTTTTGTACGAAATGTAACACTTCAAAAACTTTTGTTTTGGTGGTGCCTCGTTCATTTTAGTATCCATCAACAGCACTGTTTAGTCTATAATTCTTACCTTATACTTGAAATTCAGTACAGATTTTAGAACAAAACTTGAAATTTAATTCAAATCTTTGATAAATTTCACAACGTCCTTCGCCAAAAGTTTGAAGAAACATGTCAAACATATTTAACGAAAAGAAAGAGCAGTTGGTAAGCATTCCAAAAATTAGTGCGTTTGAATATTTTTAGCAAGATTAAATATCAAAGGACAACTATTGAAGTATCAAATTAAATAAAAATATACTACGAAAGTAAAGGTATAAGCGACAGAATGCAGTAATTTGCCTTTATCTAAATTTGACTTTTCGAAATTATTTATGACAAGGTAGAAACAATTGTAATTTTGTCGGAAATCTTCTTAGTTATTACTATTTTTATCAGATTTTTTCTGTAATTCAAACCTCACAAATTTTCACTTACCAAGCATCATGCATGTGATCATGGGCCTGATAATGTAATTATTAAATTAGAGTTACCAAAAATTATAATATATATTATAGACAATTATTTATTTTAAATTTTTTTGTTATTAGGAAATTCCACGTTTAGCTTACCAATTAAAATATGTATTTAGAAACTGAAATAAATAAACAAATCACTCAAGATATCTTAACAATAAAAGATGTAACAGATGTTTCAAATAATATGTTACATCTTTAAAAAATATCATATAAGTAATTTATTTAATTTTAAGTAATTTGTTTAATTTTATTATGATATTTCTTGGTAGAGAGGTTAAATTTTCCAATAGATTTTTCAATTTGGTCGTCCAACAAACCCCCGTCTTCCAAGTAGAAATTGCGCTCGGAAACATCACATTTAAAATAGGGCTTTATTGAACACAAAGCTTATATTATATAATGACCGAATTTTCTTTAAAATTTTCAGAATCTCGGTGAGATAATGTTGAAAGAGTTCTTTCATTAAATTTAAACGAGAATTAAATTGTTATGAAATCACTCATATACCAATAATAATGATTCCCAATATTGAATAATAATTCTAGCAAATGTTTATTACTACTCATCATACATGCATATGCTCATTTTTCTGATAATTATGTGTTTCCTATAGGTGAATTACGGTTTCCTATATGTAAGGCAGAAAACTTATCACAATAACTAATTTTAAAATGTTCAGGTGAAATAGCCAAGTACAGCCATTTAAAAATAAGTTTCGTTTCATTCCTGAACACATTCTATCTTATCATACTCGTTGCTCTATCATAGGTTTTGCTTTTGTTAAAGTTGTAATTAAAATGGAATATTAACTGTAATGAATGTAAAACTTTCCATAAAATTAAACTAGGGACATGACATGTAAGTAATTTAATGTTATTTTCTTCGACCGTTATATCTTAGATCGAAGAAGCAAATTCAAACAAATATTTTCCGTTTCGTTATATATTCCTCATTTTATTTCTAATGCCCAGTGAAGCCAATTTGCTAAAAACACATAATTTTGAAATTGATCAGTCAGTTTTATTTCAACTTACTTTTACTTAAAACTTTTAAAGTTTTTAAAATATTATACTCTCTTGGATTATAATTGTTGGTAAGTTATATTTATATATTTTTATAAATAAATAAGTATAACTTACCAACAACCGGACAGTAGTGTTTCCCTATAAAAGTAATTTTCGTTCTTTTTAAAATGTCAAACACTGAAAAAGGGGATGCGCAATATATAAAATTTTGCGAAGATTGTTACTAACCTAACTGGAAAGTTTATTTTCTTTGTCACCTTAAAAATATTCAACTATATATTTGAAAGAGCGTTGTGAGGGTTATTTACTTTTATTCTCAAAATATTTATAGGAAAATCCCTTTACATATTTTGCAAGTACATTTGCCTTTCATTGAATATGTTGTTTAAACTCGAATCATTTTACACAAAAACCCAAATCAAAAACTATGTCATATGAGTGAGTAGGGTATGGAGTTATTATTTTAACGTGATAATGGGACTTACAAGTTTCTATGATATGTTTGTTAAATATTTCGATAATTTAAAAAAAACTTATTGTTCATTTTAAAGCCTTAAACAGCAATCAAACCTTTCACACGTGCTCGTTTATAATCTTGAAATTACTACTCGTAACTAAAATGAAGCGATTCCTTATTTTATAAAGCAGCAACATCTTCAATTTTAGTACAAAATTGATATTAATGAATTATTTACCAGTTCTGCCATGTCTCTATATTTTTTCATCTATTATGCCCCAGAGGTTTCATATTTTTTTCCGTTAAATGTATTGACATATACTTAGTTATCGGTATGTAATTATTATAAAAAATGGTAACATATTATTCATGTTGTAGATACCTTATTTATTAGGTAACTTCCCTTATTTATATGATGTATTATCTTTTTTCTAAAATCTTGAATTTTAAACAGAAAATTGATGTTATTGAATTATTTACCAGTTCTGTAAATTACATTCGATTTTCTACATCTCTATATTGTTTCATCTGTTATGCTCCATAGGGTTTCATATTTTGTTTAGTCAAATATATCGATAGATACTTAGCTATTGGTATGTAATTATTATAATAATCGTAATATATTATTCATATTGTGGATACCTTATTTGTTAGATAACTTCCGGTATTTATATGGTGATTTATCTTTTATCTAGAATCCTCAATTTGAGTCAGAAAATTGACATTGTCGAATTATCAAGTTCTGTGAATTCCATTACATATTCCGCGTCCCTAGATTTCTTCGTTTATTATGTTAAACAGCTTTTAATAATTTTTTCTAGGTAAATATAATGATATATGCACATTTATTAGTATCTTTTCATTATAATTATGGTTACATTGTTGGTTGATTATTTACTTTGTAGATACGCTACTTATTAGGTAACATCTGGATTTTAAGTGGTGGTTTCATCTTCTTTGGTCAGGGTTACTTTTCCTGAGTTATATACAATAGTTTAAGTTATGTATAATGTCCTCGACTTATTTAAGCTTACGTCGAACCCTTGGCATACCTCAATGGGTTATTTTTTTATGGCGTCAGTTTATTTAAATGGATTTCTATTAAATTTATTTTTAATTATGAAAGATTTGATGTTCCGTTCTCAATTAATTGTTCAGTTTTTTACTAAGTTTGGCAACTTTTCAATGAAGACTTTTAGCTAGGAGGGCTTGCTATATATATTCGGTACGGAACATATATCCAATTTTATGATAATATTTTTTTCATAGTAATAAGTAAAACGAAACCTAATCTCATTGTGTTGTCAAAATTTTTGTGATAAACGTTACATTGGTAAACATTATTACTTTTCTAATTACTTTATCGTTAAACGATTTTTTTAGGTTGTTATATAACTCAATGAAAAGAAGGTTAGGAATTGCTCAATAACCAAATATTAAATATAATTTCTTCGAAACCATATTTTATTTATATCAATCGTATATAGTGTAACGTAATATGACAGATACAATTACCATAACAATCAATTACCATAACACGATATAAGTCAACGATAGAGAAGATAAAGCTAACTTGGTGACAGGTTCACCTGTAATAAATAGGACCCAACATCGGGCATGCGGGTACGGCACGTTGTATGCAAAGGGGAATGTAAGCTATAATAATGATTATATAATTTTCCTTGAGAAATGAATTTTCTCAGGAAACTATGAATAATAGCTTATCGTGTGGAAAAGAGGTGTTTGACAATTGATAAGAAAAACGATTATTCGGTGTGATGCAATAGGTACTTTTCTATTCATTTTCTCTTATAATTTTTGTTATTTGGAATTAATTCTTTACCTCAAATCATACTTAATAATTGTTTGCTTCATTATATGTATAAATTAAAAAAAATAACATATTATTTTCTGACACACACACACACACACATATATATGTATATATATATATATATATACATATTTCATTGAAGAAACTGACGTTGATAAGTAAATTTGTCAAATGTTTCATGGATGGACCTGCTACTTTATTTACAGTTTATATTTAAATAAATAAATATTTTAATAAAAAATCTGTCGAAATTTAATCCCTTTTATGTTTATTGCTGACATTACATTAAAATTTCATACAATTATACCGAGTATAAACCTTCGACATGGAACGGCATAAAAATTATTAACAGATATACAAATACTAAGGTGATTCCATAATTGTCCAATCTGTTTTATTCCATGGGCACAATGAAAACTGAAAACGTTGCGTTGGAAATATGAATTGACTTTTTTGCGGAGTGTGCTCAAAATTAACATGATGAATAGCAGAGGAAAGATACAGGGTCACGATCCGTTAGGGTCTAGATGACATTTAAATGACAATTAAATTAAAAAAAAAATAGATGTAATTTATTATATTCAGTGAAATCTATTCAAAATGGCGAATTTTTTAACAAACTCAAATTAAATGTTGTCAGGAACAAAACGAATTGCTAGAAAATTCACTTAAATAAATATCTAATATTGTAATACACAAAATATGTGAAGTTCATTTCTTTACCAAGAAATTCGTACAACTGCTTTTAAAATGATTCTCTGTGGCAGACTGATTAATGTCTCATCATGTAAAGACAGGAACTCATCAATGTTTGGGGAGTGTATTTACCGTGTTTGAAAATCTTTTCACTAGTCTTGATAAGTCCTTTGGTTCACAATTAAATGAAACTACGTGATGTAGTTTATTTCTACTTCCTTTAAGTTCTTTACCATGACCTAGATTTCGTTGTATTACAACATCTTCAGGTGGGCTATTAGCAAAGACTAGCAAAGATTTGCTAATAGCCTACCTGAAGATGTAATACAGCGAAACCTAGGTCGTGGTAAAGAACTTAAAGAAAGTAGAAATAATACTACATCACGTAGTTTCATTTAATCGTGAATAATGAATGTCTACAAAATAGGCTAGGCGGGTCAGGGTCTGCCGCTAGAGCCGATAGGCGAGGACAGGAACTTCTTAATGGTTCACCGTTAAGAGAGTGGTTCAAAAAATATGGGCTCGGTGCTCCTTTGGTCACAATTGATAGTCGGGGTCTAATGATTATACCAAAAGATGGTGAGAAATAAGCTCGTTTGATTTATATTAGCGTAAACAAGAAAGTATGAAAGTAAATGAGTAGCTGTATATATGCAAGTATATACCATTAAATGAAGAAACTATGATAATGATTTAATTAGGTAGGTTAGTAATAATATTTGTACACACATGCAGCAATTAGGATATTCGTATTTAATAGGTAAGTTAAAAACTAATAAAGTTGCTAGATTGGTACGAATAAACAAGTAAATAAATATAAAGATATGGCGTAACTATATTCCTTAGATAAGTAATAAAGAAGAAATTAATATCATTCCCTAAAACTATCTTAGTTCTTTTGTTACTGTCAAAGCCTTGCTGTCATGTAGCCTCAATAATAGTTTCTTTGGTACAAAATATGAGAGAACGAAACTAGATTAGGATCACGTACAATTGATTACAAATACTTAGTCTAATTTATTGCGTATTTTTACCCGACTGTGGTGAAGCCAAAAGAGGATAATGTTATTGATATACTCGTATATATTTATTTAGGTACGTAAGTAAGCACGTATAAGTGTGTGCAAATGTATTCATATTCGGTTATAGCAGCAAATCCCGAAGTATTGTAATTATCAGTTTATAGACATTGTACGCTGGGCTAATAAAAAGTAACTCCTTAAAATACTTTTGTATTTATTCTTTCTAAAGCGAAAAAATTTTGCAATAAAATAAACTTGATTACACCTGGTGTCGATAAGAGTATTTAATAAAAATAATACATACGTAATAATTGAAATGCAAAAATTATTCGTTCAGTTCATTAATAACATAGAAACGGCTGCATATTTTTAATGTTGATAATATACAATTAGTGCACTATTGTTTTCACTGGCCTCATATACATAAATTGATTAGACTATAAATACCTATTAAACGACAGTACCTCAATAAATTTCCCACCAGTCCGTAGTAAATCAAAGTTCGTGGCTGAATACACGTTCGTTAACAGGTAAGAGGATTATTGACCGCAGCTGTCATGAAGGGGAAGCGTTATCAATTATTAAAATGCCAAATGAAAGACATCATAATTTGTGATAGAATTATTAAATATAACATTTTATATTTAAGAGATATTAAATACATATAATAACGGCTAATATAATTCTAAAATTGTTTATGAGTTATTGTCGTAAGGAATCTTCTTCAGTGAGTGATATTTCAGATTAAAATATCATAAAAAGTAAAGTGAGTACTATAAAAAAAATACGTTTTCCCTACAATATTGTTTTTTATTATATTCGGTAAACTCAAATGCTCAAATTCCGTGAAGTTCAAAAATATGGCTTAGATTAGGACTTGATGGATGACGGCCTGGGAAGATTGGTGGTTGTTACAGAATTTCGTTTCATTAGACAGTATTGCCACAGTAAAACATATGAAGTTTCATGAGTCTTCAATTCTATATTGCACATGTTATTACCACTTGTATTGTATATATATTTTTTCAACAAAGTACCCAAAAATAATTTTTATGAATTAATAGTATTAAATGGTATTAAATTAAATACCTATAATTATATAATTAAGAGAAGCGAAGTTTTTCATAGAACAATATAATAAATGAAATATATTTCTCCATTTACTTTATTTTTTATTTATATTATAATATAAAGGTAGACAAAACGTTTTAAAATAATAAAATGTAGAATAAAATCTTCTAATGAAAAACATACGATCATACTCGTACGTAAATACTTTTTTGCGCATTCTTTAGATTTAAATGTAAATTTTATAAGCTAGCATAAAAACGTGTGTAATTACTATAAAAAAATAGTATTTCTGAACACTGAAAGAGATGAAAAAATTTTATGATTATTCATTAAAAATAAAACAAAAGCAACGCTATATAGTCATACATACTATGTACAACTATGCAGATTTAGACATACGGAGCAGAGTAGGAATAAACATAAACTTATATTACCACCATAAAATTAATAGTGAAAGATGAGTGCTCTACCTCAAGAGCGAATGATAATCTCGAATACGTATTTGAAATGAACGAATCCTTTTACGGAATAACGTCACATATTAAGTATACCGTTTTGTATACTATAGTTTCATGTATACTTCAAATCTCCAGCGTAGTACCGAATTCAATGCGTCATAGGAGTGAAAGATCGTATAAAAGTCAAATATGTTAACGAGTCTAATGATGCATCGTAACGAATGATAGCGGTTTGAGGTGCGTAATAACGGTTTATAGTTTTGGGATGGTCATTTTGAGATGCGTTTTTTTCCGAGCTTAATAAGCTTTTGTTATACGGTAAAACATAGACATCGGTCTATATATGTTTATACAAATTTTAATAGACAAATTAGTTGTTATTACATATATAAAAATTGGATAAGTATCATCATTTTCTTACGTATTTTATTCTTATCTAATCATATTTTATGTTTAATATTAGATAAGTTTGGACGAAGTTTGTTTGTATTATTATATCTAATTAAAGTAATGTCAAAGAGGGTCAATATTTAATATTGGTTATAAAAAATACCAAATAATTTTGACTTCCCAATTTTGCTTCTAAACATTGTAACGACACAATTCTTTATTTATATCTTAGGATAATATGAGATTTAATCCATCGATATGAAAGGTAATATACACATCTTTAATAACTAAGGCCATATTTAACCCAAAATTTCATTCGTTAATAGCAGATAGAGTACCCGAATGTACACTACATTCCACACCACACGGTAGCAATGCAAGATATCTTTATAATTTTGTCATATCTGCCCACCTATCTGTCCGTTATTCGCAGTGTTTCAGTTTATATCGTTTTGCACATACGAGTATATGGACACAATTTTGCGAGAAGATGCTATATTTAGAAATCGCAATTTATATGTAATAGAATATCACAAAACAAAACTATGTGTCTCCACACTACATGTGAAGCGGGGCCAATTTTTTTGTGTATCCCATCGAAGAAGATGTCACTGTAAAAATATATTGAAACTAAATCAAGGTCTCATTTATAATTTTTTTTAAATGTTTAAACCTTAAATAGGAAATATTAGGTTACAGAGTGACGTGTAATGTAACGTATTTCTCTGTGTGTTTGAAAAATTGGATACATATATTCATTTAAAACTTTCCAATAAAATTATTAAGCTTGATTCGGATCAACAATTTCAAGGGATAGAGATAACTACGGAGCTCAACTTTAAGCTTATTCCAATACACAACTGGCTGGTTTTTTTCTTATTAAATAGTTCTGTCGTTAATATCCATCGTAGTCGCACTCTTTTGAAGATATTTGTCTTAGAATGAAGATCGATTTCAGTATTGATAGTTTTAAATATTTTCGTACGCTGAAATGATCTATGTACACTTGAATTTTAGACTTTAATGTAAAAAATCATATAATATTAAAAACGGAAATTAAATGGATCGATTAAGGCTAGTGATATTATAATACAGTGGATCGTATTATAAGATATTATATAACGATAGTATTACAGTGGATCTTATTCATTATGGAAATAAATGAGGGAAATCGGTTCTCTACAAGTCGATCCAAACATTTGGAGAAAAGATAAATTTTGAAAAATGCTGTAGCTTCAGTGTCTACTGACCTCATAATATTATTTTATTATGATAAAAATAAAAAAAAATATATAAAAAAAACATTATGATTGCGGAAACTTCCACATAACATTGACGTATAGAAATACAAAGCATATTACAGAGATATAGAATGAAGAACAACATAGTAATAGGTATATGGCGCTATTGTAATGTTCATATTGATTATAACCTGTTTATACATACGTAGGTTAATTAGGTTGAGGAGACAATTTAAATTTTTTTCTAGGTAAATGAAAAAGGTATAAAAAATATTTTTTTTCATATAATTAAACATCGTTCTTTTAAAAAAAGCAAGTATTGTCCCGTAGCTGCAATAAGAACTTGGTTTAGCCTTGATTATATTAGTGTAAAAAAGGTGCGTGCTAGAGGACATAGGACAGAGATGAAATTATTTTAAAATTTTTTATTCTTTACATAATTGTAAGGAACAAAAAATTAAAAAAATAAGTATATAATTTTAATTTGGCTTTGAGTTATCTTTTGTAACAGATTTTAATTTTTAAGAGTTAAATTATAAAAAATATTTAAAAATTTTACTTATTTATTTACATAATTTAATATATCTAATCGATGCATATGGCGGACTAATGAGTGCAATCTTTTACAGCCAACCAGAACACCAGATCAACTCCGCTCGACGAACGGCCGGGAATCGAGCCCAGGTCTTCGCGTTGCATCGCGCAATCAAATACCGTATACCTTGTGGTCATCCCAACATACCACGGTGACGACACATATTTAATCAATTTTTGACGAATATTTTAATTATTTTTGATTAAGTGAGCGCCATTTTCCTTCTAACGAGAGCAAAGGCCAAATTTTTATTTTAGGGAACAATTTCCTTGAAGAAAATAAACTTTTACATTGCATTAGATTGGCATGATTAAAGTAATAACTCTACTTTTTAGGCGACTCAATTTAGTCAATTCTGTATAATAAAGGTCAGGTCACAACAACTACACAAATGTCTCATGTTAAAAAAGCGAAGCCGTCAAATTTTTTTCTGGAAAAGTGGATATACTATTAGCGTGGTCGTGGATAAATATAAAATCTATTTTAAATATTCAAAATTAAATTTACTCCAAGTAAATTCTCTCTGTTCACCTGTAAAATAATAAAAGTACATGTGAATATTTAATGGTTTATTGTAATTTCAGTAGTTATTTACCGTAATGCGAAAGGTATTTCTAGAAACACACACCATCAAAAGAATTTTGAATAATAAATTTAGTTACCCAGTCAGAAATTCTTTACCTTGCTTTCAAGAATTCTTAGAAATTCTTTACCTAGCTGGATTAGAGTAATATGTTAAATAAGCTGCACAGTCATTACGGAAGATTTACGTTTCTAGGTTTGTAATCTCCGAAGTTATATTCCGTAATCTGTCAAAAGTAAGATGTGAATTCAGTGAGGTATTGTAGGATGATTTTTGAGACGCGCACTCATAAAAAAGGAATATGTATTTTCTGTACTAAAATACAGAAACGTTATAACAAATCTACAATACCAAGAAGTCAGTCCTTCATAGTTTTACAACTTTTTTGCAGGAGTTGAAATTTGGAACCTATATAATTTACATAACGATGTGAATACTACAAAAGTCTAACTCATAACTCAGGGTTATTGATATTTATCAAATGGTAAAATATCTTCACAGAATTGAAATGAAAGCTCATAAATGGACCAGAAAATTTTTAAAAGTAAACTCATCCCAATGGATTTCGATTTTTGATATATTTTTTCGGGCGTTGAGGATCTCGGGCAGATAGTCACCGCATAGATCGACGAAAATGTGAACGGCCTTAAAATGTTTCCATTTTTATATTCGTTTTGAAGTAGGGAACTCTGGACGGGGATTCATTAATTTTTCACAATATTCAATGTTTTATCAATTATTGATTTACTTCAGGCATACTCTCTCAATTATATATAGTGTGTAATATGAATAACAATTAACTCTCTTTTGGCAGAAAGAAAAAATTCAAATTTATAAAAGAATATATATTTTTTTTACATATTCTTCATAAATATTTATTTTGAATATTTTACACATTTCTTTTTGTTATTTTTAATTACACTGTCCATCTGATCTGATGATAGGGTCGGAAGGTAATATCATCAGTGCAATTTTTGAAATGAAGGTTGTAACTTAAACGCCATAGATGTAGGAACTCTAATCCTACATCTATGGCGTTTACGCCATAGATGTACGATTAGAGTTGAGTACATATAAATATGTATATTTAGCTTGCTAAACGAGCTATGGCGGCTAGCCACAAAAAGAGTCTTCTAGCTTAACCTTTTATATGACCACGTCATTACCAATTTAAGGGAAACTGATAGATCATTTCATATTTTGTTGATTGTAGAGTCAAATCTAGATGTATAAAAATAGTTTCCAACTGTGCTACTTTAGTATTTGACATCCTAAATGAAAGTAATTTTTAACGCGATATTTTGTTAATTTTTATTAATATGTTATCTATTAGGAGAATAAATATTTGAAAGTTATTTTATAACGAAGATTATTTGCCAATTTAAATTCATTTTTGACATTTATCACAAAACTGTCAAAATGGTCTGTGTTTAGATTTGTTCATATTAAAATGTTCATTAGATCACCACGTCAAAAAAAATATGGAAAGTCTTAAAAACAAATAATATGTAATATAATCGAATGTTTTCAAACTATGAATCATTAGGCAATTCTATATATTTAATTTGCTTATAAAATAGTGGGCGACTTTATTTACAACTATCTTCCACTAAATAAACATAATCAAAACATTTTAGCCAGCAAAGAGGGTCTGTGATTAAAATCATAGGCCCTTTTAAAATTAAATATACCTAATAACCTAAAGATTGATCGTCATAATACTACCATATTTTCTACTTTATTATAAGATAAACATAGATACTATAATTTTATCTTTCAGAGGATAATAATTACTTACAAAGTGCGAGACAGTTGTATAATTAAAAAATATTTTTTGCCGTTGCAGGGTAATAAAACTGTTTTACTTAGTTTTTTTAGTTCATTAAATTGTTTAATTTTTACGGTTACAGAATATTTAGGACACGTAATGCAGAACAGTTCTGTTATTAGGCAGTCAATGTGCAAAATTACTATAGTTTACTTGATATTATGTCGATTTCTGTTTATTCCTCATTATTATACAGTTTACTTTTCGTCCATTTCATATATATAAACAAATTTGTCAATATGGAGTCCATGAAGCGACTTTAAGCGATGTAATACCGCATAAGATTAACATTTTTCAAGTAATTTTTGTTCTAAATATATGACCGTAATATTCATAGCGCATCACTGCATTTTTTGTATAGTAGCCGCCTACCACATGTGTGGCAAAAAGCGATTTTAACTGTTTCATAGCTGAACTTAGCTGGAAACTGTAAAGACTTCGGTTGCGTCACGTGTGGTGTAACGCTCATGATACATCATTTTAAGCAGCACTAGTGCGACACAGTTCTCAACGCGTTATCAGCTTTAAGTCGTGTATAATAAATAAGGTTTAACAAAATAAATTATCAGATTAGATCCATGGCACTATGCTCATAAAATCTAATGAATCCAAACTTGACATGTCTACTATTAGCTGTTGAAGAGTTCCACTACCTTCCGACCCCATCATCAGATCAGGTCGAGATATAATTTCGTATTGCATTCCAAGCCATTTGCATTTGTGAAATTTAATCTCAACGTGTCACGCACTTCCCATGTGCATGATCAATTGACCACAAGATTTATAAAATAGTTCAATAAGGAAAATATTCCAATAAATTTCCTTATTGGGGACTTTGTTTATAATCTAATTTGGAATTTTATTAGTGATAAATATATTTTTCTTTATTTAATTTGCGTTACAAGTTTTTAGCGCGGCACTACGAATTTTTGGGACGTTCGTCCAATGAATGGGTATGCTATTTTTATTTACCCAATATTGACTATTTACTTCGGATATGAACTCTAACCAATGAGTTAGAACGAAGAAGAAATTTTTTAATAACTTAGGAAAATTATAGAGTGTGATCCATGTATTTGGAAATTAAAAGAATATATCTAATAAATTGCAGTGTGTAATTACACATGAGCACGCCATTTCAGCCACTTGTGCGGTTAATCATATATAATGTGGCAAACTTTTTTTTTATCAGCCATAAAGGCATTTTGTTTATAAAACATTGAAATTTTAATTATGCTCCTGTATAAATAGGGTCATTTAACAGTTTGGAAACATGTAACGTCTCGTCATGTATAATAAAAACAGATTAATTGTTATTTAAATGTTTGCAATTTCCTTAAATAAATTCGTAACATTCGCTAAGCGTACATCAGTTATCTATTTTTATTTGAAACAATAAGATAGACGTCATAATAATTTCATCAATATTTTGCATGTCATGTAAGGAGTCGCTTTTATTTTATCAGGCGATAAAAATACGCAATGGTTTCTCATCTTGTGATCGAATGTTACAAAAAAACTAACAATATATTTTTAACTAGAACATTCGATTTTATCATCAAAATAAAATATGTGAATATTTATTTAACACGAATGAATATTACATGAAACATGTTTATCGAATGTTTCTATTATAATTGCTAATAAAATAATGATATGTTAGGTATAAGTTAATTCGCGAGACGCTCATCAAAAATAGCAGTACAATAATTAATATTTTTCATGAGATCAAATATTTAATTGAAATACTTTATTGTAAAATTATTTCAATGAGATAGATCGTCTTCTTCTAATGGCATTTCACGAACCAGGGGTAGTTTTCTTTTTTTATTTGTTAAATGATCATCAAATTTCTTTATGTAACCTGTAAATTTACAAATAAACACTATTAATTCTACACGTTACTACACACTGTTCTTCGAAACATCGTGATGAATGTAATTTTCGTGAGAGAAAATGTTGCGTTATTATTTAACATTTTTCTATTGGTAGAATCTATTAAAATAAAATATTAAAGTATAACTCAAGCATAATTAATCGGCCTCTAATTCTACTTTAATTAAATGGTGGTAAAGTAGGGTTAGAGCGCGATTAATTATGCTTGAGTTATACTTCAATATTATATTTTAATAAATTACAAGAAAATATCTAAACTTATAAAGTTAGGTTAGAAAATACGAACGATAAGGAAACATTTTGGTATTATTGAGGTTTTTTCAGATATTTGGTACATATTATACCACAATACATGTACTATATCTTGATGGTGTAAATTTATATGGGTCTGCATTTTATATGCAGATTTTTATTCTTTTTTCAATTGTAAAGCGATGCCACCCATAAAGTCATAATCGCGTATGTAAACATCTAAAATATAGCCGTGGTTTTTTTATATCATTGTTTGTAGTAATTTGTTGTACCAAACAGGGAACATTGAAATATAATATAAATAAAATATTACATCCCACTTAACGATCCCTTCATTAGCGTTAGCGATATTATGTGATTTATTTAATAATAAGACAAGCCAAATTTATTAAAGTCAATTTATTAAAGAAATTTTTAAAAAGTAAATTTTTAAAATATTGTCACTGAATACTAATGCAATACTTTATAAAATTTTAATTATATGTTGACGTTTCCCAAATTATCTTTTGACCTATCGATTACAGAGCTATTAAAGACAATGTTAAGAGACATGATTTGAAATTTAAAACGGAGGTATAAAATATAAGGAGACTGGTTCCGTTTCTCTTAAATTTATTAACCTTCAAACCCTTTTCAATCTTTTAGCAGATGAAGGCACTTAGAAAAAAACCTTATTTTTTCTAACTGCTTTAGTCTGCAAAAAGGATTGATAAGGGTTTGAAGGATGCGAACTCGTGCATTTCTTTCGACGTAATCTTATGAGCATCGGCATTTCTCTGTGGTGAAGGACAAATATTAAAGCGACAAGCAGATGGGCTCTTAAATTATCTTTCCCATTTCCATCCTATTCCCTCCCGTTTTATTAAACTACGCTGCAATTCAGGAAAGAATTTGGCATTAAAATATATATTTAACATTTTTAAAAGAATTAATTTACGTCTTTATTAGAAAAACTATCACTCATATTCTCTTTATGTTGTCGATTTTTTTTCTGACACACTAATATATTTTTGCAAAGCACTTGACTAAAATTCAATACTTACAACGAAATTTAAATTCAATCTTCTCAACTGCAAATTATTCAAAATATTTGTTTAATTTAGGTATGAAAATTAACAATAATCGACATGGCAATTTTACATGAAAAAACGAAGTTTAGGGAAGAAAAATTTTGTATATATGCATGAAAAGAACGAGGAAATGCCAAACTATTCATCAACATTATTGTCTATATAAATATTTTATGGTAAAATCTATTAAACAAAACGAAGTCTATTTCAAATATATACGGTGATGATTATGCACGAGTTTTCGCCTTTGGGTCTGTTTCACATAAAATATACTTCAAACTAAAATGAACAAATGTTCTAATGGATGTATTATAGTTTTGATTGCGTCTTCGTAACTTAATCTGTGCGTGACTAGCATATCAATTTCCATAAATTTTACATAGAAGAAAAATGATTTAACCTGCTGTAGCGTAAATGCGTGTTATAACAAAAGTACACATTTTTATTTTGTCTGTCACTCATTTGTGAAATTTCCTCATTATCGGTAGTTTTATTTTACGATTTGAAAGCTTTTAATATCAAATAGTTTTTTGTTTCAAACTTTTGCTCGTGATTGGAATTTAGAGATCTAATTTCCTGTGTGATTTACTTTAAGAAAAGGTTTTGTTAAGCATTTAATATTTGTATAAATTTAAGGATATCTTTAATTAGCGTGATAATTATCATATAATGACCAGCTTTGAACATCAAACAAAATACACATCATTTTTGCAGCTTTTACAACAAGAAACTTATTATTTATTAAATTCAATATTTCTGTTAGAGTTAGTATTTTTGAAAATCTACGTAGGTTTAAGTATCTTAATTAAAAAGCTAAACAGATTTCCGAAATTTAAATGACATTATTATTACGTTACCATTCTTCCTCTTCTGCCACAATTTATTATACTAAAAAAACAGGGTTACACCCAAGTTCACGGCTGCAAATACATCTGAAGTTCATCTCTAATGTGTTTACATCACGGTCTGAAGATGAAATGGTATATTTTAATTTCCAGCAGTATTTAATTTTTTTTTTAAAATTTAACTTATAAAGTTTTATCAGATTAACTAAACAATCATACATTAAATATTTTGCCAAACCTAAAAATCCTCTCAGTGGAAAACGCACACGATCTGTTTTCATATGAAAACTGATAATAAAAATATCAAACTTAATTAACCTACACAAAACTAACAACTACCAACACTAGGTCATATCTTCATATAGTAGAATAAAATAAACGGAAATGTATGTATGAGTCCTATAAATGCCTAAATATTCAACGAGAGCATTGATTCTTAGGTTCCGTTCTGCTGATTGACATTGAATTGCGTAGGTATTTCTTAGTATTTGGTCACAAGACGACGGAAATTTAATGATATTAAACTGGTTTTTATTTTGTCATAACTTGTATGCTAATATAATTTAATTCACTACAGAGATTTTAGCGAAACTTACGGATAAATGTAGAGAAAAGTCTAAGTATATAATATCATTGATTGATAAAATTAGAAGTTTAGAACGTTTTGGATTTTTACATGTTTTTTTTAGAAATATTAAAAAAAATGAAAGGTTTTCGTCTTCAATTTATTCTCAAAAAACATAAAATATTTAAAAGCAACAAACTCATGAGGTGAAGCTAAACCTGATGGAACATTCGGGACTATTTTTATACGCAAATATTGGAAAACATGCCAGTAAACGTATGTGCAATTAGATAAGTTAAGTACAATTACGTAATATGTAAGCGGGAACTCACGTTAAAAAAATTTGTTAACTATATTTAAGTATTACTTTCTCTAAATATAGAAACTTGAAAATCAGTTAGGTGCGAATTTGCCAAGTTAGATGAGATTGATTTACTTTGGTAACAAAATGGATAAATTGGTTAGTTCATCAACTAGTTATTTTCTGATAGCAAAGAAAAATAAGAACCTATTTTTGTTCTATTCCAAACGGTGTTTTTAAGCTACGATATTATATTGTTTTTTTTTCTTGTCCATTTTGGTATTATTGAAAAGAATTTTGTGTTTAAGAAAGCAATAGGTATATCTTTATAACATAAACACCACCGAATGCACAAGAGTTTCATTTCTCCATTGCGGAAAGAAGTGGAACGATGAGGATCTTGCCGCCATAAAGCGACGACACGCAGTCCTGGCAAAGTTAACAGTGACAGCTCTTGAGTGCATGAAATATGTTCATGTATTTTATCTCATATTCGACTTATCACCCGATTATTATAACCGAGCACACGCTTCTAAATTTGTGGGCTAAGATATCTATTGGCCACAATAGTATATACTATTTCATCGATTTCCAGTGAATATTAGATTGTTTTTTATGCACATTACTAATTTTTGTGAACGTCTAAATTCTACCGTGTTTTAATATGTATTTAAAATTACCAATTACAAACACGTTACATTTTCATGGATATTGCAACAGCGCCGTCTTTGAGTGGAACGCAGCAAGCAGCTTATGATTTAATCCAAACAAGATTAATCCTAACAAATGTTCAGTAGTGAGTTACAGCCGAGCACACGCTCCTATTAAATAAGAATATACGGTCAGAGCATCCCCCTGCATCTTTTGGATACTTGGGAGTCAAATTTAATTCGCGATTGACGTTTCGTGTCATAGGGCGGATATAGCAAAAAAATTGGCTCGGAAACTTGAATATTTGTTGTATAATTTGAAGAATTTTTAATCCATCTATCTGCCCACTATTCATTTCATTAATGCGAGCTGTTTAGAATCTAGTTCCATTATTTGGAGCATGCACGAAGCCAAGCGCTACTTGGTGACTCAACGCGTGCAAAAGATGTTCTCCCAATATCTGTGTATGAAATAGGCTGATTAATTGCCCTTTAGATTTCCTATAGATTTTCTCTTGGGTATGTTTGATTCCCATTTCTTTCAACTCCGAAAGGACGATTGGAAGAGAAAATCCTATGTCCTGTATTATTAGATAATATTTTACTTCCCATACCTGACAAATCATAATCTCTGTGTTATGCCACCTTCTAAAGTCGAATTATATTAAAATTCACCAGTTACCTGCAGTATTCAACTTTCCAACCACCTGTTCGCGGTCGCACCAGAATCTGATTTGTTTAAAACGAATGTAAGTAAATTTGCCAGAATGTGTCAACTACACATTTTTGCATACTTTTTTTTATAAATAATTCAGAAGTTCAAACTTTGTTAAACCAATAATTTCTTATCGTAACTAATAGGTTATCTGCAATACCTCGATAAACGTTATTGTGTAAGTAAATAAATAGTAAAATAAGTAAAAATAGTTTTGTATGATGAAACACTTCTCCACTATGGAAATTTTTATCGAGAAAGCACTCAACTTTTTAGATTTAATGATGACCGTAAGTGTATTTAGGTGTAATTTATGTGCCAATTTATTAGCTAAAACAGATCAAAAACGATGCAGTATATAGCAGATCTTACGGAAAACTTCAGATTTACGTTTACAAGGTTAACTGCTCCTAAAATCCGATATGCTAAATAGACCGAGATAGAGAAAATGAAAACAGTAAATAAAATAATAAAATCATAAATAAAGTAGCTGAAAAATCATTTAGAAAATTTTGAGCAAGAACTACTTCTTGCTCAAAACTACTTCTTTCTTGTGCCTGTAACGCGGATAATTTAACATAATTTGTTTGTAAAAAAATTACAAAGAATTGATGTCATAGAAACTAGCGTTAAGAGGAATAATCATGAGACAGAGTTAATTAACGACGAGAAAGTCAATTTAATTAATCAAAATTTAAAAAAATCGAATTATTTGAAATACCAATAATTCATTTAGATAAGGAATGACAAAATTATGGACCGTGAAATAGAAACTTCCGAAATTATTTTTATAAATAAAACTAATAACGTTGCTCACATAATACGACTTCCCAGTTGTGTCAAATAGACGAGTATTTTATAAAGAAGTCATGTTCTAAAACTTTATGCAACTATGGTATTTTGTTATTTCTCATGTATGGCTTTTTAATTTTATTAGTTTATCTTTTTCCAAAGCATATTTGTGTATTTATGCATGAGTATATTTTTCGGTCTGCGTATATTTATAAAGTCATCTTAGTATGCTGTTTAATTTTAACATTTCTTTGTTAATGTATAATGTTTGTATAAATTCGAATATCTTTGTGTTTATATACTGTTCTAGTTAAGTGAAATTGATTTTCTATATAATTTACGCAACGGTATTCAAAATGCTTATGACTGCTGAATTTGAGGCGTTATCCACGCTTATCTCTTATATATATATATATATATATATATATATATATATATATATATATATATATATGTATATATATATATGTATATATATATATATATTTATATATATATGTATTAACTCATTGTCTTATAGTAAAGATAAATTTACAGACCAGTCTAATATAACATACAACTTTAACAAACACTTTGCCAGCACAAGTAGAATACTATAAAATAAGCTACTTACGTATGTCCAAAAGTGGGGAGAAGAATTTATCGAAAAAATTGGCTGTTTGTTTTGAAATGTCAAAATGAATTATAAACGTGAATCAAAGACTTACGGAATTACAACTAGAGGAGATTGAAAAAACTCTTGTTCATTTTTTCAATTTAAGTATACGAACTTTTTTACTCCACTTAAAGAAATCAGACACATGTCAATATTTAAAAATAGTTAATATAATGAACTCCAACAACTCTACACTTGTTTCCTATTTTAAGCAAACTATTAGAAAAATACATAAATTAAATTTTTAAAAACATCCAAAATTTATTCTGACGGACAATTTGGCTTTAGGAGAGGGAGAGGAAAGTGTGACGCCATAAGTAGAGTCAACTACTTTATACCCTAACATATACGTAGACACAAATAACAAATAATAGCTATGTTGGTTGATATTTCTAAAACATTCGACCCCATATAATAAGACCAATTTAAAAAAATGCAACATACATGTGACGGAGTGTTAGATTGGTTTAGAACTTAAAACATAAAATAGAGACCGTTAAATTAACTACATCGTTAGCAAGAAAATCATTCGGTATTATACAAGGCAGCACATAGGACTGACAGTCTTTAATTTACATAAGTAATTTGATTATATTACTGTTATAAAATGGCAAAACATTTTTAAGCCTCATTGGACTATCAAAACTAATAGGATATTATCTAAAGTCAAAACTTGACTAAATATTTATCTATTGATACTGAAAACCTGGAAAATGAAGTAAATTCCGTTCAGCATTTATAAAATATAGCAACCTACTGAACAAGTCAGGACGATTCATAACCATACAGACGATAAAACATGTGAATGTAGACAGGTCGAAAGCACATGCACGTCGACCATTGGCTGTTTTCGGCAATGGAATATTCATATTGAAAAACTTGTTACAAAATTCAGGTGAATCTTGCACATTTTCAAAAACGTATACCATACACTTTACTCGCATACTATAATGACTATGGGCTAGCACAGTCAGTTATGACTTATGGTATATTTACTTGGTTTGCGGGTGCCAAAACTATAATTGACCCTCCTTTTCCCTTTGTTTTTTCCAAATGCATTCGGCCGTTATTTTTACGATAATTAAAGAATATTCATTGCGTTAATTTTCAATTAAATTAATTATTTTTTAAAAATATCGTGACGCTGTAGTTAGCAAGATAGAAATACAACATTAGAATATAATACGAAACACCTCTTTAAGAGAAAAAATTTACACTTTACAAAATTTTTAGGCCACCATTGCCACGTGTCCTGTTAGTACATCAAAAGAATTGTGGCAAAAGAAAATAAAGAAAAAAAAAGAAAAGGAAGTAAAATAAAAATAATTCAACACACGTTTAATTTAACTTATGATCCAAATACCAGGGTATAATTTTCGATTACGATTTTGATTATGATTATTGAAAATGTAAAATTATTCTTTAAATATTACAAATTAATATTTTTCCTTGAAATTAGCAAAATACTTCTATAATTTTACGAACTAAATATTGCACAGAATGTAGCTTTAAACGTTACATAAAACATTTTTACAATTGTTTTATGTAACGTTTAAAGCTATATTCCGTACAAACTTATTAAAGAATTATCTTTTTAGTAGGATTTTTTCCAAATATGGTATTTTAATTGATATCTATAAGAATCTTGTTGTGCATACATGTTTATTTAATATAATCTAAGGTATCTCTACACAATATTCAAAATGCAAAATATTGATAAAAAAATAAATAATGTAACGCAGTTTTGGAACATGGCTATTTTATTTGCGTAAGTGCCGGCTTTACTTTTAATACAAGGAATCATTTCTAATTGGTTGGTATAATCGGAAGATAAAAGTTAGTCAATCCAATCTAGTCCATGTGGACTATTACTTAATAGAAATGGTTAACGGTTTTATAATGCCTCGTCCCTTTCTATTACGCCAATTTTTAAAGTCTCTCAATAAAGATGTAGAATATTACTGTAAATGCTTGTGTGGTCCCATGCTTGACTTACCTTTTAATTAGTAAATAAACTACAGAACTACAACATAGGAATTTAATACCGTTACACTATTTAAATGAATTTGAATTATTGTTTTATGTTGTAGTTTACCATGTATAGACGAAAAGTTCATTTCACACTTTAATTTTATTGTAGCTATCGATCGACTAAGGATTGGCAAAATTTTAATACGATTAATAGAATTACTCAAATGATTGATAAAACGATTATTTTGATAATTAAGAGAGTGCGGTTGTGTTTACAACAAGATGGTTAATATTGCACATTTAATGCTAATCAAACATTAAAGTGAACTAATATATATATATATATATATATATATATGTATATATATATATATATATATATACACACATATATATATATATATATATATATATATATATATATATATATATGATTAAGTGGATCCGGAATCCTCTTAGTGCGAATTCCACTCACATTTAAAATATTTTAATAGATTTTGAATTAATTCCATAAATGTCCATCAAAGTATTATCTTCTTGAAATACAAATGGCTAAGTTGTAGTTGTAGTGTATGTAATAAATAGAAAATACAGATAAAGTGTGGGACGAAAATATTACTACCACTACACAAAACTGAATTTCAAAATTAGGAAAATTAATTTTATTGGATTCTGGGGTAATTAAATTGCATGTACTAAGATGCAGCCTTCATATAATGCTATACTGATAGGACAGGAAAGTCATCGATATTTGAGTACGGCGGGGTGCTTTGTTTTTGTCATCAAAAACAAAGTGTCATATCGTACTCGAGTTTCGATAACCTTTATCTGTGTGTCAAGTTGCGACCACTTATTGTGAAACCAATTTAACAATAAAACCAGTAATATAAATATTGCATGTAAAAATAACTGTAATTATAATAATTTTAACGTTAACTAATTTTACATAAATATTAAAATGTGATATCATATTTTCATGTTCGATTTCATTTTAATAACATATTCTCTTTGAACCAAAATATATCACTATAGTAAATTTTTGTTATACAATAGATTAAGAAATTTATCAAGTAGTTCACTTCATTGTTGAAATCAGCACTGCCATTTATTGACATGTTGTAACGATAAATCATAAAAATTTGTAAATAAATTAAGTTAACTAATTTTACTCTCAAGAAAAATAATAGAATTTCTTAAAAGTATAAAATAAGTATAAATAAAGCCTTGTTTCATAGTTATAAAGAATAATTATTGTCTTTCTAAACATGGCTCATATGTAAAAATATTTTTCGTTACTTTTCTTGTCATCCGTTATATTTTCATAATCTAAATGTAATATATTTTATAAAGTTCTATTTCACTTTCCTTATTGAAATAAAAAAAATAACAAGTAACTACAGAATATATTCTCGACGAGTATTTCGGAGACCTTAATCCGACAGCTAAATACGGCAGTAATCGATTTGAAAGTGTAACTGGTACAGGAAAACACTTCAGCTTTCTAGATACAAAACTAGGTTTTAATCAATTTTGAAAACGTTTGGCTCCTTTATAATTAATAACTTACGCTGATATAATAAAAATGAAGAAAAATTTAACGACATATTCACATATAGACTAACCTTTCATTTTTATCTATATATTTGTATACACACATATCATAGTTACAATTCTTATTAACAATATTCGCACTTGTTGGTCTATAATTAACGTCTACTTTTTCAAAACCTCTTAAAACACGTTTAGTGTTAAATGTGTAAGTTGCAATTTTCAGAAAATTTACTGTGATTTACTTCCTTTCGTATGCAGTAATTTCATCAGAAAGACATTTAATAAAAGAGATATTTTACTTAGGAATTAACTGAAGGTTAAACAGAAATTTAACAGAGCCGATATAAACAAATAATATAATATCTTCAATAATAAATGCCACATCCCGAGAAATTTTTATCATATAGAGAAATTGTTCAATTGGTAAAAAAAATTAATGATTATTGTATGATGAAAGTAATATCGTCATGAAAATGATTTTGTAATACGCCAGTTGAAACGTTTTCGTCGATATTTCTATAACCAATGAAAAAAGATTTAACTTTTCAGGTTTAGGTTATAAATATAATTTAAATCATTTATTTCGTGTTCCACATAAAAATATAATAAATGTTCGTAAAAAAATAAAAAAATGTATATTCAAACGTATTACTAATTATACAACTCACCAAATAGTGCCAAAGAAAGGAAAAATATTTATATTGCTAATGTAAACTAAAGGTAAATTTAATTGATTGCAAAGCAAGCTAACGATAAAGACTTTTGGTGAAATGCATTTACTCTATTGAATCGTTCAGTTGCTGATATTTTGTAAAGAACTCCTCAAAATGTTGAAATGATTACAATCTCTTTCATTTAAAATTTGTTTAAATTTATATATATATATATATATATATATATATATATATATATATATATATCAAATATAAAAAAATTATTACATTCTACATCATTAACAATTTATATAAATTTTTACATAATGTAATGTTTTCATAACTCAAATTCGTTGACTATTAAATTTAAGCGGTTTATTAAACGGTTTAGCCTCTATTGCTTACAATTTGAGATTAAAGTGGATACTTTAAATTCAAACTACCGATGATTGGATAAAAATGCATGCATATTTAAGTAAATAATAAATTGATCTATATTTTTCTGAAAGACATTCAAAAAATTGCTAAAAGGTCTTTTATTATCTAAGTAGGACTCTAATAGTCATATTTGAGACTCTATAGTAGTAACATATTTGAGTTTTGTTATGCCACTTGCATTAACTGCAATTCACAAAATTATATATGCTGTAGAAATACAATATTTGTACAAGTTATCCTCTCAAAGTTTTTTCTGTGTTACATTCTATAGATTTTTATTATTCAGCTGTATCTTAATGTGGAATGAATATCATATCGATCATGATTTGGGAAGTTAAATAAATTCACTTTAAAATAAAGTCTGGTTAGATGTAGAGTGCAATTTTTTTTCAAAATCACAAAAACACGAGAAAATATAAAATGAAAAAATAAAAGACTATCTATTGTGTTCAGTAGAAAATTTTTGCTTTAATACTCGTATATCTTAAAGAATATGGTAGGCACAGAATATGGAGAAGATTGATATTTTCGATACTATATTGATTAGTCGTGTATTATCGGATATCACGGTAAACAACTTAATTCTACTGCAATATATTTGCCTTTTTCCTTTTTGTTTCCTTGTAGATTATAGCTTATATTTCATACTGCATTGGAAGTTTACAGTAATTGTTTCCAATGGTAAGGCAAATTGAAACTTCAAACTGGTTTCATTGAACTATATGGTGTTCGAATGATGACGATGTATTCTCTTCGCTAGTTTTCTTCCAGTTTAAAAGAAAAACGTGAACAAAGAAACAATATGTATCAAAAAAGACTGCCCAGACATTAACTTCCATAGTAAATTGAAAACATGTACACATTGGCATAATAGCTTACGAATGGATGAACAAATATTTTGACCTTTATAAGACAAACTTTTTTAACATATTTTCACTTAACGACTGATGTTGACTTACGCAAGCTTCGGTACACGTGTTCAGTCATGCTAATCCATGCATAGTTTTTCCAAGCAAGCCACATAAAAATTTGATAACACTTTACGTTGACACATCGATTGACACGATTGTTCACATTGTTAAACAAAATTAATTTAAGGCACAAGTACGATGGCAAAAAAATTTCTTCATGCGTGCTTTTCAAGCATGTTTTCAAGCTACATGTGTACTTTTAGAGATAAAAAACATACCAGAAACAGTTACAAAATTTAAAAATTGTGTGGTAATAGGGAAGTAAAATGAATGAAAAATACCAGAGGTTGATATTTTTCTTAATATTGTGTGATTTATTATGACTAAAAAAGCTTCAGAACTTTTTAAAAGTAGTTTCAGAAGCACCTAATAGAAACTACGAATTTTTTTAAAATGATAATGTTTACTCAAACACATTCACAAGAGTATTGTATCCGTGAATACACGTACTCGCACATATTTAGTATTTAAATAAACTATTAATATATAAAAATGTTGTTGTTATTTTCCCCCATAATTACATCTGTACCAAAAATTACGAGAAAGAAAGATTTTTGAGCTGGAATAAAATAGTTTTTATTAACATGATATTAAAAGCTGATATTTTTTACTAATTGGCTTATTGACTGTAGCAGATGAATACCTGATTTTTCACTGTATCGATAATGTACTTTATTCAGATATTCTTATTGTTACAACTAACGAACTCGTATGGAATGACAGTAGAAATATTTACGATCATTCCAAATGGAAACTGAACCGGTAATTTAATGAAAAGAGCAACACAATTGGTTATTGCTAAGTTTACTGAAATTATAACCACACTTGAAATATTTTTTGTTTTTTCTTATTTGTCCATATATAACGTCCACTTTATATTTTTCTTTTTGAAAGACGATAAACAGTTTACTTTATTTATGGGTTTACCCACGACCAGGCTATATTTACTACTATCGTAAAATGTAGGACACATCTAAAATAAAATTTGAGTATAGCGGAGAAGTTGACCCGAGGGAGGGAGTGTGAAATACGTAATAATAAGCTAGGATCTATTCAAGTGAATATTGCGCTTTCGCTGATAAGTTCCTAAAATTGTTTTATAATTGCGTTGATTGTTAATATCGTTAATAATTTCCTTAAAGTAAATTATATTAAATGATTGCGAAAAATTATATTAAATGAAGTTAATTTTACTACACGCACAGATGGCAAATAAAATACGAGGATACCCAAAATAGAGGGTATTTTTTTATATCCCCATTATCAACTTGAAAAGTGACACAATAATGTGCGCGGTAAAAATGATTTTATATTAATAAAAATTCGTTTTTTCTTATGCGAATTATCGTCGAAGTATAAATGAAATGTTCGATTTTTTCTGTCATCAAACGGAGAACATATTTTTTTTCAATATTTCTCACTATATTAAATTGCTGAACGATATGCATCGTATTATGTACTAAAGCTATTTTAATCGGAATTTAACAACCATTGTTTGGAGGATAATGTAATAAAATTTTTAAAATACTTTTTTTTATTTTTTACAATTGACCTATCTGCAATGACTTGAAACTATTTGTACTCGTGCTCACTTCTTTAAAACATGTATATATTGTTCCTGCTTAACATAAAAAATACAAAATCACGAAGCTTTGAATTGGTTCAAATTAAAATAAATTCTTTCGAAAACTATTTTCGTTAAAAGAACATTTTCTGAAATGTTATGCAAGGTGCAAATATTGGCCAACTAATTTTTTTCTAGTTAATAATTTTCAAATTGACAATTAGGCGACTAATAACTTTTTGGTACCATAAATTTAATATAATTCTTTTAATATATCCTTATTAATTACAGTCTGAATTTATTATACACGGATATTTAATATATTATTTTGAAACATAGATATTGTTGTACACTCCTGGTGCAAATATTTTGTCTTCTATGAGTCGAACCATTCACATAAAATGTTTGGATCACGCTTCCTTTCGATCTTGGTCATTCTTAATTATTCCGTGTTTAATTTCTATTAATTCTTCCACTACGTTATGGTTTTATTACCTGATCAATACTCACTTTGACAGTCATCTCACGAAAATAGACGACACCCGTTTCTTTATTACGGTGCTGATTATTTTCATTTGGTCACTAAACGGATTTGTTTTGTTGCCTATCTTGGCTACTAGAACGTTGAGTACACTTTCCGTTTTTCCTCCCTCCTGTTTTTTTCTTCCTGTTTTTTTTCATTCTTTCAGTACAAATGTTACTAAAAAATTAAAGTAAGGAGTGTAATTCTGATAGTGTTAAAGTGAACGCACATATTTGAATTATCCGATTTTTAAAAAAATTTAATGAAAAACTTGGCAATACTTTTCTGATTCTGTTCGGAAACAGTTTTTTTTTCATATTTCAGTGAAAACATTCATTTAATTTGTATAACTTGAAAACTATTTACATTAACATAATAATCTGGTATGTTTTGACATTAACAGTTGCATGAGTATCTTGATAAAATCAAACTGCTTTGGAAATACAAAGTATCTAATAAATATTTATACTACTAACCGCAAAACTGTTGCAACCTAGTCTTTTTCTTCTCTCGTTTATATTTGAGAAATTTAAGTCGGTGACATTCGTCAAAGGGACGCTTGCGTATGATGCATTATATAAAAATTAAGGTCTATGCCTACCGGATGTTGGCCTGGTTGGTTTTTCACAAGAAAAACAAGTACTTTTATGTTTATTTGTGATTTAATCCTTATTAATGTAAAAACAAACAATGGCTTTAATACGACTTGATATCAACGAAAGATACTTATTATTAATCGAGATATATATTGATGTATCATATTACCTTTTTTTACTATTACTACTTCAGCATGTTTAAAAAGTACAAAATGAGATTTTGTGAAATTTAACATATGGTCAAAACTGTTTTCAATTATCACTACTGCAGCAAAGTTGTTGAAAGCGTAATGACATGACATCATATTTGATTATCAAAAATTCGTATGTTTAAAGAGAAATATATTAACCACCGAAAGAATCTATTAATATTGGAGATAAATGTACAATTTACTGAAATGAGGTTGTTGCAAAAAAAATTTAAATCATAATCTTAATAAAACAGCTAAGTGCGTGTCGAAACGAGTTTAAAATAGGATTTTATGATGGTATATATATAATCCTTGAAATTGTTAATAAAAGTTAACTGAATTCATTTTATTTGAATGTGCTATGTTAACATCTAGATTTTGTAGATTTTTATTCATTTTAACGGCAGTAAGTTAAAGGTGCTTGTCATTTTGAAGCTTACGATTTCAGAAGAGAAAATTTAAGGCAAAAGTTATAAATGACATATAAATTTTATTCTGGAAGCACTTTATAATTTTACGTGGCTTAAAACTAACGTTCAACCTCATTTTACTGGAATAGTAAACAAAATTATTGTAAAATTTGCTACATATTAACCAAGGTATGTAACTACATGAAATGCTTATGCAATTTTACGCACATATATTTGAAATTAAAAAAACTGAAATCCCTCGTTTTACTACGATACCACAAATACTACTTTGAAAAAAAAACAAAACATTAATTATCCAATTATTAGCTAGGTTTATTTTTGATCGTTTCTCTCTCAGTCCAAAATTTTAAGCAATTTAAGGAAACATAGTAACGAAAATATTTATATCGAAAAAATTATATCCAGAAAACGGTTGACAATGCTGTTTCCCGTCATACGTTTGCCCGCCTTCTAGTTTTGTTCCTAGTATCTACTCCTCCCGCATTACTCTACACTTCAACTTTGGCCACGCTCATTTCACCAATGTATATCCATGTGGAAAATTTTACTTTAAAACGTGCATAGCATCATCTGTTTATGTATATATGTACACTACACCTGACCGTATACACCATGCATCTGATAGCCAGGCAATTATTTGTTGTCACTGTACTATTGCAAGGTGGGTGAATTTTTGAAAATATTAAATTTTCATATCTTCTGATGGAGTCAACTAAATATAATGAAATAAAAATTAAATATAACTGTGAGTTAATTCCTATATTTCTCTAGAAAACAGAAAGTCTAGATTTATTCAGTCATTTTTGCGGGAAACGTGTACAAACAAACCATAAAAAGACAAAGAGACAAAAATTACGAAACTATATTTTTGTGCTCTATTGCTTTTGTTATGTATTAATTATATTTTGTAAATATCTTCAAAGTACATAAAATCCAATTCTACAATTCTACAGTTTTATTATAGTTACAGATAATTAAATGATATAATGAAAATATGTATGATAACCAATACTAGAAGTCTGATTACTATGACCACGCGCAGATCTGAATTTCAGAAATATTTAGAATCCAGAAAAGTGAAATTGAAATGATACAGTGGTTAAATGACCAATGTGCTGAAAGTAAAAAGTTTTTTCCCCACCTAATTTCCTGATCACGGTTTAACTGACCACGATAACTTTGAAGGGCTTCGGTTTGAAGGAGAGACCAAGTTTCGCCAATGGCGTGATAGTGTTTATAGTGGCGACTCACGGCATCAGGTGGCTTGCGCGGGTTAAGTAGATACCACATTCATCCCCCGTCTCATCGAATTTCTTAACTCGTGCCGCTAGCTACGCGACGCCACGTTATACTCACAGATGGCAAGATCATCTAGCATATTACACAGTAACATTCATCGTTCGAAAATATTTATACAAGTGTACCTAAACATTACAACGTATGATAAAGAAGAGAAAAGAGATAGCATTTTTATTTTACTGGTAAAAGCTGAGGGAGCTGTAAATAGGAAAATATTGAAATAAGTAATGATAAATATAATATAGTAAGAGATTTATATTTTTTCTGAAACATTTATTTTTATGGTAGTATTTAAATATCTCTGTTCCACTTCGCGTTTATACATAGATATATACAATTAATAAAATATAACATTATTGGTTACACCTACATTTTTCAAATTGAAAGTTAAGCTCCATACTTTCTTTGACAAAAAGTAAGTAACCCATAACATTAAGATTATATAATCGATTCATTGTGCATAATATAATGTAATTACTTAAGATATTTACTATTAAGCGATTATGTAAAAGTGAAGGTGCGCATTTAAGCTAGATCGTAGAAAAAGAAAACAGCCCGTCAATGTCGAATATTGTGTCTAGGAAATAAGAAAATCAAGTTAAATATCATGTCTCCCAAAATAGTGGAGCTGTTGAAAGTAGAGATTAGATAGAAACGCAATTACCTAACCAGTATCTCCATCTGTATAACAAAAGAGTTTACAATAAAAATTGAGCCGACTTTTTTCGTAAAAGCACATTGACAAGTATAAAATAATAAAAAATAAGTATTTAGTTGGAAATTTTGCTGTACGATATTGTTTCCGAACGTAAGTGAATTTACAAAATGCTATTTCTACTACAGGTTTTTGGAATCGGTATCAAGTCGACGATTCACTCTTCTCTGATATTTACACCCACTTCTGACATTTACCTTGACATCAAGGAAGCTTCTCTCCCCTCTAATATTCATAAGTGTATTCACACCCACATACGCAGATGAGCGTTACATTTCATTTGAGACCGACAATAAAATCTGAAGAGAACATCCCTTTGAATAGAGATCTTTTTATATTATAGTGTTCAAAATAAAAAATTCCTTCCGCTCTTGCTTTTTTCGGTCAAGAAATTTAAACCTATGTCTTTTAAAAACTGAAGAAAAAATTATTGGATTCAAACCGCTTAAACTTCAGATTTTGTGTATTAGATTTAGGCAAAAACCATAAGGAAGTTTTGGGGAATTGGATTAAAAATGGATTTATTCCTTATTATGCAACTTTAATATTGATGTGGACTGAAATAAACCTCCAATATTTTGTGGCAGTAAATTGAATGACAATTAAAGGGTAACTTTTCTTCGTTGCAAGAATATTTTTCAATTACTAAGTTTGTGTTTAGATAGTTTCGATATTCAATTCAATGGACGATATCAAGTGTAAATTCGATTAATCAAGTCAAGAGACATGTGGAAAGTATAATGAGAAATGCTACTAGCCAAATGTTTTGTCTTGTAAGTTTGAACTTTTGTAGCGTACAGTAAGTTTACATTATTTATAAATTTTATCCATATTTACCTATTGCTGTCAGTCGATTTAATCAAACTCTAAAAAGGTCAATTTAAGGTTATACTATTTTTTTATTAATGTTGCATATGATTTATAAATTTAATAAGCTCACCTTTTCCAAATTAAACGACTCTCGTGTTTGAATAAAAGTAGACAGAAAATTACGAAATGTCATGAAACCTTGTAACATTATCTGTGAAATTATTGTTGGTAGAGAAAATTCGAATTAGAAACCTTTATCTTTAGCACTTCTCTCCTGTAAAATTGTAGTATTTGTTTATTTCGAATGTTAAGTTTGTTTATTTAAAAGACTTAAATAATTTTTGGGAAAACAAATTAAGACCAAATGTATTTTAAGGCATTTCAATGAATTTTAATGACATATATATTAAATATATTTTCAAATTCTTATATCTATCTACTTCTCAAATATAGTCTGATACACAATTTAAAGGAAAGACGAACTTAAAAAAAGTTTCATTATTATTCAAAAAAATTATCTTAATAGATATTTTTCTTTTCTTTTCTTTTAGTCTAATGATAACAACATAGCACAGAATATTTAATTTATTTCCTGTTATTCAGGAGATAAATTAAACATTCTCCTAAGCTCTACAAAACGATGAACTGCTCTTGTTAGAAATATGTACTTCTATGAAAATAGTAGTGACCCGTTTTAGAAATGTGTAGTTTGTGACAGAATAAATTAATAACCTCTGCCAGCGCTCATTACTCAAGATGGTGCCTGCCATCAGTCTTCCAGTTTCATTGAACTCATTCATTCAAGTTCGTCCTTCGCTTTTCGTCGACGCGCATAAAATAAATGCCGGCACGTAATTACTAAGCTAGAAATGTTGCTTTATTTGTTACAATGTATTGTTACATAAGACTTATGAGTTGCGTTCCAACTTAGTTTTATAAGTTTAGTGTAAAATATATTCGTATATTAGACTAATATTTGATGTGATCTTATTTCCTTTAATCTATTTTGAAAAAAAATTACGAGAAAAAATATTATTCATTTTGAGAAGCTGTAATTTTTACTTACAATGAAAGCGGGCAGATTTTTAATCAAAGGGTCTAAATTACCATATTTGAAAATGCTTTACTATTAAAACGATACTATTTAAACGATAAGCAACTTTCAAATCAGCAAAAGTTTTATTAAATTTTCTACCATTATTTTATATAACAACTTCTTAGAAGTAGGAAATATTACTGTAGCTAATACCTTGGTCACACTATTCGGATAAAACTTTATTCGAGCTAAGTTTTTGTAATAACTTACATAGTATAAAACAAAGTGTCCAGCATCTATTTGTACCTCTATAAGCTTAGATCTTTTAAACTATACAACATAATTTGATGATGCGGTTTTCAATTTCATTTAGATAATTTCTTCCGGAAAGTTTGTAAGTATTTGTATAATATGCATGCACGTTAAATTTACAGCAAAAATAAAAAACTCAATATTTCGTAAAAAAGTGGAATTTTGGGCGCTTTCATTGCTAATGTTGACTATACTTTACGAGGTATATCAAAATGTTATACTATGGAATTGTGTATTTTAAAAATATCTAGAAAAAAGTTCACGACGGAATCATCATCATCATATATATTATTACGCTAAGGTTAAGATGTTACACTCCCTTTTTAGAAAAAACCTCACAACTAATCCACATAAATTATATATCATTCTATAGATAAATGCTTGCTCTACCGGCATCCACAACTAAAAAAATTATTATTGCTATTGTTTTTGCAAATTAATTAATTATTAAAATTATATACACAAAACAGCAATGCTGCCATCTAACGGCTCAATGTCAATATGATTGACGGTCGGTAAAATTTTTGTTTAATTTCAAATCCACTCACGTATAAATAAAGTGGCGCTTTAGCTCAATGCTTTTGATACTTGCGCCTCTATATGTCAATTTTAGTAAAATATTTGTTTGATCTGTCATCTGAGCTTCATAATGGAATAAATAATGCGCAGACTTCGCACGGGTCACGCTAGTATATCATATTCCACGGAAAGCCCACAATGACCATTTTTATTAATTTTTTGTGGTGTACTTTCGAAGTTATTTTGATCAATATTATATTCATTTTAATTTAATTAAATAAGTTGGTTAATAATTTTTTTTCTTTACAGAAAATCATTATCATTAATATTTTAGAAGATATCACAGATTTAAAATTACCAAAAATGAGTATTTGCGATGCCGATGCCGTGCACGGACGGCCGCTGCGGCGGGTGGTGGTGGTCGCATGAATGACAGTAATATTATTAATCGCGCCAAAATTACACCACATTAGTACCTACATTGCACCCGTGCGAAGTCGGGAGGGCTCGCTAGTTTCATATATTCAATAGTGATTACATCTTCACTAATGTACAGTTACCGGCGCAGTTAATAAAATTCATATGGACCCTACCCTACGTTTTTTCTTTTTATTCACTATTGATATATTGTTTTGCTCTCTAGGCAGTTTAACTATTGGCAAAAATTTGAAACGTATTTTTTTTATTAAGCCATATTCCTGAAAAAGGGAGCTTAATAGGCTTAATTAATTAATTACTTGAATTAATTAAGAGGATTCCGCTAAATAATTGTTTCACAAGACCCAAGGAATGTCGAATTAATTTAACGTGTGGGTAAATTAATTCTCGGGTTTATTTGAAATATTTTGTAATTTCTCGCATGTCTTTAACATTTATGCTAGTACTGTGTAAGAAAATGTTAACAAATTTATTAAAAGGTGTCGCTGTTAAGCTAGTGATTAAATGTATAAAGCGATATGAATTCGTCTAGAAAATTTGTAAATTTATGCAAACAAGAAATCTTCATCCATTACATTACTTCAGATTTGAGCCTTTCTGAAATCTCGTAATCTTACTTTCGTATGTGGCATCTGAAACAGTAGAGGTGCATTGAAGGGAAATACCTTGCACCTGCTTATTTTGTCAGCAACTACCAAGATTTTTCTTCATGTAAAGACTTGGCACGAATCTTATTTTATGAAATTTGGAGTGGAATATCATTTAAGAAATTATTTTTTATGGAGAGATAATTTTTTAAGTTGATAATTAATTTTTAATTAATGAAATAATTTTTAAAAAGTAACACCTTTTGGTGACATCAAAAAATTAATATTCAATATAAATATTCTTTTTAATATCGTTAGGTTTTAATAAACGAATGTCTTCAATTTTCTTTAAGTAGACAGGTATTTATATATTCATATATATATATATATATATATATATATATATATATATATATATATACACATATATAAACACATATATGTCAGTTTGTATTATACCTATAAGACGTTAAATGCTATACTTTTAGGGATACGCGTCTTACTTAATTCATCAAAATTGTGGCCCAAGGCCTTAAATCTTTTCTGAATATTGCAAAGGGTACTTCAATGAAATATATTACATGGAACCCGAAAACTACTGCCTTACGAAGGCAATGCAATTTTGTTTTAATACAAGTGAGAACTTCTCCACCGTGAATTTAATTTTAGAACAATATTTTTATTTATTATGTATATATATATATATATATATATATATATATATATATATATATACATATATATATAAACAGCTTCAGTTTTTTTTAATACGATGTGTAACGAATAGAGTATGTAAGGGTAACCACTCTTTCCCGTAAGGGTAACCCTCTTTTCCTATATTTTAGCTTTTTTCTCTCTAGTTGTATTAATTTTTTTTATTTTCTGCGCTATATTTCATAATAATTTAATAAGTTTTTTTAAAATGAACCTGGAGCGAATTGGCGAACCCATAAAAAAAACGTCTAAATTTATTGGAATAAAGAGGAATTAAGAGGATTCTTTCCGTTGCATTAATGCAAATTTAATTAAAACCGCAGTGAATCTTATTTTAAATAATAATTAAATTTGTTATTTAATGTAAGCTTTACGGCCGACTTACGCTTTAATGAAACCAGATGTTGTCTCATGAAAGCTGATTAAAAGTCTTAAATAATTAAATTCTCTAACGACGAAGAATTTAATCAAAAGCAAAATATATTTTAGCTGGGTACATTAGCGTTGATCGAAATTCTCTTTAGCGTCAACTCAACTTCTGTAAAATTGTTTATCGTTCGCAATCTACAAAATTCCTCCTTTACATCACTCTTTTCCACATCTGTATCATTTTTTTATTGTCATGTTTATCATTATGATTTGTTGTTATTTATCGTAAATCTGTTTAGTTCTTTTTATTTTTCATTTTTTTATTTTCGAACCACGTAAACAGGAAATTTTGTATTCGTTTAAAGAATTAATGTAAAAATGTCTCTATATTCTTTGCAGTACACAGCCCCTAAATTTTTAAATTGATATGAGTAATACATCAATGTTCGCATCTTTCTACGAAGATTACTTCCTCAATTCCCCTGCTATCATCGACTGAAGAGAAATAAATCTTTATACTAATGTAATGACGCTGGCTTCAACCGAATGATTTCCCTTGTTGGCCTTAATATGGTGGGCTTTATTACACATCTACCGTATACTGCAACGGATATATGTCGTATTGAGAATATTAGATCTTTTACCTTTTTCAAAAGTAATTTCTGTTACGTTTTATATTTAGGAAATGTTATGTTTCGAAACAGTTATATTTTTTATTCCAAAACGACTGATCTTCATTTCTGAAGAAAAAACCAATAAATGTGTTTAAACAAGATAATATCCAAAGCAGTAATTAATTGTTAGATTTAATAACATAACGAGATATTAGATCCTTCTGCCTGATAATATATGCTTCTTTATAATTATATCAGTGTAGACGTACATAATAATTTGATATATTAATCATATGATTAATACAGGCTTTATGTATGCTTGGTAAACTGGTTGTACACAAATAAACAAGATTTTAATTGTGGCCAGAGCACATATGGAGTTTCACTTCGTCTAAAACTAGTTACAGATACTTCAAGATGTAGAACTATAGAACGGATGAAGTAAAAAAAAATATAAAGGTCCTACAACACAACAATTAGTGAATTTTGAGGTCCAGATTGGATAGTGGCAAAACCATTTACTGTTGTTTATACCCATGGGCATTAGTAGGGGTGTAAACGAAGATATACTACACTTTTTCAACTTTCACTTTTTAATAATATTCTCATGTTTGAAAAATATGTTTAGTAAATATTATAGGTGGATAAAATAGTTTAACCTAGTATTTAGTGACCGCTCAACTTCACAACTTTATGATTTAAAATCCACAAGGATTCGATATATTTGGCGTTAATTTTGAAGAAATTCATTATTCACAATTAAATGAAACTTTGTGATGTAGTGTTATTTCAACACTAATATAAAAAAAAAGAAATTTATATATATATGTTTACAAATCATCACTTCAAAAATCCTTTTTAGGCGCATTATGCGACGTCAATAACAAAATAATTAGCTTTTAACAGACGAAATTAAGATTTAATTATTAAGGTACCCACACTTGCTGGTTTTTTGCTACCATTGTCAAGCACTGACATCATTTGATTTTATCTTTGGTAGCTCAGAAAAACGTCGATATTAACAACGGTCAGTCTATCATTCATTATCTAGTAGGCTTTAGGAAACAGGTTTCTGGTAGGCTTCATAGGGATTCTTGGAAAAAAAGTGAATTGAATACCGGCAACACGAACAAAAAGTTTTAGGATCAAGGAATATATAACTTAGTATATCTATCACAGGTATGAAATGTTGTAAATGTCTCAAAAATTACCAGGTACAGAGTTATCGCTTTGGTTTATCAGTAAATTTTAATTAACCCTGTCTTTTCGTTATTTTCACTTCAGCAGTTTGCGAGTTGAAGATTTTTTGGCAATAAATTTGGTATCTCAGCAACATCATCGGTATCTTGTCTATTATATTACGTAAAATTCTGAAACGAAAAGTTTTTTTATTTTCTTAAAGCAATATAACTTTTAAAAGCAATTTTTCGTAACCGTTTCCTTTCTTGTTTAGGCACGTAAATATTTTTGGATAATTAAGAAGGTATTTAGATTATATTATTTTTTTGTAAATAGTTTTGTAAATTAAGAAATAATATAAATATTGTATAAAAATGCTATATTTGTCGTACTTTGTCTTAACATTGGTAATAATTTTTGTTTTACCGAATACACCGTAATGTGTATTTTTTTTGAGTAGTTGTTGAGCACTTGTTTTCTTAGCTACTACTAATTTGTTAGTTTCCTGTGTCAAGCTATTTCAGATTTAGTGTTCTTTGGTTGGGCTTTACTAATTAAAATTTTAGTACATATAGTTTCATGGATTATTAGGGATACTTCTCTTAGCTACTTTCCTTTTCTTCTGATAAATATCAAAGTATTAGCAAATGTTGAAGAAACTGAAGACTCATAAGGTTATCACACTTTTATTAATCAAATAACGAGAAATCATAGTTGCGAGCCATTTCACACGTTTCAAGTTTGTTTTTTAAATAATTTTTTCTATTGTAACGACTAGGCAAAATCATTATTTGGTATTGAAATTGCGTACAAGCTTTTGATTACTCATTTCCTATTAACGAAAACTTATATCTCTAGAGTGCTTCTTATGTCTTCATCTAGTTCACCCGACTAAAGGAAAGATTACGTACCTTCACGTATAATCACTAACTATGGTACTTATTTCAAAATCCAAAAAAGTCTATTCGTCTCTGTATTGTTTTTTCCTAGCGGTGATTCAATTTTACATTTCCATGATGCTCGTCAATGAGGCTGCGATTAATATATATATGTATATATATATATATATATGTGTTTGTGTTTGTGTGTGTATATTTTTAGGAAAACCTAAAGATAATACACCTGAGTATAACCGTCAAGCAGTGAAAGCAATACCATTGGTCCTTTCACAGAAAAATATTTTATTTGCAAACTCTTAGACTGACTATATAGCCACAGTAGGCCAGGATAGCTAAACTCGATGAGGTTTCAAATATACCAGAATTCATTAAACTATTTATCACTAGTGCAACTTGCTAAATAATACATCTTTCTGTAAGTCAAGAAGACCTTGTTATACAAAAAACTTTATATTTCATGCGAAAGAAAAAATAATAAGACCGTCAATATATTCCCATAATTACCATTAAACCTATTTTAGCTCATAAATTATAGGTATTTCCGTATATGTAGATAGATCTAAGTATTAGTTATATTATTTATTGACATATTAATTAAATTGAAAGTACGAGCTTATTAGTGTCATCTTTACATTGCATTAATATAAGAACAAAGCAATGTGGTTGTCTATGGGTCACCATCTGCTCTCTCTACTCTGTGAAATTTCTTATACCGTACGTAGTTGTATATAAATTTCACCAAAATCATTGTCAATCCACCGTAGAGCCGTACTTTTTACTTTAAATCTATTAGGTTATGGGCCCAGAAGCCCAAATAAAACTGGAAAGCGCAAACAGGTTGGACAAAACAAGAAAAAAATAACCTCACTGACGCGTCATGGTCCTATTCATGCATATAAAAATTCTTGAACAAACATAAAGACGGTCTCAAAAAATCCACTGACATTAAATAATATTGAAAAATTAATTGGCCGCGAAAATTATCCTACGTGAAGATTTGCAACTTATCTCAACAATGAAGAATTGTGGTATAGTATAGAAGGTGAAGCTCTTAGCTCCAAAGAAAAATGTAAAAGCGAAATCAAAATCAATCTATTTGTGGATTCAACGAACTACGTCCATATTCAAGAAGCCAAGTCTGCCAAGGAAGTGTGAAACAACTTGGCGCGCGCTTTTGACTATTCCTGGTTAACACCCTGCGTAGGTTTACTTCGTGACGTATGTACAATTAATCTTGGTGGATATCAAAACATGGAGGAATTTGGGAGCAAAATAATGACAACGGCTTACAAACTGACAAACATAGGGTTTAAAGTAGACGACTAGTGGCTGGGCATATTACTTCTCTCAGATTTACCAGACTCATATAAACCCATGATCCTAGCCAGCGAAAGTTCCGGCATTAAGATTAGTGCAGACTCTGACGATGAGATGTTAAATTAAGTGTAGGTGATACAACACCTTTTTCCGCTAATTATAAGAAAAAAAGCTATAAAAACATAAACCTAAAGGTCCTCGCTGATTCATTTGTAATAAATATGGACATATAAGTACAACAAGTCTAAACAAAAGAAGAAATCATATCAAGAAAGTATAAGATATGTCGCTGTTTTTATAGCTTCTACTAGTAACTGTGATGACTGGAACATAGACTCTGGCTCTTCAACATATATGACCAGACATGAAAATAATACCAGTTAGTTAAATAACCAAAAGTGGTGGTAAAGTGAAGTTAAAGAGTAAAGGCTGTGAAATACTAAACAAAAACAAGGAGGTGGTCGACATAGCAAGCTTAATCAACAATATATAAAGGCTGAACTTATATTCTGATAATGCGTACATATCTGATGTTAATAAGCACGATATTTATTTATGACACCAACGGATAGGACATCTGAATTTTCAAGATCTTAGAAGAATCGAGGAAAATACTAATGGTGTGTAATTATACAAGAACATAGATAAATTAACTTGTGTAACATGTTTAGAGGGCAAACAAATACCCTTGCCTCTGAAATATGGTGAGGCAAAGGGTACAAAACTACTTGAACTAGTCCATTCTCATATCTATGGCTCCATGGAGACCATATCACTAAGAGGGGCCAAGTATTTTATAACCTTTATAGATGACTATTCCAAAAAAAGCATTTGTTTATTTTCTTCATAGAACATTTGAAGCCTTATAAGATGTCGAATAAAATGTTTTTGCTCTGAAATTGGCCTTGAATGTGATAACAATAATTTCAAAGAATACTTGAAACATGCTGGCATTCTGCATTAGACAACCACGCCCCATATACCTAAGTTAAATGGAGTCGCAGAACAAATGAACCGAGCCTTGGTAGAGAAGGCTAAGTGTCTGCTTATAAATGCAAACCTACCTAAACTATATCGGGTCGAAGCAGTACACACAGCTGCTTATCTTAATAGCAGAGCTCCGACTCGGTCACTCGGATTCCAAACTCCAGAAATGTGGTTTAAACAGAAATCAAATATTGAACAATTAAGGATATCCGGTTGTTAAACTATGATATATCTTCTACAGGAGAAAAGGAGGAATTGGGATCCTAAAGCACAGAAAGCTCGATTTATTGATTACTGTGAAAATACTAAAGATTTTAGATTTATAATTCCTCCATTTTGAAAAGTAGTAAATAGCAAAGATGCTGTTTTGTTAGAGACTACAGTCAAAAATTAATTTAAAAAAATTAAATTGAATTTATGAGCCTTATTAGTGTCATCTTTATATTGTAATACAGTGAGAACAATTCAATGTACGTTTTCTATGGATAATTCTCTATCTACACTCTCTGCTCCGTGACATTTCTTGCACCATACGTAGGTGTATATAAGCCTAATTAAAATTAGTGTTAATCCACCGAATACCCGACTTTTCACTTTAAATCTATAAGTATCCCTTGTCAATATGCAAAATTTCATTATCAAATTAAGTCAAAGTTTTATAAAATCCATTATTAGTCCGCGTTTTTAACTTTTAAATTAACATAATTTTTTAAGAAAATAATACTTAATTTAACAAAAAATACAAATAGAGACATCCTAGAAATTGTTTCATGAATTTAGTTCGTTAGTAACATCGCATATTTAGTATGAATACGTCAGAAATTAAATTATTCCAGTTGCAACATTTATTTCGTAGAAAATACCATTATTAATTGATTCAAAATGTTGATCTGGACACAGGTTTAATTTATATAAAATAATTTTTTTCCCAACAAATGCAACACAACATTTGTTTAATATTTTATGAGTGAAAAAATATTTTAGAAAAAGTATTTCCACATTAATAAAACTTCTACGTAAAATATGATATACACCATATGTTGCCTCAGTAAATGGTGTCACTTCACCGTCCATGCGATAAGCGCTGTCAAGAACGCCGCCCGTCCGTCGCTTATCAGTTAACGAGTGTCACTCCAGCTGCGGACTGTAATTTGCGATTCATTGTTTCAGCTCATATGGGGGTGTTTGTAGATTCTTTATCATAATAATGAACCATAATAACGAAATAGATTTCTTTTACAAACGAGTATAAACAACTTTGACTGTACTGACGTACGATTTGATGCAATTTGTTTAATAAAGGGACGCGATGTAGTATCTTTGCAGTCAGTTATATATATGTGGAGGTTATCCATTGAAATATTTAATCCTTATATTTGCTAAAAAAAACTTAAACAATGCTGTGTCCCCTTTATTATGATATTTTGTATCTTTTGTGGAAATAGTTTTAAGAGGGTATTTTAATATTCTTTGCGTTACTATAATCATACTTTTAATGACGCCTGTAACTTTATTTAACGAAGAAAAAATTAACAAAATTTTTCTTTATATCTTCTATAAACTCGTTTAAACTATTCCTTGTCCTAATAAAAGACGAAGTACGTTGGGTAAGATAGGTTACAACTAATAAGATAGGTTACAACTCGAACCGAAAATAAATCCGGTAATTTTATTGACAATGACGTGTGATAAATTGAGTAATTTGTCGATAGAGCGAGTCTCGTAATGTAATTTATTTTTGTAATTATTTAATGTCCGGAATATTTGTAAACGTAATCATACTTGGTACTACTATATCTGAACTAATCTTGTAAGGAGAAGGGGGGACTTTGTTTATTAATTTGCTTAGTTTTATTTCGTATGCTCAAAAATGACTCAAATGATTGAAAACATAACTTCTACTGGTATTTTATGCGCTGTTCCTTGTGTGACTAGAATTTGTGTCATCGCGTTTTATTTTAAGAGGAGCCGAGAATTTATGGTAAAATAAAAATAAATCACAAAGAAACTGTCATCTGGTGCCATCTATTATTCAAGTGATTAAAAATAAATAACTATGTAAGTTAACATTGAATGAGTTATTGCCAACAAAAATTCGATAGCAATTAAGATCGATAAAAATTTTACTTTTACTGTCCAATTAAACAAAAAGTAAAGTTAAAGAAATTTTTATTTGAAAAATAAATATATAATTCTTATTTAAAAACATATAAATAATTTTTCCAGTATATTGTTCAATGAAGAAGACCACATAATGAAATACATGATAATATTTTACAAACGATTACAAAGTTGTATCAATGCTGACGGCTTTTTTTAATTTCTGGTCGTTGCCTAAATTAATTAAAAATAAATTGTTAAATAACACTGATATTCGTTTTTAAACTTCATATTTTATTCTGTGGCGTTCTTTCCTTTCATAGAGATCCTTTACCAATATCAAGTTCAGAAGGGGTGATTAAGCAACATTCACTAAGTCATATTTCGGATAAGAACACGAATAAAACGGTGGTGACGGGAACTGAGGCACAAACATTTGAGTAATCTTACATCGTTTTCATTTATTTTTTCTTTTGAAATACGGAACCCTTCTTTGACTATTTACGTGATCAATGAAATCACAGTTTCTATGCATAAATTATATATACTCATATATATATGACATCCACGCTGTTTCAGTCCTCGATAGTCGCCCCATATGGTATTAATATATATCTCTATTTGTTTGGCCCGTGGATACAAAAATGGTTTCTAATAATTGGTTGAAATAACTTAATCATAAATTGTTTTTTTTTAAATGTGTCTTTTTGTATATTCTTGTTGTTCTATGATCCCCTTTTCTTTAAATATAGTGGACGCCAAATTTTCAGCCAAGTATAATCTACAAAGCTTTTTCCACCACACCTTCCATCCACACCCTCTTTTCTTTATGCATTTCATCTTCCTACGTTAACTAATTATAATTTATCTAATCTACGACAAAGTATTGAAGTTACATAATAATAAAAAATGCATAGAAATAATTAAAATAATAATAATAAAATCGCACTTAAGTTTGTATTTGAGAAAAGAAAACAAGTGGAAACAATTTTGTTGTCATATCACTAACACCTCATCCATTTGTATTTCTGGTATATAGTGTAACGTGTGGAAAATATAAACGGAAAATTAAAGCAATTTCTGAAGCAGACGAAAGTTTCATTTGTTCACGAAAGTATCAGGTATCAATGATAACTAAACCTTTATTTTACTCTCGATTAAGCTGTGCTAATAAATTATTTAATATTTTAATACTTCTTATACAGTTTCCGTAATAATGCTTATTACGGAAACTGTATAAGAAGTGTTAAAACATTAAGTATATATAGAACAGTTTAATCGCGAGTCTTCTGTGGACTTCTAACACTGCTTTTACCACCCATTTTCATTACGTTGCTCGAACTGGTTTATTCGGTTAAGTTATGATAATTATGAATATAAGTTGATATTCATGAAAAAAGTCTCTAATGTACCAATTAGTTCTTTTTTTTGTTTCATCTATTATATAACAATAAGTTAATGCTTTACCATATGGAAGCAAGAAACAATTAAAAAGTATTATGGCATAAGAGAAAGGTAAGAATTTTAAAATATAAGTTAACCATAGATTTTAAAAATATTCTTATCAAAATGTTGATACCAATAGAATAAGAAGTATATATCTGGGAAGAAAATATTTCTTCAGATATTTTGTCGTGAGGTAAAATGAAAGTACCTATAATAAATTTTTAAAATCTGTAAAATCGTAAAAAGCCCTTTTTCATATCAAATGTTTACTTTGAATAGAAAATTTTTCAATTGGACACTTTACTTAAAATTAAATACATCTCATTTTATAGGACGTAGTCTACTCATCTCATTTTATGAGATATGGGTAAGATATATAAGTCGTTAGTTTAGTTACAATTGTATACGGTTCGACATTAATTTCCCGTACGTACCTTTAGAGAATCTTTTATTGCTGTGGAACCATAAAAGGTACTTAAATTTACTGACAAATAGTCGAACGGTTACGATTAAATGAATAAATATAAAATCGTAGATTTTTATGAGTCTCAGTCACTAAACAGGTTATACTTAACTTTGTGTATTGTACAGTGAAAACCTATTTTATTTACAAGCATAACGATTCTAATTTTTTTTCTTTAGAAACCCTAAAATCGTAATATTTCAACAAAATATAATCCTTATAAGCCAAAACCTAGTAAAAGCAAGTTAGATTACATAACTCCGGTTACTATTACCCAGACATATTAAAAAAAATATTTATGGTACTATATTCCATAGAATGACGAAAATTTACTACAGTGAGATATTTTTTGGTTACTTGAATGATCAAGTACACTCCTAAAAAGGCAGCTTAGAAAATCCATGTCATGAAAAGTGGACTATAACATAAATATTTTTAATACAAAATTTTATGTAAAAGTCCTTTTGGAATGTAGGTACCGTAAATAGTGTGTACTCGGTATTATAAAGTATTTATGTTTGGCAAAAAAGTTTCGCTGAAAAAGTTCATAGAGAACCCTTTCAGACCTAATTTGTCTATTTATAATAGTTGGGGAAGTCTTTTAGTTATTATGGGAATGTAATTAGTTTCTTAATTTCTTGTTTGAATCCAAAAGCTTTTAATAAACTGATAGTGAATGAAAACTTCACAAAAATTTATCTTCTTTGTTCACCTATTTGTATTTATAGGAATTTTGCATTTAATTTTTTTAGAATAACTAAAAAACCCTATTTTGTACACTTCGATACGTACTTGACTGGGTTTTAATGAGTAATAGACTTTTTTGTGAAAAATTTAAATAGGTTATCAAAAGCTAAGTACCAGGAAAACATAACATTTAAAAAAAATATTTTATAATAATAAAAATTTGGTCTTTGAATTGATAACCTCATACGGCACATGAAACTAAAAGATATCAAATTGTAAGTACCTCATCTGCTCTCATTTTTAATAGACTTCAGAAAAAGGGAGATTCTCAATTCGAAGTGTTACATAAATTTTTTTAAAGTTTTATGTATCTACAGATACAACTGGGCCAAACAAAACTTTCTCGTGTGAAAGAGACCCATGTAAATATGATTAGGATCTGATAATGGATTCCGGATATATTCTAAAGAACTCTTCAATGGATGAGAGTATAAAACTCCTTTGTGAAAATAGATAAAATGAGTTCGAAATCATTTGACGTGTCTTTATAAATACTTTAGTCAGATGATGATTAGAGTTTGATGATGAAGCTGGAAGGTTGGGACAAAACTTCCCAACCCCAAGTCTATCACCATCTTTCAGCCCCATCATCAGACCATGATCTGTGGCTAAAATCCCTTATCTTAATGAGTCCATTGGTGACAAATAGTGGCAAAAGTCTGATGATAGAGTCGAAAGGTGGCAGAATCTCTTTCGAATTTCCTTGACGAGTTCTTTGGTTACAAGGTGTGGTTAGAGCAGGAAGATAGATGGAAGTAGTTTCATCGAGTTTAGAATTATTTGCCACATTTCGACGGGTCATTTAGTAAAAATAGCCAAGGTTTGATGACGGAGCTGGTAGGTAACTCTTCAGCAGCAAAAGTAGATTCACAATATCAGCTTGCTTGTATTATCTTTATGAATCTTTTGATCACAAGTAATAGCCAGGTATGTAGCTAAAGCCGGCAATATATTACAAGAATTTAATGGTGGAGGATAGGTTCATCGGCGTCAGGCTCGTTTGATTGGTCTAACAAATCCTTTGGTCAAAATTGGTGGCAAGGATCTGATTACGGTACCAAAGGATGGTGAAGGAATTACTCAGTAGTGAGGAGTAAACTCATGGAGTTTGAACTCTTTTGGCATATATTAATGTAGGTAAGAAAACAACAAAATAATTAGGTTGCTATTTACGTACAAGTATATACAATAGCATGAACCAACTAAGATAATATTAGATAGGAAAATAAAAATATGTGCACAGGTATTTACAGAGGTATGAAACAATTAGGATGTTAAATAGGCAACAATGAAACAATACAGTTACTCATTAGGTAAATATGTGCAGACATTTATAGACATTACGTAATTAAATTTAGTAGATACATAATAAGAAAAAAAGTAGTATAACTATCTAAAATTACCTTAGTCTTTCAATTACTGCCAAAGTTTTGCTCTCATGTGTCCTCGGTAATAATCTGGTGTTAAATGCGTTAAATTAGATAAATACCATCTATCGTTGAGAACAAATACTTAGTCTGATTAATAAAATATTTTCACGAAATATGCTGAAGCCTAAAAAGGGTAATATTAATAGTGATATGTCCATATTTAGGTGTGTATGTAAGCACCCATGCATCTATACATGTATGTATGAACCTATTCATATTCATTAATTGCCACAAATACCTGTTTCGGTTTCAATGAATGAGATATTATTACGTTCTTCCTAGGTTTTAAATAGTCTAATAAACTTATCGCAAGCATTAAAAATTGAAAAATACAACTTTTGAATAAAAATATTTAATTAATTTCAAATAACTATTTGATAAGAAAAGTACAGAAAAGTTTGAAATAATGAAAATACTAATATTAATTAAAACTTTTGCCTTAAATATTATTTTCAAATTTGAATAAATGACCACCATCCTAATGTTTAATTAATAGAGTAGTAGAATATTTTTCCGAAATATGAATAAATTTATTAGTCTTTTTTTCCAGGAGCATTTGATGTAGAAATTTGAAATTTTACATAAATCTCTAAAAGTCCAAAAATCTCTAACGGTAGAAATATTTTATTTATTTATTCAGTTTGGAAATGATGTTTCATTTCAAAATTTCCAACGAAAAAATTTGTTTTGGGATAATGAAAAATCCGCAACAGTGGCAGTTTTTTTCCTTATTTATTCATGTGCAGAAATAATAATTTATCACAAAAGTTCCAATCGATACTTGTATTTTTATTATTTTATACTTTTTTTAAATAGTTACTCGGGATAATTTTATTTTTGTCTTAAAAGCTTTATGATTTAAGTTACGACGTCCAATACTTATGCAAAAAAAGGTCGTGAAATTACTTAAATAACCATATAAGTATTTTGCTTTCCTTTTGATGTATGGATACGTAAATATGAGCAAAATGGTTATATGACAATTTTATATGTTTGCTGTGGGATAAGATACAATAAATTGAACACATATGCTAAGTAGCTAAAGGAACAACAGGTACGCATGGAAGAAGAAAGAAAACGTGTAGTAGCTGTAGATAAATGCACATGTTAATGTAATAATTATCTGCAAAATGAGCAATTTGATTATACAAAAGAAGCACTTGGCGCAACCATATGACATAAGCACATGGCGTAAATGAGATCGTGGCGCTACATACGTGGAAAAATGGTTTATGATGCAATAAAAAGTACAGGTTTTCAACTAGCGACATAGAAGGAAGTACGATTATTAAGAGCTTTGAAAATAGAATGTATTTATTAAAGCATGCATGATAATGAAAGAAGTAGGTCATAAGTATGATATCCCATTATTATTTAATTGTAACATGTGTCAATTTCGATAAATATTCGAGAAGAGATGTATATTTTCATTAAAATAACAATGATATCCCGATCTCTATACTTAACGCAAGATGTATTAGCGAATAGACATTGCACTTCAATCACCGATTGTATAGTAAACTGGGTGTGGAAACAATATATTTCAAGACCATTTGCTCTCGCACATAAAGCTATTTGCAGTCTGCGTTTTATTGTGATACCTTAGCGACACGTGGAACAAAATCGAATATTTATGTGTATGAGCCAACTTCAGTAATTGAAAACAAATCGCTCGAATATAATTCCAGAGAAAACTTTTAACTCAATATTACAATAAAATATGGCCTTTTTAAGTATGTTTAACAATATATGCACTTAGATTATTTACCCTTGAAATGAGTAAAAATATTCTTTTTAATGTTACATGACTTATTTTGACTTATGGCTTGATATACTGTTTAAAACTAATTCGCTTTAAATATAAAGTTTCAATAAACTGAACTCAATGTAATAACCTAGAATATGCTATTTGCTCATAATTACTCTAAAAAATTCAATTCTAAAAAGAACCACTTACCCCAACTAAAAGATTTATAGATCGGAACCGAATGGACAGTCCTATAAATGAAGTCGTCTTTACGCTTATTCCTAATGGTGCAACAATATGTTTCATGTATACGTATATTATTATTAATACAAAGCTATAAGTAATAATTTAATGTGAAATGACGAGTATTAAATACTTTTCTTAACATTCTGTTTACTTCCACTGTCCCTAAATAAGCATTCACCTCAAGTCTAGCTAAAGCTAGCGATACTAAAACATTTGTTTTATTTACAAATTATATGTCCTATATCTTTATGCTAAATATGTATTGAAGATAATACGTAATCAATGTAAAAAAACAACTTTTCCAGCTTACAAATACATTTGAAATACAACAAAAAACTTTTGGAGAAAGATCCACATACTTTTTTAATTAACAAGAACATAGGTTCGAATTTATTTAACCAAAATAATCTATTGTTTAATAATATGGGTCATTTTCAATGTCGATTTCTTTTTAAATTTATGAAAATGCACAAAATGAACTAATAGTTTAAGGCGTAACCTTTTACAGTTCATTAGAATTATAATACATAGTATTCATAAATTCACATTGTGTCAGACTGTAATTGGATATCGTCATATTATTTGTATATGTATTGATGACACGTGAAAAGAAAACAAGAAAATGCAAATCAAAATTTCCGCTCCTGTTAGGAAAATATTTTGAGTATTATAATAATTTTCTATTTCAATACAAAATTTAAATAATAAATTTGTATGTATGTTTAACGTGTATTTATACGGAAATAGTGCAAACTTTGTTGCTGCATATATCCATAAAACTCAGACTGCATCATATATATTTCTGAACACCGCCTTGTTTGCAGAATATTAAGCGGTATTTATAATTACTTTCAGTTTTCTTATAGCGATGAAAATGTAATGACAAATATTTACGCTCAATAGGAGGCGCTTTGTGATAATGATTATGTATTGTTTGTTATCATTTTATTTTACTATTTATCGGCTTTCTAAAACATGTACCTTCTCTACCAATGAAACTTGATATCCAAATCATCCAAAGGCTTTTATTTTCATAGATAACGTGCTTATGACCCATAGTTCAGGTGCATGCCGGATATATGGGTCATAACTGGATGTTACTAAAACTTTTACAATTTTTAAAATATTTATCAAAATTAGAAAAAATAGGAAATTTATGAAACTGATACAAATAATTTATTATTACTTACAACGCAATGGTAATATGAAAATAAACCCATAATTATCCTTACATTCCGGCAAACTCTATACAAAGACCACAAACATTTTAAAGTTTCAACAAGGACTAATTTGTTACAAGAACTATACGATACATCGAATCAAGCAATCCAAATATAAATTTTCTAAGGGAATAAACATATCCACTTGGAATGTTCCGGATGACCGCTGTAACCAAGGCGACGATGAGACGGCCGTGTATTCATAACCCCTTGCGTTACAGCCAGTGGCCGCATAATGGGATCACACAGCGGCATATAAAAAGGGTCACAACACTACAGAATGATGAGTTCATCAATTCAATCATTTCAAAGGTTTGATTACGAGTTCAAATACTCGTTCAAGCCATCAATATTTAAGTAATGGTAGAGTCTATTCGTATTAAATTAATTAGGAAGAAATTTTCTCATATAAAAAGGAGTATTCATTGGTAATAGACCCAGCAAGCTATTTCCTGATTTTATAGTCAACAATGATATAGATCTGGTCAACATAGAATCTTCCAATCCATCAAAAGCCAAATGAACGGCTCTGATTACTACCTGTCATTCATATTTCGTGGTTTTTCAAGCCAGATGTATAGAAAATAGCTTCATAATCGTCACCAGATCAACTAGTAAGAGAGGTGAAACTGAGAAGACGACACCGTCATTTGTGTCGATTACCAATCGATTACACGTACAAACTCGTCAGAAGCAGGTGCGGCACAAAGGATAACATCAGAACCTTGTCGTGCGCGAAGTCTGTTCAGCCGTCTACAAAGAGTTGAACTCACTGTCGCTCGTCTCTCCGTAATACAGGTCGAACTAACAGATGAACATGAAAACGACTCGGTGATTACAAAAAAGGAAAATAGCCCACCGAGACCATACGTGGTTAAGCGAAAACCAAACACACCGATTGGCTATCCCGAACGTGTAGCCAATAGCCAACTGCGGCGAAAAACACTAATAGTCATCCTGACTGCAGTTGAATCGTCTACACCCCGACATCGGAACAGAATGAGGTCAGCTTTGTCAAACCGAATATAGTGCCGTTACAATTCAATCCGTGCCTGCAGAGCAAACGAACAAGCTCTAGTCACGGAGTCGCAACCTACTCCAGTGGAAGCTAGCGCTATAGCTACGCGTCAACCACAGGTTAACTTTTCCGAACTGGCGACTAGGATTAGCTTCGCCGCAAAGGCGTCTGGCCTTGACGGTGAAAAGGCCAAGATAGCACTCAACAGTCGCACGCTACCCTCTACATTGTATTACTTGTCTTCAACAGTGCACGTCAAGACTGGTTACAATTAAATACCGCTTATTACATGTCACCCTTACTGAAGTAGAAAACATGGCGAGATTAGGTCGCAGCCTCAGAGAGCCGTAAACTGTATCCTATCTAACAATTCGAGTTTACAACACGTCATGAAGACACTAAAATGTTGCTTTGGCAAGTCAAACTCTATTACCCTTATCGAACTAGGACAGTTTCGGATGCTGACACAGCAAACCGATACGCCAAAGGACATGTGCATCTTTTCAGGGCCGCGTTTCCATCCTTTCCTATCTATATACATATCCTACCCTGAAGTTAAGAAGATGATAATTGAAAAACTGATATCGTCACTGAGATATCGCTGGGCAATACTCCGCCGCACAATAAAAAAATGAAGCTGATTTACTCAATATATCTTGATTTATTGACCGCGAGGCAAAAATCTACGAACCTTTGCAGAGCCAGCAACAATTGCACTGGAAAATAACGTCATTGTTCAGTGGCGGACGCAAAAAAATTTATAGCAAAAGGTAAAAACGAGATTAAATGTCCGGTGTGTTCGAAGGTAGGACATTCCTTGACCTAGTGTAAAAAGTTCAAGGAATCTGATTCCGATGCAAAGTGGGAACTAGCGAAGATGTACCGCCTATGCTCTAGATGCCTACATTACCGCACTAGAACACACAAATACTGCGCGAAGACATGTGATGTCGAATAGTGCAAACATCTTAGCCCTACATGAACAAATATGAAAACCCGACCTGTACGGGAGCGCGCATGTGTTACTTGGCGACAAGTCAACAGTAACCCTTACTGAAGCAAACTTAGCCAATCAAATCGGCACCAAGGGTCCTGTCGACCCATTATGCATAGAAGTCATCTCGGATACGAAGATCGTTGCTCGGACATTACGATGAGTCACATTTACCATAAAGGGCGCACTTCGTAATACAAGCATTTAAATTGTTGAATGATTGTTGACAGAGACAGACGAAGGGTATTATCAAATGCCGATATTATGAAAACAAGATAATATCGAATTGCCTAACAACTATGATAATGTCATTAAGCTGCTAATGAATATAGAAAATAAACTCAACAAAGATCTAATCATAAAGGAGAAATACTACCAAAAGATGGATGCTCTCATTAGAGGAAAATACGCATAATTTGCTCCAGAAAAAAAACAGGAAAAGAGACATGGTACCTATTTAATTTCCCCGTACTAAATCACTAAGCCGGACCACTTGCAGTGTCAAATGGAGATTATGATGCGCTTTAGTCAGCACACCGTTGCTGTATTTACCGGCATATCCAAGATGTTTATGCAAATCGAAAGACAACTACAAGACAGCAATGCGCTTAGGTATTTGTGGCGGAGAGGTCAGGGCGACAGAGGGCAATCGTGAGAATGAAGAATGACCGAACAGAACAGATTAAAATCTTCTCTACGACATGTTCACATTCGGTAGCCATATTTGTGAAGAATCTAAATGCGTTGAAATTTTACGAGACATACCTCAAAGTCATTTCCACCGTAATAAACAACCACTGTATCGACGACTACCTAGACGGTTAATGAAATGTAGAAGAAGATATCAAGACTGCAAAAGTTTGAAGTAACTTATATCTCCACGGTGACTTCCAACTGATGCCATGGATTTCAAACTATCACGAAGTATTACGAGAGCTAAATTATAATACGTTACTAAAGCCAACAGTCGACCTAAATAATGGAGTAAAGACGGAATGAGAAAAATCTACTATGAGTTTAACTTGGACTTGGCACGAGTGTCGCCAAAATTACTATTGGGCACGAATCATATTAAAATTGTTACGTCGCTAGTCGGACTAACTTCGTTTGTTACAAAAGCAGCGCAATAGAAAAATTGAATTAGGCAATTCAAAAATCTGCGCGACGTTACTATACCAAGATGTTACCTGAGCTACTTCACCAACATGTCGCTTCAGTTTCACGTCTTCGTGGACGCCAGCAACACCGCATGGGCTGCCGCAATATACTGGTATGCTGCCACCGGCGAAAGCCCCATAAACGTATTGCTCATATTTGTAAAGGCAAGAGTAGCTCCACTTAAACTTACTTCCGTACCGCGTCTGGAATTACAGACCGCAATTATGGTAAGTCGCATGACTGTCAGTATGGTAGAACAGCACCAAGTCAAACCGGAGTCGAAGACCTTCTAGATGTATAGTAAATCGTCGAAGACGTGGTCGGGATCGTTCCGATAATTCATGGTACACTGCATCAAGGCAAAAGAGGAAAATGGTAATCAGTGAGTGGGGTGGACGTTAATCAAACTCAACCTAGCCGATGACGCGATAAGAAGCTCACCCCCAAATTTCGACTCGAAACTTAGATGGTTTCGGGGGCCTGACTTTCTACGCCATGAATCCACTGTCTGGTCTAAAAAACAATCCACTAAGGGCAAAGGTACCGGAGAAAAGAAGTCTAATTAATATTATTGAAACGACGCCAACACTGCGACTAATAAACATTATTCCCGATATAAGCCGATTTTCAAAACGGGAGAAGATGCTTCGTACGATGGGTAGAGTATTGCAATTCATAAAACTTTGTGGTGCATAGAAACACAGAATTCACCACACGCGGACGGTAAAGAACAGAAAAAATTATCCCGATTGGTAATATTGGTATATGATCCCGATTGGTATATAAAAAGGATATTTTTCCGACTGGCCCACCATCATAGGCTGTCCAGCTATACAGGGATATATTTCTTTGGTTCATCGATATTCACCGTTAGGCATTCGACTCAGAAAAGATATGTAAAACAACACTAAGATAATGAAATGTGACGAGCAATCAACGACGCAACAAACCAGTAATAAGCTTGATCACCTGCTAAGCATGTGTCTGTGAATCCTGAAGATGCCAAATTAATCAAACCGAATTAATTATTGCTCGGCGGAACAGCTCGAGTACCGACGACTGCCACCTTTGACGAAAAGGATCCGGTCATTGCATCCATTGGTGGGCTTCCCAGTACCTAAAAAGGCTTTGTTGGGCTTCGTGACAGCCATGTATGTAGGCACAGACAGCATTGTTAGAGTAGCTTACGTGCGTACAAAGGGAAACACTCTAAGAAGACCCATAAAGAAGTTAGTGATGCTGTCTACCGATCAGGTCATCCCTCACCGGCAAATAGATGCAACGTCCCGATATACGATGCACGGGGGGAGAGATGTTTCGGACTATCATTTTAACCAATGCGACGATCGAGCGGCCGTGAGTTCAAAACCCCTGGCGTTACAACGGGCGGCCCCATAATACGATTACATAGCAAGATAAAAGAAGTGTCACGACACTACAAAATCATGAGTTCATCGATGATTTCACCAGTTTGATCAATTTATTGGTTCAACTTCGAGTTCAATTACTAGTTCTAGCAATATGTACTTACATAATAGTAATGTTTCTAAATATTAAATTAATTAATGACGAAATTGTTTCACACAGACAAGAACTATTCATCGATAACCGACCCAGCGAGTTCTCTCCTGACTTCATAGTCAACAATGACATCGATTTGGTGAACTTTGGACCCCCCTAATGTAGTAACAGTTAAGTGCGGGACTTTGATAACTGCCTGTTATTATTCATATGCCATATATTTTGCTCATTTTTAGGGTCATAAATATTTGAGGTAGAAACATAAAATTTGACATAGTGCTTATTAACACTTAATGAAACCTTTTAACAAAAACTTAACTGATTTCAAGTAACCAATGAATGAAAAACCACAGAAAAGTATGAAATAATAAAAATACAAGTGTTAATTGAAACTTGTGTGACAAAATATCAGTTCCGTATTCAAATATATAAGCAAAAAACGGCCACTGTTGCATATTTGTTATTAACAAAAACAACAGTGTTAGAAATTTTGTGTTGAAATATAATTTCAAAACTTAAACAATTTGGAAATTATTGCTATTGTTGGAGATTTTTGGAAGTTTCTACTTCAAGTGCTCATAGAGGAAAAAGGTTTACAAATTTATTCATATTTGTGAACAATATTATACTACAAAAATTCCAATTGAATACTCTTATTTACGTTAATTAAAATTTGTAAGTGTAGTGGTTTTTTATTCCTTTGTTCATGTTCAAAAACATATTTTGGTACAAAAGTCCAAATTAATGTTAGAATCTTTATCATTTTATACTTTTCTGTGTATTTCTTATTAAATGGTTGTTTGTAATCGATTAAATTACTTGCAAAAAGTCTTAATTTTAAATTTTTAGGGCGTATGATATCTTATGTTAACTGGAATATTTTAAACATCTCATTCATTGTAATCGAAACAGGCATTTGCAATATTTAATGAATATGAAGGCATTCATACATATTTATGTACATGCTTGTGTGCTTACATATCTAAGTACCTAAATATGGACATATCAATAACGTCGTTCTTTCTTGATTTCAGCAGAGTCGCGTTAAAATATTTTATTATTCAGATTAATTATTTCTATCCAATGAAATATGGCGTTGATCTGAGTTTATTCTACCACATTTAATACCAAATAGGGTGTTATCCATGCTATATGACCGCAAAATTGAATCAGTAATGGAAAGGCTAAAGTAATTTTGAGGAATTCATTCCTATTAGTATTACTTTCTTTCCTATAATTTGTCTAAAAAATCTAGTTACGTAATGTCTTTATGAATTTCTGTTTACATGTTATTTAATTTGTTACTCTATTTCTTCATTATTTACCTACATATTGCTTTATGCTTTTGTACACACATGTGTACACATTCCTACTTTCCCAGCTAAAATTATCGCAATTACTTCATACCGTTCTCTCTACCGGCACATAAATAGCAACATATTTACTTTGTAGTTTTCTTGCATTTGTTATGACATACTAACCAAGTTCAAATTTCACAAGTTTATTCCTCACCAATCTGTAGTTCCTGTTATTATCTTTTGGCACTGCCATCAGATCTTTGCCCCCACTTTTAACCAAATAACTAGTTAGACAAGTCAAACGAGCCTAACGTCGGTGAACTTATCCTTCACCATTAAAGAGTTCCTGTGATCAACTCCCGGCTCTGGTTACATATCCTTTTTTAAATATTATAATATAACAAAGGGTTATTATTATACTTATATACCATCATTTTACAAAACAATTTCTTTTATTCATAATTCTATGTTTTTCCTCAATTTAACTTTTGATAATTTCTTTAATTTTTTCTATACTAAATACATTAGTCTCAAAAAAATTTGTGTCGAAATATGCAAACTTGGGTTCTTTAGTTATTTAAAAAAAATGTTAATACAAAATCCAAAAAAATATAGATAGGTAAGGAAACAAAGAACAATTCCTGTGAAGTTTTGTTTCATTAATAGTTTATTATAGGAAGAAAGCCGCTTTTGGACTTAAATAAGAACTTAAGAAACTAATTACATTCCCTTGCTTGGAAGATGTTATAAAGAATTCCTCAAATATTATAAATAGACAATTCAGATCTGAGAGGGTTTTCTACAAACACTTTCAGTATAATTTTTTTGCCAAATATAAGTACATAAAAGCCCAAAGCACATGTTCTTTACGATACATATATTATGAACTGATTTATACAGACAATTTCTGTGAAGAAAATATTACCATTATATATATTCCACTTTGATGGGATATGAACTTTCCAAACTGTGTCCTTAGGAGTGTACTTGAATGAGGTATCAATTTAAAAATATATTGGTCCATTTAATTTTATTATTCTAAGAACTATAGTATCACAAATATTTTTTACATGTCAAGGTAATAGCGACGGATGTTATATATACTAACATGCCTCTACTAGATCCGAAGGAACAAATTTAAAATAGTTAAATGTGTAAATAAAATAGGTTTTCACTATATATTACTGAGCATTAAGTGTCATCCGTTTAGTGCCATTTGGAAGAATATTCGATTTTATATTTTGTCTTCAAACGAAAAGCTTTGAGATAAAAGAGGATCTATGCGATTTCAGACACTTTTCTGAATGATTATATTTACATTTATTTCACCTCATAAAATAGTAAAAGAAATATACTTTTTCATTCTATTACAAATAATTCGTTGTAATGAGAATGTTTGTAACACTTCTAATCTTTTCCAATTTTCACCTTTGTGCTATACCATGATTGACTTTTAATTATATATATATATATATATATATATATATATATATGTATATATATATATATAATATTTATATGTATTCTTTAACAAATGAAAGACACTCATTTATTGTTTAAACAATCATTACACACAATTTAGTGAAGAGATGCAAGATATTTTAAAGTTAAAGGAAACTTTTAACAATTGAAATTTTGTTGAGAAAGTTGGATGCCACAAATCTAACTATTAAATACCAATTAAATGAAACTACGTGTACGTTGTTGTAATACAACAAAAGAACTTAAAGAAAGTAGAAATAATACTAAGTGGTAAAGAACTTAAAGAAATAATACTACATCACGTAGTTTCATTTAATTGTTAATAATGAATTTCTATAAAATTAACGCCAAATATATTCAAAATTATTTAATACCACTTTAAAAAAATTGAATAAGTTCCGGTAGCTTTATATAGAAATAATAATTTCCTTATTTAAAAGTTAAGAAACAAATATTAAAAAGTCGTCATGGAAAAAGAGTTAAGGGTAATTAAGAAAATTCCAATGGATAGGTGATACTGTCGTATGAATATTTGTACAGACTTTATTTAATACACGTTACTCATTGCTCAATTCAACTTAATAAACTAGTTCGAGCAACGTAACGAAAATGGGTGGTAGAAACAAAATATCAGTAGTTCAACATTAGTACGGAAACTGTGTAAGACTTGTTAAAACATTAAGTATATAGCACGGTTTAATCGAGTTTATAATATACACAAGTTTAGTAATGATACCTGGCTACTTACTTGCGTTAACTAGATTATAAAAAAATAAATAGGCAATATTATATTTCGAACAATTACTACAAGATCTGAAAGAAAAGTATGGTTCGCATACCCCTCTGAAATAATTAATATACTATGTTCCCTGTTATTATTACAGGTGTTCGCGTGACCAAACTACGTGTACCTTCTCTATCATCGCCTCATATGATGTTACAGTAATTGATTTGTCTGCTCGAGAAATTGCTTTCATTTTCCATTTATGTCGGTCATACGTCACACCGTATATCAGTAACACAAATGCACGATGTTTTAGTGATATAAGGAAAAATTTATTTCTACTCGTTTTCTTTTCTCGAATACAAACTCAAATTATTTACTACTTATTTCAAGCACGATTATGTTATTTATCACTTATTGATTTGTAAGTTCCATACTTTGTTGTAGGTTGAAATTAAATTAGTATTAGTTAATGATACCTATTTAATGATATAGGCAGGTTAAATTAGAATTAGTTATGCCGTAATAAACGCGGCAAACTCTCAATTAAACTTTTTCATTGTTTTTACCTAAAAACATTCTACTTTTAAACTGTTTGTATTCAAAAACATATTTTAATTATTGAAAAAAATTATTTCAGTTATTAAAATGGTCAACCATGGCAAAGAAAAATAAGAAAACAGTATTGAAAAGGTCTGTAAATATTTTAATTACATAGTGATAAGGATTTTGGTAAATCAAAATGGGGAAAATATTTATAAAAAAATTATACTTGCGACACAATGTTCTAAATTAAACATATCCGGTTGAAGAGGAAATGTTAGCATTCCGAAAACTCTTGTTTTACTCCGTAAAATACCGGAGTAAAACAAGAATATGGAATTAGAACCATAATTTCAATTAATATTTATGGTTCAAAAAGCTATTAATTTGATGAAAACTTTTAATTTGAAAATTATACTATGCTGAAAATTTGGCAGTTGATCTATTTATTCAGCATTTCTATAGTGTAATACAATAGAAGTACTGAATAAATAGATCAACTGCTAGAATATATATTTAAAACATCATATCTTAGTATAATCTAGTATTTTACTTCGACCAATTAATAGACCCAATTTTTCAGCCTGCGGGCCAAACAAACAGTGATTTGCTTTAATATCGTATGGGGCGACTATCGATGACTGTACTAATATAGTATATAAAATAGAGCATAAAATATAAATATGTCAATAACTATCAAAAACATTTCGATGGAAATTGAAAAGGGAAACATATAAATACTCCATTTGTTCCTTTTAATTTAAATTTTCTTTTGCAATTTTGCATCGGATACAATATGAGGGAAATTTAAAATAAAATTATTTGAAAACCCTTGTTACAAAATTTTAGTAAAAAACTTTTTTATTAATGATTTAAGTGACTTTTTCTTCATAATTTTAAGAAGACAACCATGTGGCTGAAAAACATGTGGAAAATATACATTCATCTCTCTCATATTAAAGTAATTACTTCGTTTCCTATTTTCTCACGTTATCGTGATTCACTAATTGTCTTACATTAAAACAATTCAAGTTTAATATCTGAAGTTTTGAGGCATTCTACTCCATTAAAAGAGAAATTATTTTATTTTTACACAAAACAAATTTTCAGTGAATGTTATTAAAGGTAGAAAAAATTGGGGCTAGCAATCCCGCTAACAAAGTGAAGGTAAACAATTTGAAGTGACAAAGCAAATAAACTTTTAAATTGGATGAGTAAACTTCTTTAGGAAAAACGCTAAGTTTTCAGAGCAAACAATATATTTAAATTTCTTATCAGAAGTTTCCTTGTGAAATATTTTATGTACTTAGATTTTGCTTTTTATTGTAAGGTATGCAAAATACCAAATATTTAGAATAAAAATAATAAACTTTCATGGCGTGGTTTTGTCAGTGGTTTTTCTGTAAGTCACATGTTTTATCACTTCAAACATTTAAAATTCTGTCCTGAAATGAATCTTAATAAATCGCATGAAATATTTAATAAAATGGGCGTTTGAACAATCCTAAATGTATGTGAAAAGGACCAGGGAAAAATGGCCAAGCCTCAAAGAAGCAAAATAATATTTGTTTAACCTTTTAGAATCCATAAAAATATTTTAGTAATTGACAATCGGGAAAAAGATGAATTGTAAAATATATAAAAATATAACTAGTGTTCACATTCCATTTTATCGATTATTCTTAATAAAAAGTATATCATAGACACATTTAGGAGAAGCGACATGTCGAGATGGAATGGATATAAATTAGCATGAAACATATTTTTCATCACACTGAATCAACTAAACACTGTATAATGAACTTTTTCACCATATTTTTTTATTTAATTTTTTTTATGAATATAATACACACGTATGCAATTAATAATATACGATGGCAATATTCAGTATTAGGTGACATTATTATTAATATACTTTGAATTTCTTCTTACTATTTATATATTTTGAAATGTTTCTTAATGTTTTTAGAAACAGATCGTTCTTATTTCATTTATCGATTTTCGTTGAAGTGGGAATGGTCCATTTCTAAACAGAAAAGAGACTTCGGTTTTATGACTTTCATTGGAATGATACCGCATAATTTAGCTTTACTGATCTGCTAAGAATTTTAGAAATACTTTGGAAGCATACGACATAAACTCCATTGCCTAACAAGGCAGTATTTATAGGTACAATTTTTCCACTACCAATTCATAGGTATGTATTATCTATGGAAAATATTTTTCAAATTTAATTCTCGTTTATATACATTTACTAGCATCAATAAACTTATAACAACGCGTGACCATCAAATTTTACTTCCTTTGTATAACCAACATCTTCAAAGATTTTGTTTTCAAAAACCATAAAAAATTAGAAGCGAATGTATCTTGTTTGGGTCGTTGTCACTTTGAGTATTTAAATTTTTACTAATATAATGATAGTTTTTCTTTAAAAGTTACCCCTTGATATCTCACCTTTCGATGGTAAATGTTAATAATACAATTTTTAACAATAATTTTTATCTGTTAAATGGATATTATAGATGAGAGTAGTAGTAAAGTTTTTATAACTGCTCATTTATAATAATGGGAATAAAAAATAAATTCGAATTTCAAAAATTGTACTGTTTGATAAATAATTAACGTACTTTGCTTGAATTTGTCGTCTGTTTCTACAAAATGGCGGCAGTTTGTAAAATTGTGTGGATCATTTCAAAATTAATTTAACTTTTATAAAATTTATTCGATGGTTTCTGACTTTTGCTGTAGTCTCATCGCCTTCGACTAGTATTTTATGATGAAGCTCCATCCCGCACTATTGTTGGTTTAAAGAGTTCAAGCGTACTAGTATAAATTTGAGTGATAATCTGCCTGAGCGACGTTCCCGATAGCAACGACGGAAGGTGATATCAATACTGAGGGGCTCATGGTACAGATTGATATGAGAATAATCTATTAATGGATTCGAATAGGCATTCGTATGAAAAAAGTATAGAAAATTCCATATGAATATTGAGGTGTCAGGAAGTATTTGATCAAGGTAAATTATTTGACCAAAGTCTATGATTTCCTGAAGTTCATAAACACCATCGCGTTTATTTGTGTTGCGATACGTCAGCACAATTCGATGGAGGTCACTGCAAAGGCTTTATTTGACATCATTATTGGTGACAGAAGCTGAATATACTGTTGCAGACCCGAAACTAAATGTAAAATGTTTGCTTTCCTTCTGAACAATTTCCTACAAAGGTAAGAAAAAGACAAAATGCTGGAAAAGAATGGTGGTCTTGTTGTCCGTGTGGAAGGATTATTACGCTATGATTTGTTTGAAAAAAAAATAGTTACCACGGATCAGTATATTAGCCTATGATTGCCTATTGTTTAGGAAAAAGTTCGAGAGTAAGGTCCTCGCAATAGAACCCTCTTTCATTAGACAACGCCTCTGTACACTCATTCAGACAATGGACCAAATTCTTGACTTTCAGTGAATCAGAAAGACTATTTTGAAAGAGACTGTTTGACGGTTTCATTTTGGATACTCTAAAAATTTAAAAAGTATTCTAACCTTGTGTATATTATACACCTGATAAGACAAATTTAATTAAACAAATTAATAAGAGAATTAAAAATAATGTTAAAATAACAATGAAAAAAAAATTTAAATAATATTCTTTATCGACTTGATGCGATTAGTTAATTACTTACGTAATCTTCAGGTACTACTCTATAACCTGTAATTTCAAGAATACTTGAAAAAGTTATTTGATATTTTAAAAGTAAAATATTCTCAAATATAATATTTTCCTACAATATTACAACAATTTGATATTTTTGTATATAATTCTGATATTATCATGCTACAAAATTTTTAGGAATTTTCAAAACAAGTATTTGTAATTCAGTAAAATAATATTGGATTTAAATATGGCCACCCTCAATGAAGTTCTTTATATAATGTTACTTGTTTAAAGTTAAAGTTTATAAGTCGTGGTATTTCAATTTTAGTTTAAGAATTCGAGACCAAAATTGATAGTAGAAGACACAAAAATACGATTGCAAAATATACTGCGATTGAAGTTAGTTCCTATTAAATGATAGGAATAAGAGATTATGTCTCTTTCAAAGAAAATACGGTTTCATTTAAAGAAATGAAAATGATTAGAGAATAATTACAATTTTATCTAACCTCGCAGTATACATTAAAGAAGATGGTAAATATATGAACCGTGTCAGTTGTTTTTTATTTGCTTAATATATTATTTTGCCATATATTCACTCAAATTGACACTATACTTAATATGGAGTGACATAAAAAAGTTATTTTATTTCTAGTAAATTTTTGTATACGAATGCCAATTTTCACAAAATTCATCACAATTTTCACATTGGTATCACGTAGTTGTTTAAAAATGAAAGTAGATGGAATGTGAATTGCTATCGGGAGCTTTTGCTGATAATTTGCCAAACTCTACTAACATAATCTCAAACTTTTGTGGGCTGCATAATTTTACATGTTCTTGAACATTTAATAAGAATTCTTTATTCTTTGGAAATTTATAAAAATAAAAAAGTTCAAATAACTAAAATTCTACCATATAACTTAACGATACGACAGTTATAGTTTAATATGGTATTTCCTTTTATTTACTAGCAAAATGAGAATAAATTTTCTTCATTCGTTTCGGGAATATTAGATATTTTTAATATTACTCTCAAATTTTAAAAATATTTTATGTTTCGTAGATGATTCTTTTGCCGAAAATTTTTTATAAATTCTACCCTTAAAGTGATTTTTTTAAATACAACATTTAGAGTTATTGAGGAAAAACGTAATTAACCATTTGAAATACAAATATTTTCTGGATAAATTTTCATACATTGCACCTAGTATGCCTTATTTATTATGGTCATCGTTAATAAATTGATCATCAAAACTAAGTCAGTTCAAAAATAATGTCATAAAAATAATATTAGTCGTACTTATGTACACGTTGTTTACTAATTATATTTTAACTCAAATTTACTACAAGTTAGGATAAGATTCAATATAAAAAAATGTGGTAGATATAATAAGTTTGAGACTGTCTTCAAACAAAGCTATTCTTAGAAATATAGACAGCATCAATAATATATCGAAAAAAAATTAATAAATTAAGTTTTGAAGGAATTAAGAAAAAAATAAAATCAAACAGCGTCATTTATTAAGTGCATTGAACAGTCACATATTTGCGCGATTCTCTATAAGAATTATATAGATAATATGTATTCATGCTCGTGATAGTTTAAAAAAAGAAACGTAGCTATATGTTGGATAAAAATATTTGCAAATACTGGGCGGTTTATAGAGGATAAAAGAAAAAATGTTTGTGATTACTTTCAGTTTCCCCGAAGCAATAAACGCCTTGATCAAAAATATTTGTTTAAAAAAATATTGGCGTCGTGGTTTTCATTAAGTACCTTTCGGAAATATTCGATTTTGGTTTAGAGTACTATTTCCTGAAACACTGCTACGAAGAGTGTGGACTATATATGTCAGATCTGCAAAGTGATAATTTAATTGTAATAACTGATTTTTGAAGTTTCCTTTCAGCCTAGGTCGATTACGGATATGAGTTGAATCCAAAATGTTTTATGGTTCATTAAGGATTTTTCACTATTGTTTAAAATAAAAAAAGCACACTCAGAACAATATTGGGTTGGCTAAAATGTAATGAACGTTTTTTCGAAAATTATCTAGAAAATATGGGAACGTCCTAGAAGCTTTCATGATCGAGGATATATAAAGGGCGCGGCACGCTCTCATGAATTCAATAGTAATTAAGATGATGCACGGTTAATACGTATAAAATATAGATTGTCTATTTTACGAGTACCAATCTGGTCACTCTGCTTCCGAAGCTGCTCGTAACATATGCCAATACATACCTCCTGAAGCAATATCTGAAGCTACTGCAAATTGATAGTCCACGTGGTTTCCCAGAGGCTATTATTCCCTGAGTGATCAACTACGCTCTAGTTAACCGATGGAATTGGATAGGGACAGGTTAAATATTTTGGTTTCATCTTAATTACGTTTATATTTTTATTATAATTTATACGTGAGTGAATGGACAATCAGCGACATATTCAATACTTAGAATACTTAGTTTTGAAAAGCAATAAATACTTTTTCACATATTGGTTTTAATATTAACGAAAATTATCAGTGCTTCTAGATTTGAAAATAGTGGTTATAGAAAACTTTGTGTTTCAATAACAATGCACACACTATTTATATTCACATATAAATTATCCTCGCTTTGCAACAATCGTAAATAAGTTGTCACACGCAGTGTGTAGGGAGAATACTCTTCACTTTTATATAATTGTTTTCCAAAAAGCGATAATTTAACCTGTACGAACTTGAAAGTAATATTGGGTAGAATACGAATTAAATCCATTCAACATATAAATTAAACCTTGGAAAAATACCTACTAAGTCATACGTGTATTACGATTATAAACAAACATTTTTAAGGACGGTTACTGAGAAACTCGGAAGTGTATCAATATTTAAGCAACTTTTGCTTGCTTCTCTTGTCGTGTACTTATGTTTTAGTTTATTTTATCATATACTCTTTCAAAAGTAGCAAAGCAGGGAAATGAAATGTTTTAAATTACGTGCAATACGTCTGCAAAGCAAGGGTAAAAACTATTTTAAACACACATACGAAGTGAATTATCAGAATGAAGATGTAAAAATGGCATATATAACATAAATAAATTCTTGCCAGTCATAAAACAATTTAATTACATACATTATAGAACTACATGTAAATTTTCCCTAGCATTCGTATATCATGCCATCGAATAAAGCTCACATATGAGAATAACTCTTTTTATTTTCTTCCTGTGAACTCAAATACCTGTAGCTTAACTTTATTAGTTAAAGATAGTTAGTCCGGAACGGGTATATCATTCACACTGTCATATATACAAACACACACACACACACATACATATATATATATATATATATATATATATATATATATAAATATATATATGTGTGTATTTATATATATATATATATATATATATATATATATATATATATATATATATATATATATATATATATATATATATATTACTGAAGTGGCAAGTCAACAGTTGATAGAAACACTTGCTCCAAATGTGACCATGTATATATTGATAGATTGGCTTTTACTTTTACATCATAACAATACAATATAATTTAAGTAATGGAGAAACCATTTAAATTAGTTTATCCAAGGTTAAATTACATTCGTCGTCACAGATGATATCAGAGACTTACCTGAAGTTGGAGCGTATGACAAATATTTATAAACACAGCAGTATTCATAATACAGCAGTATTTATAATCGTTGCAATTTATAAGCAGTATGGCTGTAGCAGCAATTAATTTCTATGAAAGAAAGCGAAAGCCCTCTTAAACTCTTAAGTGTAATATTATGATATTCACTATGATGACAAAAGCAGTTTTTGTCTATATCAACGTTTCTAAAGTAGGCTATATGCATCCCCCGGGCTCGAATTTGATCTGCTGGAGGTTCACAACAGTGACAAAAATGTTGATGGTGACACGTCCATTATGGCGTGTCATCAACAACATTCAGTCAATGACATTCTCCGACCACGGATTGTGGTTATGTTCAGATGCAAACTACAAGGTTAAAACAGACAGCCGCCTTGGTATATTAAAGGCTCGCAGCACCATGTGAATTATTTTCTTTCCAAAGTTAGTAAAAACCTTTCACTAGATTTAATAAAATAATTGAATTTCCAGGAAAGGTTTTTAAAATTAAATTTATTATTTTGACGAATTTTCGTGTGACAAGGCTTTAAAATAACTTATAGAGTAGATTAACGGTTTCACTGAATAATTATTAAGGCATGTATAATTCAGTTTTATGAAAAAATGTTAATAACTCGAACGAAGTGAACAAGAGTTTCCTAATTTCAGGAAGAGTAAAATAATTTTGAAAAAATTCGTATATTCATATTTTTTTATAAATAAAATACAACTAAAACTCGCATTACACACAAAGATTTATGTAAAAATAATAATTATATATGGTGTTTCTACCGAACCATTTAGAAATACAAATATTATTTTTCACCTCCTAAATAAATGTCGTATTATATTTTCACAAGTGTAAAATATCAAATATAAATATATTGCAGACAATTCTGAAAAAATAGCCTTAAAAATATGTATAACATATTACATCAATTAAGGTTCCATGCAATATGCAACAAAAATCCAGTACTTTATTTTGCCTATTAAAAATTTCCACATATAAATTATTTTTGGGTATGTAACAATGTTTTTTTATAAAATTAAGTAAATTAGTAAAAAAAAATGAATGCCTTATGGAAATTCCATAACTTACTTGGTATTTCATAAAATTGTTTAAGCAGCTATCTGTTTTTAATGTGTGTTATATTCAAATGCAAGTTTTTAAAAGTTTTTTTTCAGCAGTAATGCATTGGTAGTATATGCGCAGTATATAGCAGTTTTGTTCAAACCAAAGCTTTGTACAGACATATTTTAGCAAAGCATTATAAACAGGAGTGTTAGGAAAAAACACAGAACATTTTTTTTCTTTTTTTACCTTTGACTTCTCTTCAAAAATTTCTCTACCTAATTCCTATCTGCAGTACTCTGGATCTTTGAAAGTAATTATTATATACAATTGCATGTTATAAGAGATACCAAATGATTATGTAGATAACATGACTTATCTACCATAACGTCTTATTACTCCTTAAACATTAGTTTGTGGTACCTCGTATTTAGTGCATAGTGCATAAGTAATTAAACTATTCTTTTATTATAACAAACATACGCAGGTATATTTTATTACACATATATTTATTAAAATAAGAGAATAGACATTTAACTGCATGTTAACCCATTATTCCAACTCTTGACCTATTGATTCTGTCTTACATATTAACAATATCTTTAAAAATATCAACACATTTGAAAAATATCAATACACACTTGCATACACACACTTGCATATACACACTTGTACATACATGCAAGAACGCGCACGCAAGCATACGCACATACACTCACACGTACGCGTGCACACACGCACATGCAATATTTTAAATTAGAGGAGGAAATCATTTTATCGATACGAGATTTTTTGGTTCCGAGATTGAATAATTTTTTTCCTACATAAAAAGTAAATAATTAATTACATTAAAAAAACTAATTTACGACGTTTTTAAATCAAACTAAAAAAATTAAAATAATTTCTCCTTGCCCCATGCAGATTTATAACTCAATACAGATTTATATTATATATTACATACACATTGTCCTGGAAATTTGTGATTGTAAATTTTCAAAGACTATGAAAATACTTTAAAAGCACGTTCACCAAAGTCACTAATAATTTTATTGCACTGGAAATAATATGACCTATTGTGTGAATTTTATTAATGACAGCTTATCTCTACTCTTCTTATTATTATGTATTTGAATGCGCTTTAAGTTTTTAGTTAATCATTAACGGTAGGAAATAATTTACAAATTAGACAGACATGGTTCCGTAGTAAATTTTCTCAATTAAATTTAAAGCACGATGTGCATACTAAGCGGTTTAGTTGTTGAATTTAGTTAACTAAATTCAATACTAATTTTATATTCAATATCACTTATATATTGCGCCCGCAACATATATAATTAATATATATTGCACTCACAACATTAGTTTTAAACTGCGTTCATAAGCTTTAAATAACTGACATCAAAAATAATTCTAAAATTCAAGAGGGATAACTTGCGATTATGAAAATTATTTTTCAATTAGTTTCTTTGGAATTATTGCACTAATTGAAGTTCTAAAACTCATGTATTGATAAATATATATATCTTAACATTATGTATTTGACTCATAAAACACATTATGACCGATCTTAAATTTAATAAGCTCCAAATAGAAATCGAATCGATAAATATGTAGATTAGATTGAAAGACACAATTTTCTCAAATATTTGATTTCCCAAAGAGCACCGATCAATAATTTTATTTAGTTTATAAAATACGTATATTTCATTACACAACAGCACAACGCATATCCGAGCCCGGAGACTACCAACAAATATATATTTGTAGTCAGACAGATATCTATGGTAGAATATGTAATTCCATACGTAGGTTCGTGTCCGCAGACTCCGATGTGACAATCTATTGAGATTTCTGTTGAAAACGCCTTTCTTTTCTTATTTTTATTAACCCTCTTTCCCCTCTCCTGGGGGTAAATTAATATCTTTATAATTTTGACAGGAGATAAGTATAAATTACGATGTCTTCATACCTAACATCAAACTTAGATTTTAAAACTAAAAATAGCAAATGAAACTTCCAAATAAACTCTATTAAAATTATATTATTAAAATTTTATAATTAAATAAAAATTTAATAAAATTATATCAGTCGGAAATTAATTTTTTTTTCTTTATTCGATGTATTATTCGTAACCATAAATGCCCGGAATTGAAAATCATAATTCTCCTGAGTGGCACATAATTTCGACTGAAGTAAATTTTCTAACACTAGTTTAATATTCACAATAAGGTTTGTTCAGCACCATAAGCAGCAATCGAAAGTTGAAAGAAAAGAGTTTATAAGAGAGGTTAGAATTTTCAAAAAACTTTATATAACTTGATGATTACATGCATATTCCATAAGTTAAATAATTTTGTAAAATTCTTAATTCATTTAGAAAAAAGTAATAACTGAGTTGATAAAATTCGGTTTTTAATGAAATGAACTACAAGCTTTTTGAAAGTATTTAAAGTAAAATCAAATATGTAAAGAAATCCAATCCACCTTAAAAGCGGTGTCATTAATATAGCGACTTGTAATATACCTTGTGTTTATTTCGATTTTAAAAGACCGTGAAGTGTTTAGCTGCTACAACAGACTCTTTAAATGTAATTAATGGGAAATGTTGTGAAAACCACAATTTATGTTCCTAAGTTTTTCTTCGATATTTCATTAAACGTCATTTTTCACTCGATACTTTTATATTAGTTTCACGCTGTCAAACTTTCAACGTAATTTTTTACTCAAAGTATTAAAACGTAAATATGGCGGTTAAATTATTCAGTTATTCAGTTCACTCTACATTATTAAATTTATTTTCGAGGAAAGAAAAGTTAGATTTCGAAGAAAAAGTTTTTTATTTTAAAGTTTCATTTTTATGAGTTCTTAGATTTAACTATCTATAAAATATTCCTTTATTCTAATTTGTATTTATTATTACATTTTTGTATGTTTGCTGAATATGATGTGTTGTAATAATTTAATTCTTATATTTTTAACTCTTACCCCGTTTTTAAAAGTATCAGCTATAATGAAAACTATATATGAATACACGTCGTCTAATATCACATTTTATCTTCCTTTCCATAACAGTGACTTGCGTAATTAACAAATTCATTTTCTTGCTGTATTACTAGTTATCGATAATTATTTTTTCATTTGACAATAATTTTCTTTCATGCGTAAACCTTTCTTTGGCCCTTCTTAAGCCATATATTCCATCGCACCTTGTACATGATACCTCTAAGATATCATAACCATCATAATACGATTACTTAACAGACGATGATGGCAATGTACGTAGTAAACGATCATTAGTGGTAAACCGCATATAACACTAATAAGTTTCTTTATGCGACTATAATTATTTCATACTTTTGGCAATCTCAAAGAAAACCGTAAATTCTTTACTGATTCTATTATTAAAAACCTTACATAAAATTTATATAGATTCGATTATTATAAACTTTACACAGACTTTACTACTTCAACGATTTTACTTTATAAATTAATTATGTATTAAATCCTTACTTCGTATATATATGTATAACGAATAAATTTCTGAATTTGTACTTCTCCTTTGCACTTGTGAAAGAATGGCACACATAATATAGATTAAGCATACAAAAAAAAGGGCAAAAAATGTATCATCTCACATAGCTTGTCAGAAAATATATATATAAAGCAAAAGATTGTAGCGACTTCCATCAATTTTTGACAGCTGTTTTTATGTCTAACTGCTTTCTGGAAAAGCTACTAGTAATTTTCTATAAATTAAAATCAATTTAAAAATATTTGCTGCACAAATTTAACTTAAAATAAATGGGATCTGACATGGATTTGAATTTAATCCAACCAACTAAAAATATTTCCTGCATCACGTTATTGTTATTTAAATTAGAAATATATGATATGAACTAAGTGTTTAACTGGTAAAATCATAAGAATTTACTTTAAATTTACCAGAAATAATTAACTTTAAATTTTATTGTATTTTACTTGTTTGCTTTCAAAACTTATTTAAAATATTGTTTCTTTCGATTATTGAAAAAAATGCATCTCCAAAACCCAACTTCATTGTAAAATAAGTGTCAATAATACATTTTTGTACCAGATATAATAACTAATGTAATAAATATAGAGCACAGATAATTTTTGTTAATAATAAAATACAAATCATATTGCGCCGTTGGGGCCTTCTACTTGTTTGAACATTGTACCCGAGTTTTTGGAATTGTTGTTAAGTTAACGTTTTTCTCCTCTCTCAAATATATGCCATCTATACACATATATGTCCTACATTTCACTTGGGACCAACTTCAAAAACATTTAGCGGTAGCGGTATTTTTCAAATTTATTTAAGTTCTTTAAAGATATTGTTCCACAAAAGTTCCAACTACCTTACTGCCTACTTTACTTTATGTTTTTCAATTTGCTTCTAATTCATTCTTATATCATGATATACTATAATACTGAGGATAATAGTTTTTCCAGAGTTACTGTTTAGACAAATAGTACATTTTCAGCATCAAGATTTATGGATTAGAAATTTAAATTATATGTAATGTACCTGTATATACCTAACTACCTATTTATCCCATTAATTTATAGCAATATCAAGACAAATTGCACGGTTCAAACTTATCACTGAATAGTTCCGGTCACCGTCTTCCAGCTCCATCATTGCACCCTAATTTTGCTAAAGGGTAAGTTTATGTCGCCTCTAGTAGTATCTTATTAGATTATCTTTACACCTGTATTGTGGAAATTCGATCATGACACCTGTGCTGTTCAATGTTGAGGAATGGTATATCTTCAATTTCCATGGTCACATTCTAACCAAGTTTTCATATATATTACAGATGACCCATTTGTAACAATAAGCAATTAATGGATTAACAAATTAAAACTAAAGAAGGTACATATTAAAGATGAATATAATATTTACAAGAACCGTTAAACATAAATACGATACGTATCGACAAAATATACTTTCACTTATCATAAACAAATCATATTCTGGTACAATCACGATCAAGTGGTTGAGCAGTTAAATACCACGGGAAACTGCAGAGTTCCAACATAGTTTGGTTCTAGAGGATGTCTAGACTACATGAACGCTGGAAATTGTACTTGTGTGTGGACTCCAAATAATGGAGTCGGATTCTAATTGGCTCTGCACCAATGAAATTGTACATCAGACAAATTGATGACAAGGGTTGAAAATATTTTAAATTCTTTAACATGAATCCTTCTTTCTCAAATTATTCATTACTACACGCTTCACGTGCCCACGAAAAGTCAATCATGACTACGCGCTAAATCAAGACTTCATACAGACGATGAAGTTTGATTACGCTGACCGTATATTTGTATTTAATGGAGCATGTGCTCGGCTATAATTGACTATTAAACATTTGTTTGCGTTAAGCGATAAGCCACTCGTTGCACTCCACTTACGATGGCGCTGATATCATGCTGCAACCGTTCTCCATCTATTGTATCCTTGACCACTATAAAATGTTTCATGATGTCTGCGAATGCCAAATGACGCGCAGTTTTAACCTCCCAACTTATATTATTTACCAAAAGAGTGAAAAGTACTCTCGGATATAAAGTGTGTTGTCTTCTATCCGCAAGATACGAAAAGAAAAATCGTAAAAGTGGAACAGAGAACCCTTATATATGGTTATCTACACAAGATAAGATAAAGCGAGACATAGTCTTCCTTCGAAAAGTTCCAACTGGAGCTGGTATCAATATTAGAAGACGGCTGAGATCTGAATAGAGGTAATGCAGTATGGATAAAGGCTTTTTCTGGTATTAGTAATATGCATAAAATATAATTCATAATAATCACTGGACGTCTACACTACGCAAATATAAACACTATTGGGGCCAACAGATATCTTTGCCCACAAATGCTCGACTTCGATCTCGTATTAGTGGAGGCGCCTATGAAGGGCTTGCGTGCGGCCAGCAGAATGCCGCTGCACGTAGCCCGGTCGTGTCTCATCTAACTCCTGTCCAGAATTTCGCCATCATGTACAGACTCGTCCAACTACGTCTCGCTTACTGCAATTATATCAAACTTTTCGTCCAGGGCACTCACGTAAAACTCCCTAATATTTCCTTTGAGACTACGTGGATCTTGATAATATAACTGTTCGTTTCTAGCGAGAGATTTTCGAGCACGCCTCGGAAATGTCCATTTGTATATTGAGGTGTTGGGGGGCCAGAATGATGGGGACATAACAGTTTCAAATTTGTCTTCCGGTACGCTGAATTTAAATGAAGTGAATGAACGGACGTCGCTTGTACTTGGCAATCTTCGACTTGAATCGACGGCGGCACGCGCGCTGACGTCGGATCGCTGGTAGCAACAGCGTTGATAGGCTCCGCCCGTCGTGCTGCCGATCGTGTCATCAGTCACTTAGAAGGAGCGGGAGGCGATGATGCTATCTCGCTCATCTTATTGTGAAGATTACACTCCATGTATTCGTCTTTAATTGCCAAATTAATTCATTTTACTTTTTAATTAATGATGATTGTTCATCGTACTTTTTGATATATCACTAAATTTACTTTCTAGATTCTGAACACTAATCAAAATAACTTTTAACACTGTTTCAGTATCGACTTTCGGCATTTTACAGTTAATATTTTCATAAAAATTTGCTATTAGCAATCTTTGCTAATAGCCCATCTGAAGATGTAATACAACGAAAGCTAGATCGTGGTAAAGAACTTAAAGAAAGTAGAAATAATACTACATCACGTAGTTTCATTTAATTGCGAATAATACAAAATTAACGCCCAATATATTCAATATTCGAATATAGTCCTTTTATATTTCGCTACTTGCGTGCGTTTTACCCTCTCAAAAACATTTTAATTTCACTTTAACTGCTATACCAAATTATAAATAATGCTATCGATTTTAATATGGGTGAATAAATCGATCTAAACTTCACGGTTACTATTATTTTGGCTTATTTATGATAACAACTTTTATATATTTGCTACTGTTACTTTTGCATAGATTTTTAATCCTGTAATTCCTCAGTTATGATTGTTAATATGTAAAGCATTATGTAGTTTTCCTAGTGTTCGCAACTTAGGTTATTGATTTTTTCTCCAACACACTGGCATTATTACTTATATCTCAATAATTATTCAACTATATATACATTATGTCCTGTAGAATTCTGGAAACTATAAGCTAAAGTTGTATGTCAATTGGATTAGTAGTTTTTGCGCGAGTATCTAATAAACGATATACAAGCAAAGAAAAATAAGGTATCATTCTATAAAATCAGTGTACATAATCGTACTTTTATTAAATGTATAGATACAATTTAAAATACTTGCATTATTTTAAAACAATTAAATACTATTAATGAAATAATTATTTCAGCATCGTGCTTATAATTTTTGGCAAAAATACTTATACCAGAAAATATTTGAGAAAAAGTAAATTTGTGAAAAAAATTGAAATATGTGGAAGAGAAATTCAACTTAATAATATTATATTTTCCATATATCGGAACAACGTGTTATCTCAAAAAATCGAATTTGTTTTTTTTTTACTTTCATAGAAACCGCCGAATTTTAATCTATATAGTACAAAAATGTGATATCTTTGCCTAAAAAAAGTGCGAACTTATGATCGAAAGAGTCTCCACTATGGTGGTAAATTCAATTATAACGTTGTCCTTTCGATCAGCCAATCAGATACAATAACTTGATCAGTCAGTTGTCGCCTATCAGAGAAGTGGTGAAGGGCTCCCGATTTTCCAAAAAAACGTGACAGTGATGTTACGTATTTTACGACTTCAACACGTTTTTTTTGCAAAGTTTGTTTTAGTTAATTTTTTTATTCTAATTCAATAAGTGGCAAATTTTGCTGACTAATTTTTTAGTTTAAATCAATATTAACCTGAAAAGTATATCAAATATAATATTAGCCTGAAAAACTAGTATACTGATTACTAAGTTTTTATGATATATTTTTTTTTATTTGATTATTGTGTTGGAATTATTTATTTATGTAAATTTTATATATATGTCGCGTTATACACACAAATAGGAATATAATAATTAGCCTTATTTTTTCAGATGGCATCGCGAGCAAAAACACTTGTTGACATAGCATTAGAAAATATGAAGATATTACGGAACATGTATTAAATTGAGTAGTTAGTGAGTAATTAATATAAGATGTAGGTACGATTACGTATATCTTATCTATAGAGGAGTAAAATGAAATAACTATTCACATAAAATTAGAAGACATAGCGATCTATTTGATGTACAGTTGGGGAATTTGAAGTTGGTCTGGTTGTATTCTTATACAAACTAATTCTTACCAGTTAAATGTATCTTTTTAGACAATGCACACAGACAAACCCTAATGAACGTAAATGCATCGAATCCATCAGTAGTAGCTCTTCATCTTCAAGTTCATTTTCTAGTTCAACTTCTAGTTCAACTTCTAGTTTAAGCGGTTAGCCAAGCCAAACATTTTATGAAGGCGTTATTTTTATTTTACTTTTTAATATTTAACATTTAAAAATATTTAATAAGTACCTACATTTTTCTTATAAGTTTACCTATAATTTAATTTTCAAGATAGTGATAACTCTGTGCAAGATGCGAATCATGAAATCGACAAAAACATCCATGCTAAAAGCCACTCTGAAAGCGATAACTCAAGAGAAGCAGAAAGTGTTTTAAATGTCACTTCTACACACGATATGGTTTCGTCTCATATTATAATTAAGCCATATTTATAGACTATAGAAAACGAATCTTCTACAGTTGGATATATGGTTACCACTCATCAATGGCAGATGGTACACTAGATGGTGTTAATTCTAATACTATAAACGAAAGTGCACACAATCAACATACTTTGATTGAACCAGTACCTAACGCAGAGCCTACTTCATCAATAGCAAATAGTGCTATTTATAATGCTACAAACGAAAGTGCAAACAACCAATCTACTACAACTGGACCTGTAGCTAATACGCCGCTTACTTCGTCAATAGCTTATGGTACACCAACTAAAAAGGGAAGAAAAAGTCAAAACAAGAAAGAAATTGGAAGAAAAATATTGCGAAGCATTTAAGTAATAGTGATAAGTTATACAAATCCCCAAGAACAAGTAAAATAATTATATAACGTCAATTAAAACTACCATGCAAAGAAACCTGTAAATTTAAATGTAATGCAAATATTACAGATAATCAACGCCAACTTCTTTTACATAAATATTGGGTTTGGGAGAAATCGAAAAACAATGGTTATAGGTAACAATATGGAGGTAATTTTTCCAAAACATTGGTATATCAAGGTTGATCCTCAGAGAATTATTCCTTCGAAGATGATCCTTCAGAGTTATTCCTACAGCGATTCATTTGCTTCTGTAAGTGTAGTTTTATTTTTACAACTTATTATATCGTATGACTTAAAATAAAATATTTTCCACTACATGACTTAAACACTTACTAATTTTTACTAGAATTCACGTTATATGAATCCTATATCGATTATGGAATTTATTTTGACAATGAAACCTTTTTTGCTCTATTATTAATAAAATGATAAGAGAGGGTTTTATAAACACTAACGTTTATAATAAATTCTATCTTCATGCATTTTTTTTTTTAATTTTAATAAAATATGTTCGGTCATACTGAATTTTATTGATATTTATATACGCGTATTCACTAAAAACGTCAGCAATGACGCTAAATAAGGAAGCTGAAGAAGCAAGTATGGATTCTGAAAAATTAATAAAATTATTTCAGCAAATTCTATGTACGATGCAAATTATAAATATTTAAGTTCAAATGGCTAATTTAGAGAATAATATAGGCAGCCTTTGATGTACCGATAGAAGTAATCGGTTAGAGTATAAGATTTCAGATCAAATTGTATTGTTACTTCTGGGTTAATTTAACCGAGTTCTCGAACCTCCTCGAATGTCTTCGAACAGAATACAAATGAGTGTTCAGTGAGGTTACGTAGAAACATTATTACAGAAAAAGTGTTAATGTACTCAATATGTTAGTTTCATACTACGTATATATCTATGCACGTGTGTAGAATAAACTTGTATTTTTGGTTAAAGCAATTTTGGGTGTGAAATTGGGCAGCTAAGCTTTGAATAATGAATTAGAAAAGATGAGTAAAGTGGCGTCGGGCATTTGCAGAAACCAAAATAATTATAAATTGAAAAGGATTTGTATTCAAGGTTTATTGCAGTAGCTAGTAGTCGTTAGGTGCTTTTGTTATCAAGTTTGGCAAGTTAAAGTTATAAAATTTGGCAAGTTGAAGTTTGCCGTATAAACTGAAATAATTTGAATATAAACTAACATATATCCATTTCTGTGCTGAATAACGTCCATAACTACAAGTAACATCACATTTAGTATTGAAGATATCATGTTAATATTTAAGTCATTTTATTCATTCAATTCATAAGAAACACAATAAATTTATATCGGAGTTTCCTTCTACTAGTCACTTCATAATGTAACAACTTTACATAACTGTATATCAAACTTCCCTATTACTTTATAGCACATGAAATTTCAGATATATTATTATCCAATTATTTACACACGATAAATAATTGAAATCCGTCGGATATAGAAACTACTCTAGTTAATTTAAGAAATGTTTAGGAGCAGCTCGTTTAGATTTTTCTAAAGATATTTCACATAACATAACTTACTTACGTGAAGGTTACGGAACTACTTACATATTAATCATATAGCGAGTTTCCAGCAGAATTATAATTCACGAGAGTGAACGCAACGTTTCTTTCAATATAAAGTAGAATATACACAGATGACAAAAACTCAGTATCATTATTACAGCGAAAGTTAACCGACACCATCGATTACGGTCATTTTCGTTCAGTCGTTCGTAAAAGTTACATAGTTTAGAAATGATGTTTTGTTTTTCATTAATGTTACCATGAGCATTATTATAATTTAAGTGACTATCTAGTAAGTGTAATAATATTTATACTCAATATTTACTTAGACATGGGTAATTAATAATTTATTAATTTATATTCCTAGGAGTGAGTTTAATTTAATTAATTGTATATTTTACTCAAAATTGATTGGTTTGAAATTCAAAAGTTTTAATATGCGAGCGAAAAATCGCAAAACTTTATTATCGTATTCTAGTGTAATTATTCTTGCATCGGTGCAATAAATTTTATTATATGCGGGATTCTTTCATTTAAATTGTGTTTTTGACGTGATAACGGTGTTAAACCGGTGTTAAATCGATTAACACCGGTTGCACGCATGAAAAAGTCTCACGTTCCGCCTGAGCCTGAGCGTCCAAACGAGAGCGCGGAACAAGTGATAGAGAGGCACGATCAGCCCAAGCGTCGGAATAATATGAAACAAACCCAAGATGTATATGGCGGTAAAGTACTTTCGGTCGGCCGTGAAGTAATAGTTTTCAAATAAAGTGATTATTAAATTTGTAGAATTCCTTTAATCTATTGATTGTATTCGTATAATGTATATTATTTACTATCTGCGCTGAACTTATAATCTATGAAAATTATTTATTTTTATCATAAAGACTGCTTCTATTCAGTAGTTTTAATTTCATTTAATTTTCAAAATTTTGAATGTAATGACTATCCTTTACATTCGTTTAGAAATTTATATTTATCTCTCTTCTCGCGTGACGTCAGAGCTAGCAGTTCGACAACCATCGATTTGACTTTTTCAAGACGCATTACACTTGAAACACTCCCCTTGATTTCGTACTTTTCCTATCATCGTCTTATTCTTAACAGAATAACGCAGATTGGAAGATCTTAAATATAACACATGTATATAAGTTGTAAATAAATTGTTAATAGCACATTGTTACTTGTGATTAATCTGTATAATTTAACTAAACAAATATTTGAATTAACGAGTGTAAATAAATGTTAATTTAACGAAAACATTTTAATTTTCAATTAACTCCTCCTTTGTATGATACAAAATAATAATAATTCAGTGAACATAATTCAATTTAATTCATAAAAGTATGCAATTTTTCAATGTTTCTTTATGACGTTATCAAGTAAAACTATCATCCGTAATCCGATTTTACAGACAACTTATTTTTTTGTTAAATTTGATAACATTTTATATAAGGAATGTTATTCATATGGTAATTTTTTGTTATTTCTTTTAATCGTTTACCTAATTTTTGAATACTCACGTTTTATATGAGTTACTGTAAGTCTAAAAAACAAAGCCTAATCGTAGAAGTGATGCTAACGAAGTATGTAGGCAAGTCTAACCAGCAAAGTATAACGATAGAAGTAAGTCTAACAATGTAAGTAAGTCTAACAAGCAAAGTCTTACGGTACAAAAAGGCTTAAAAATTAGTAAATCTAACAAGCAAAGTCTAACAGTAGAAGTAACTTTAAGAAAGTAAGTCTAACAAGCAAAGATTAGAGGGTAAATTTTGAAAGGATTTTCCGATTTTCATTCCTAATATTCAGAGATATATTTGAATTTTATTAATGTGACATTAGCAGGTAGGTCAAATGTTCTGGTCTATAAGGTTCTATTTTAAAATTATGTGAAAGTACGCTTTGGGGACTTTAAAAGAACATATTTGCAAGCATATTTTTAACTGGGAAAATTATTAGTATATTAAAAAAGGACTATGTTTTGAGCTTTTTTTAACTAGCATGATAAGAGTTAAAAAAGCCCAAAGTTACTGTTTTGAAATCGGAAATTACTACAAGTGGAGTTAATTTATCTTGTCCAAATTAATTAGTATTTTACTTAATGGGCAATATTTTCAATTTTCAAAAAAAAATTTATTGTTATTTGCGACGTTTATTACTTTAATATGAATAAATATATTACTTATTTCTTGAACGAATGATTAATAGATAATTGATCGAAAATAAGCCTAGTAATATTACTCAACATGCTATTCTTGAACAATTAATTCTTCTCTTACATTACTGTGTACGGTATTGAAATTACATACTCATATATTAAAGCTAATGGCGTGATGAATATTAATAGTGATGTTTTCGATTAGAACTTGTTTTATAAATTATGTAAGTAGTACGAAATAATATGAAACATACCCAAGATGTATATGGCGGTGAAGTACTTTCGGTCGGCGGTGAAGTAATAGTATTCATATAAAGTGATTATTAAATTTGTAGAATTCCTTTAATCTACTGATTGTATTCGTATAATGTATATTATTTACTATATGCGCTGAATTTATAATCTATGAAAATTATTTATTTTTATCATAAAGACTGCTTATATTCAACAGTTTTAATTTCATTTTATTTTCAAAATTTTGAATGTAATGACTATCCTTTACATTCGTTTAGAAATTTATACTCCATTTTCAATACGTATATGCATATTTCGGATTTTTGATAAGCAGTATCCAAACTGGAGTTAAGCGGTAACATACAAAAAATATTTAAATTTCTAGTGAAATTGCTTTATTTATGGAGTAATTTCCGTATTTACTATTTGAATTTTTATAAAACAAATTTTTAGCTGTTTATTATAATTAATTTGAAATTAAAAAAGATAAAAAATTATTAGGCGTTTGTTTAATATTAATTTCTATTTAGCATCAGTTAAATTTTTTAAATCGTATTTCTTTAATTAAGAAATTATATGTAAGGACCTCAGGAAATACCCGCAATTAGTTTGAATTTATTATTTTGAAATTATTATAGGTGATATGAGAATATTCAAAATTACAAGAATATTTTACGATTTTCTCTCAAGTTTTCTAAAGAATAATTACCGTTGTCCAAATTTCAGTATATACAATAAGACATTTATTACTTACGCATATTTCTTGTCCAAACATTGATAAATAAAAAAGGGATTGGACTTCGATCTTGACGCTTCACTGTGTACAAAGAAGCAAAAGGTTTGTATAACACAGTTTACATACCCTATCACAATTCAACCCGAGGACATTTCAAATGGCATAGAAAAGAGATAGCAATGTAGCTTCTATTAGCTCGGTTCATAAATTCGGATAACTTATGAGACTACTCTAGTAACTGTAAAAGTTTGGCGATTTATAAAATTTGAAGCAGAAAATTATATTATACACTCCATCGTTTTATAAGTAATCAAGTGTTTACTAATCAAGTTTTGTGTAAAAACAAACTGTAAACCAAATGTGTCAAATATACGGTTAATTCAATTATAATTAGTGGATGTATTTTGTATTAAACATGCGGTTAATTCAATTATTACTTCATTTATTTTTAAAATAATTGTATTGATATTATTATCGTTAGAATCTGATACAAATATTATATGCGTTTAAAAGGTGAGCTTTCAATCAGAGTTATAAATTTACTACACACAGCTTTAGGCTATGGCTAGCTATAGAAACTCCAATTAAGGGCGAAGTTACATCTTTTTTTAAATGTTTTTAGGAGTTGGTAATGTTTTCTTTTTGAAATTTTATTTTAGGGCGTAGGTATATCCATTGCTTAACCAATATTTTTTATGCATGCATATCAGTCTGCGATACCAAATATACATGCATTGACTGTTCAATATTTTTGCTAAATATAGTTATTTATTTTAATGTATTATTTTGGTAAATTTATAAATCGAAAATAGATCACGGTAACGCTGTATTTTTAGTAATTCACTGCACAATCTACTCATTTAATAGTTTTCATCTAACACGATATTTTGCAAAATGGGAAAATAATATTTCCTCAATCAATTTAGTTAACTTATAATTTTTTTAAAGGCTATTTCCTTTAAACATAGGCAGCTGAATTTCTTAATAATTGTATTTGGTAAAAACTCAAATATAGACGAACTGTACAATGTCCAAGCCCTAACTCAAAATTATATGGATAATTTTGGGGTAACTTTTTTTCTTCGGTATTATCATATGTTAATCGAAACATAGTAAATTTAAGAACAAAGATTCATTTGAATATTAAAAAAAATTCCAATAAATAAACATTCAAATAATAAACATATCCAATAAATTTCAATTATTATACGGAACACTGAATGTGGTATGAGTTCGCTTCGTATTTAATTGCTTGCCTATTTCACCGATTGCTGGGGGCAACAATAGTTTTAGTGATTATTTGTCTAACTTTTTATGCTTTCATTTGTAACTAGGACAAATTACGTTCAAACGACTATGAGAAACTTTGAGACTATGAGATCTTTTGATGCTTTCATTTATAACTAGGACAAATTATGTTCAAAAGACTATGATAAACTTTGCGACTATGAGATCTTTTGATGCTTTCATTCGTAACTAGGACAAATTACGTTCGAAAGAAATTCGGGAGGCAGGAGTATGCTATGGTGATAGACCTACCGCTCAGCGTGGAGAGTTGAAAATCGAAGCAAATATTTTGTTTCAACTTTCAATCTCAGTCCATTAATTAGATAATCATAGTGATTTGGGCAATGATTTGGGGAATCTACAGTAAAATAATTATATTCACTCTGACCGCTGCTTTTATAGTCAGGGTATGCGCTAGTTATTTGTGTGGCCATTTTTCAGTTCCAACCACAGTTACATTTTTGTAATGCTGCAAAAATATTACTGTGGAAATAAAAACTGCATATAGATGCAGCTCTTATATTGTATCAAAATATGAATTATACTAAAATTTGTCACTTTTCAATGGTTTTGATCATTTAACCACCTGATTACGGTTGCATTGAAATCTTGTCTACAATTATTTGTTGTAAGTCTTTATTGTTATTTAAATGTATAGGTTTCCAAATATGAAAATGATCGTTTTCAAAAGTTATTGTATTTATAAGAGTAATAAGATCGCATAAAAAAATTATTGGGTTCTTGGATATTACTTGCCAGAACAATAAAATCTAATTTTTAAAATTTTCCAAATTTGGTTGTATAAGGCAATACTGCACATGGTAATTTACTATTCAGTTTGGTACGACCGCTATGGCAGTATCAAAATAAAACCTTATTGAATAATTTTCTGCTAAGTTTTCATCCATTTTTCGTTTATGGACTTCGAAAATATTTTATCCAAAATTACTTCGATTTTCTACTTCGAATATATCTATCAATGTACAATTGTTCTGAATAATACGAACAATGTCTGGACATAAGAAAGAATACGGTTTATTTCATACAGTTTGATTTATGGAAATAAAACGAGCTGTTCATCACAGTAACAAAAAGTAAATATATCTATAAAAAATGAAATCTTTATTGGATATGTATGATACAATCTTAATATACAATTAATTAATTATCGTTGATCAAATGTACTCGGTTTTACTTTCAAGAAAATCGTGTGCGGGTTTACTGTACCAATATTCAGCTCCCAAGAGAGGGAAATGATTTTAATAATTTCATGTAAAATAAATCACATAAATAATTTTATGTGACAATAAACGAAAATTACTATTATTGCTAATATTTTAACATCAAAAACTGCTCTTGAATTTTAAGGTATTTCTAACATAGTAAGGTTTATACTTATCGACTAATAGTTGCCAAGCGTTTTAATATATACACTCCTCAATAAAACTAGAGCATACAACTCATAATAACACTTACAAGTCATCATGATAAATCTAAATAACATGAAACTTCTAGCATTTACATTCTACAGTCACATAAACATTAAAGAGACAGCTTTTGTGTACTTACGGTGCAACATAATATCGTGCCGCTGTGAAATATTGTATTTTTTTAAACTGTGCAGAAACAAATGCACGCACACACACATAAATATATATATATATATATATATATATATATATATATATATATATATATATATATATATATACACACACACACATATATATATACATATATATATATATATATATATATATACATATATAGTTGAAGTTAATACCATCAATAAATCTAAAAAAAAGTAACGTGTCACAAATAGCGCATAAGGGATTAGATAGCGCAGAAATTATTAGATATAGAAAAGTTGTCAAGGGTTATTTGGAGGATCCTGAAAATTATATATAAAAATCCAGGTGGCCGATCAAAGGACATAAATTCTTGAGATAGACACGCAATTTCACGAGCTGTTTCGAATCATTCGTTAACGGTGAAACAGATGTCTTCTACAGCTGGAGTAGTAACAAATGTTAGAAACGTTTTCTACGTAACACTAGACATTTATGAATGACAAAAGTATTAGAGATCCACCCTTAACTGAAAACTATAAGACAGAAATTCCGATGAATATATCGCCTCGTATAAAAAGTGGCGTCATATATTAGTACGTGAGAAGAAAGAAAGGTTAAGTTGGATGGACCTGATGGTCATAAGTATTATTATAATGATTTAAGAAATGTGGGGTAATTTTAAATCGCGGACGGTTTAGTTAATTATTTTAAGCCTTGAAATAAAAACGGAAGTAAAATTAATTTCTAGGATAATGAACTGTAAGTCATATTGATTTATGTTTCTATTTTTAGGAATGTTGTATTCAAATTATGTAATAGCCAGCTTGCACCTTTTATTCGAATATTACTAATTTTTTTCCGAGGAAATTTAATATATACTCTATACTTAAATACAAAGCCACTCGACGATTTCTACAAATAAACAATTAAAAAACCGTCCAAGTCCGTGGACGATGCATTAAAAACGTATAAGAAACGCTTGTGAAGAGACTGACTGGAGTCTAAAAAATAAATGAAACACTTATTTTTAAATAAAAATTAATAATCTCTTTAAATATGATCATAATTTCTTTTTCATTTAACTCTACTATACTTTTTGTCGAATTTTTCGGTCAGCGTGGTTTTAGGCGGCACTTCTGTTAAACAATGGACCTCTCTTTCTTTTTCTATTGTTTATAAGATTATTTTGGCGAAATATTTTTAACTGTAGACTGAAAATGCTAAAGTTTTGTTTTAATAAGAATTTTTATGAATAAAAGTGGTAAAAGCACGTTTAAAACCTGTACTACGAGTGTTTCATGTACATTTCGGCTCTTACAAATATTTTAGCGTACACAGTAATTTTGAATATTGAATATATTTGGCATTAATTTTCTAGAAATTCATTATTCACAATTAAATGAAACTACGTGATGTAGTATTATTTCTACTTTCTTTAATTTCTTTACTACGACCTAGGTTTCGTTGTATTACGACATCTTCAGGTGGGATATTAGCGGTACACAGTAATTGTATTAAACTATTTAGAAATATAATTTTTTCAAAACATTACTGCAACGTGTTATTTATTATAACTTTCACAGGCGTAAAAACAAGGTGCATATTTAAAAAAATATAGGATATGGGATAATCGCTACGGTCTTTCTATAATTTTCGGATAAGATATTACCAACCCTGTTTTTTCACGATTTTTGACTTAACAGTTTCGAAAATAAGGGAGCGGAATTCTTTTTTTTTGCATGTTTTTTAATATACCTTACTAGCCCTTTGAACCCCGCACTATACATGAAATTAAAAAAAAATTCGCCTCCCCTGAAAATTTCTAAATAAATATACTTAAGTTTTAGCCATTGCGATATGTGCGAGTTAATATGTTTTATTACCGTGCCAAATTTCAAGTTACCTTAAGCGGTTAATGAGAAAAACGGCTGTTATGGACGCTTGGACAGACACATGATCTAATAATGATTTCGCTTTTCCTTTTAAAGTACCCCTTAAAAATGCAGTGTATTTCAGTTTTGACGTAAACTTCATGGTGGTATGGCCGGCAGTCGGTTACGCGGTACTACTTATTATACTCGTACGATATATGTTACCTTCGAAAGTTTTGTATGAATAATTTGACTAAGGACCTTCAAGTGTAGAATATAGATATTACAAGCTTCGATTTATTACAATATGGTGTGCAATAGTATTGCCATATAGTGAATATCGGGAGTCAATATAGAATTCACAACTAATTTCAATAGAAGTAAGATCATGGAGACATATTACAAGACCAACTTCCAATAAAAAAAATTATGCTTATATTTATGTATATTTTGTTATTACGTCTTGATGAATAGTTTTAGCTAGTTATTGATGACCCTTCAACGTCATTAATACAGCTGAAATTATAACTATTTGCAACTACCTATAGTTAAAAGAACACGAACGAAATAATTAGTGCACAAACACAGCTTTGTCTCTCTTCGAAAGATGAAGTGAGAAAAGTTAATTGTTTTTAAGCAGTAAGCATCTACTATTTAACATTATTTAGCAATTTAGCAAGTATTAGTAATGGTAGTCGTTGGTCACGTTCCGACGATAATTTTTATTCGAATATTTATTTGGGCAACAAATTTGCTCGATAGGTTCAAAAAATACATGACTTATTAGAAATAGGACTATTAGGCTTTAGTTATATCCTGAACAGTTTGCTAAAAATCGAAAGCTGTATGTTTATATTTTACTTTGTACAGGCTGTATACATACGAGCTTTATAAAGTGGCCAAGATTGCGATTTTGTACAGTGTAAGAAAGCAACAATTTTACTTTATTTATATTCGTATTTTTTAAGGCGGATCGACGATATTTAATCGAGAACAAGGAATGTAATCTCGTTTCATTTCTTTAATTTTTGGCGTTTGAACTTGATATTGGCTATGTCAAAGTCAATTGCATTTTGTTCAACATATATATTTTCATAATTATTTCATTTTTCATTGCAGATTATCCTCATTTGTGTCTACGTACGTGATAGATAAGGTGCATAATATTGGTTACAATCAAACCACGCACGGAGTTTAAACGATAGCTTTAGTCGTAATTGAGTCAGTTAAGTGATGGTTTAACTCCGTTGAAAGTTTAAACTATAGATTATTTTTACTGGCTGGGCTGGGCGGTAGGAGGGCTGGAGTTTATTCCTTTTCGTAGATTAACTGCGGCAATATGGTCATCCGATCCTAATGTTTTTTTTGTAATTTTACTGAATTATCATTCAGTAGTAATTTATTGAAATTGTGTTATTCTTGAATGGCGTTTAGAATTACCTTTTACGTCCATATATTGTTAGAGCGCGAATTAATCCTTTTTGAATTTTAAAATAACGAAGATAAACCGCGTTAACATTTCCACCTTATACTTAAATGGACGCCGTCTTTTGTAACTCCGGTGTCATAAATTAAAATTAGATACGTGCGTAAAAGAGAAGCGTTTGGTAGTCAAATAGTTACAGATTATTAAACATTTTGACATCTATTCCAATATAACAAAGCATTTAGCGAATAAACATCTTTACTATTGGAAGATACAAGTTAACTATGTTTATCTAAACGGAGGTTATTTTAATATTGAAATAACCATTAGGAGGTAATGGATAGGTTACTTGCAAACTGACAGTTTAAACTTTTATTAATGATCAATAAATATAACCGCGTATAAATATATTTAGTGACGGATTCATTCCTTTGTTTAGAAAGTTTTACGTAGGAACGGAAAAACAAAATAATTATTCCGAAGATATTCAATAGAGCATATTTTTAATGTTTCCAACATTAAAAATATGCTCTATTGAATACGGCGAAAATCAAATGAAATGTCGACCAAATAGAAAGTGAATACGCCTTTATTGTGTATTTAAAAATAAGAATAGTTTTTTTTCAACGCTGTAGAAATGAGATAATTGTGAAATATTGAGAGTCATTATTAAAAGTAATAAATTTTCATTCATCATTCAAGTTAGTGAACTGTTTAAAATTTATTTTATTAGCCAGAGCGTGTTTTTATATGTTCACTGTTGTTTTCTGTATTACACAACAAATAACATCATAATAATTTTATATTTTTGTATTTTATTCTTAGAAATTAGGAAAATGTTTAAAATGGGACCAAAAGCAGATATAAAATTAATATTTTTGGAATTAAAGAACAAAATTCACAGCTGTGAAATTATAATTGAAGTTAGTCCAGAATTGTAAAAATAATAAATATATCAGTAAATTTAAAATGTAGTAAAGTAGCAGTAATTTAAAGTGAATTTTTAACTAAGTTTTTTATTATGTTATTAGCGAATTGATTTTTTAATGAAAATAATGTTGACTACATTTTCTCAATGAGAAATACATGACTACATTCTTTTGTAATTAGTATTTTCTTTTAATTTGACATAATTTAATAAACACGTAATTAATCCATTATTGGCAGCACTCTAACGTTTCCCAAATTCGGTTGAAAGGGTAGTGTCTAAGGAAAGTGACAGGATATCCGTTAGAAGGTCGACCGCAGGCCACCCACCGCTTTGAAATCTTTTTATCATTCCCTTTCGTTTGACCCCGCCAAGACTACTTTGTACATATCATATAAGAATTTATATAGACAATGCCACATAAGTTATAGGTATAAAATTAATATTGACGAATGTGTATTTTCTGTTTGAATGCGAATAGAATATTTGCCTTTTGACATCAATAGATCTAAAGTCCTTTGATATTGTTTATTAGAATCACTAAAATCTCTTTTATTAATTGCTTTGAATCGAATAGAATAATAACGTAGTCATAAATTGATGAATGTTGCATTAAATATTTTCATTTCATATTTTGTATAATGGTCCATAAATAAATTATAAAGAACGAATAAAAATAAATTATTTTAATGTTTCCGACCTAAGGAGTAGTGTATTTTAGAAGTATCAATTAAAAAGACATTAAAAAAAACTTTTACATTTTTGTAATTAGATGTGTTGTTTGATAAAAATTTAGTGTTTTATTAAATTGAATATCGTTTCTTTGTTTGCTGTCAATGAAAATTTGAATATTGTGTTTTCCATTCTCACAGAAGTAGGGAGCGGCATAAATTAAAATTTTAAGTGAAACTGTGGAAATTATTTTGGGTTGGCTAAAAAGTTTTTAACCCCGAGTTACGTTAAAATTAATTTATGTATGCAAGATGTTACACTAAATTTAATTTATGTATGCACCATTATTATCGATTACTTGTCGCCATCTAGTTGGCAGTGATACTATGCTTTTCTTGTAAAATTCCGGTGACTGATTCAAAAAACTATGTGAGGTGGTTTTGGAGATTTTCTTTAACATCAATTTTTTTCACGTAAATTGTTACTTAGAGCCCTGAATAAATGGTAATCAGAGGGCGCAATATCCGGCAAATAAGATGGATGAGTGAGTAGAACTCAGTCGAGCTTTTTTAATTTATCACGAGTATGTTTTGTGACATGTGTGTGTGTGTTGTATTATATAGAAAATAAACTCAATCCTCTTAGCTATTCAATTTGTTAGCTAATCAGTCACAGTAGATATCTGAATCGACATTCAACCGGCAGCTGAGCATCAACTTTTTGGTACTTATTTTAGGTTTGGATACTGAAACTCCTGTTTCTCCGACAGCCAGCCATTGATGTTGCGTACATGGTTAACTTATTTAACCCACTTCTCATCACCAGTTACTAGCTGGTGATGAGAAGTGGGTTAAATAAAAGTAAAATGTATATATATATATATATATATATATACATATATATATATATATATATATATATATATATATAATGTATTTATTTATATGTTACCGGATAAATACGAGTATCCATTTATGGAAAAAAAGCTTCACATCCATGTATGTTAAAACAATAATTGCCAATCTCCCTAGAAACTGAGTCCCTTTCAAATAATCAAATTGATTATATGATATTCGTATAAAGTAATAAGCAATAAAAATATCAAAGAGAATCGAAAATTGTATATGACATTGAGGATAGCCAATGCTGAAAAATTGAGGGCAGCCAAATGTTGTATAAGAAACAATTGCGTATAGAATGAATATCTTACGTACTATATTCATATATAAACGCTTTGATGGAATAATATGCATTGATGGAACAACATTTAAGTATATGTTTAAGAAGCTTTGCCTTGCCCCGATTGTGAGCTAATATTTAATCATTTTAAGTAAACAATAAGAATTATTAAATGAACTTATTTTCATAAAAACTGAATGTTGAGACGGCCCAAAGAAATAATATCTGTTACGTTACATTTGTAGTATTAAAATATTGTGCAATATTTGCGGTAAAATAATATTTTACCGACTAAATAATACTAAAAGGGGTCCTTTCAATCTAAACTCAACATGAAACTTTTTACTTGGTTCTTGTAGGTCAAGTTAATGTTGATTTCGTGTAGGCATGATCAATTCAAAGCGAGAACATGTAGTACATACTTAATACTAAAAATGCAAAACTTGTTTCTGTATGACTAAGTATTTATAATTTATCAAACAAAAAAAAACGTAACTCTTAGAAGCTATTCATATAAAAAAAACTGTTAATTTTTGGCGGTACAAAGACTTAAAAATGTGTGTATTAAAACTAACTACTTAATAATTCTCTTCATGTTTATCAATTTCTCCTTTCGGGAAAGTAGGGCACATAACTCATCAACGTCATTTTCACACATTATTTAAATTATTTGACGTATAAACCTTTATAAAAAATTAAATAAGTTATAATTAGAATTAATCATAACCTAATAATAACAAACTTTGACCTGCTTGCGCGCTCATCGCTCGTTACGTCCCAGTCCACCGCCCGCAGTTCCTTTAGCTCATCACGCGGTGTTGTGAGATTTAAGGAGAGATAGCAAATCAATTTAAGTACTTCTTGATCTTAGTTAACAAATGAAGTAATAAGCATTTTAATTTGATCTATGTTGCTTAATTTGAAACTAGATTAAAATAAGACACATGTAAATTGGGATATTCAATATACATATTAAGGGAAGGAGCACATATATAGTTCACATTATAATTGTGCAATGAAAATATTTTCGTTCAGTCTATAAATATATGATTAAAAAATATTTCAGTCTCACACCTACTTATCTTTAAATTAAGTGCAATATCACCTACATAGAGATCAAGTCATTTAACATACATCATACGTCTAACATAACGGTGTTTATGTCAAAATTTGACATTCAGAATTAAAAAAAAATTCTAACAAAATAGGATCTATCACTTTGATAGGACGTTCTATCACTTTGAAAAGAAATTTATTTTATGATTTGCTTTAGCGCGATTTTGTTTCATTATGAATTTTATTCCGGTGTAATTTAACCATAAAGTTGTCCTTGTATACTTTTCACTCATTGCAGTGACTCTATTATAGTAATAAGCGCTGTATGTAATAGCATATGCTTTTGAGTTAATTCTTATACAGCTATTGAATTTACTATTATCTTCATGAATAGATATATGGATCACTAGATGATATACTCGTACATCCCCATCACCTAATGGAGCATTTTCAAATCAAGGTGAATAGCTTATTTCAGTGTTCTTTTTTCCACGTAACATTTTAACAAACCCCAAAATTTGGGGTTGTTATAAAAACGCATTTAAGGAAATGCATATTATAGTTATATTGAGGATAAGAACTACAAAAAATGCACTATATTTATTTATGCCAGTGTCGTATTCTCTATTTATATTCTCTTTTTATATCTCAGATAAATGCGTCTCTCTGTATTGAACTCCGCACACGTTCAAGGAATGTGATTGAATCATATATTCCTATCCATTTAAAAAACATGCTCACCGTTATACATAGAATTACACACACCACGAATTAAAATGCATAAAACATGTAAGTAACACGATGAGAAGGTAACACGATTAGCAGCAGAACATTAAAATTACCTTTTTCATATTTTATTAAAATGATTTGATGATTCTGAATACGTGTAACCTATGATTTTTAATACGTGTAATCTACGTCACGTAGGTGCTAAATACATTTATCCCAAAATAATATTAACTTTAATTAGACGTTAAAAAAATTAACCTGTACAATAAAAGAGCACGAACATAGTAAAACCGTAAACATTAGCATTTTTAACACATCACGTCAATATTTTAGCCCATGGCTCTCTAATGAAGGGCGCAGTTTTTTATTTTTCGTGTCCTTTTTTGACTCCGTGCATCTCAAACTTGGCTTTTTACAGTGTTAAGATCCATTTATACGAAATATACTGACGTACTAAAAAAGTTAAACGTTTTTGGTACCATTTATAAAATTTTTCTTATTTTTGAATTACTTATATATTTTGGTTAGAACATCAGAATAAAATTGTCATTAAAGTGATATTTACAAATCCCGTGTTCAATTTATAATTTAGCTAAGACCTATGTTCAAGCACTAAAAGTGCAATTGATTTAAAAAAGGAAACAATACAAATGATAACAAATAATGGAGAAAAAGTCACAATTAAATCTCACTTAGGTTTCATTACTCATAATTAATTTAGCAATTTATATAGCTCTTTTAGAGAATATTTTCAGCTTTCCATACAAAATGAGTTTTTTATTTACAGCTTTCTATGCAAAATGAGTTTAAATGTGGTTAAATAAAAAAAAAACAATCAGGTGTATAAGATTTTATGGAAATATTTTAAAGAAATTAAACGACGTAATTTTCTGAATAGTGCTTGGACCACTGCCAGTGAATCATGGTATTTAAATACTCAAAATGTTACTACGTCGATTAACAGTTTACAAAAATATTGGATTAACATAAATAAAAACAAATAAAAGAATGGACTTAGTAATTGCAAGTTAAAATAGCTCATATACTCGTAAATAAATGTCTAATAAAATGTTTTTCCACATTAAACTTTAAGTGCGGATTGAAACAGTTTTCTGTGCAGTTACGGAAATAAAACAAAATTTAACTTAATTGGATATTAATACCATTAAATTACGCGAGACCAACTGGCGTCGGGTAACGAAGACACATAGGTTGCCCTTTTCCTTGTTCATTTAACCTTTATGTCGCTTATAATTAAAAGTTATGAGTAAAACGGAGTGTTAATTATTTTACAATGGAAGAGTACAGGAAAAAAGTACGTTTATTGCGAATACAATTAAATATTTTTAAAAGGAAAAAGATGTTCTGGGCCTATTTCTCAGATGTTCATTGTATGTAATGGTCATTAGATCATTCATTAGCAGATCATTCATTGTATGTAAAGGTAAATGCGTTTGCACAAAACATAAAATATCAGGTATATTACACTTTTGTTTTGAGGTAATTTAGAATGAAATTACGATTTCGTTATCTAAAATTTATAATTTATATTTATCGCTTATAATTTCCTTGATATTAATTAATGTTTTCCATATAACATGCAGCTATAAAATATTTATGAAATGGCTGAATGTTTATTATATTAGTTTGTATCTGGATTCAAGATAATTTCTTTGAAAATATCTACTTAATTTTCGGTTTGTGAGCAAAACCACCATTATGCAAATATTAACAATAAATTGACTGAGTTTATAAAATGTTATTTTGTAAAGATGTATAAAATATTTAAATGATAACTATACTATTTGCATTACACATTTATTTTTTTGCGATATATATAATATAATGAACCGAAAAAAAAGTTATAATATGTGTTGACAGACAATTCAGCGCGAGTGTTTTACTTGATATACTGAATATTTATTAGAGTTTACCTAAACGTACAAAATACTCTAAATTCAGTCCATCACTCCATGAGAGGCAATGAGAAAACGTTAAAGATTAAGAAAAGAGCGCGTCAGTTAATTTTTACCTTTCTTTTATGTTAATAAAATTTATTGTTTGTCTGTCTCTTTTTCGTTTAATAATTGTGACTAATTTAAATAAGATTTACTAGTCAAAAGTTGTAAAATATTTGGGAAAGTGTATCAAATAATCTTGAATAGATATCAACTATAAAAATATTTATTTGTTTTTTTTTGTCATTTAATGAGAAGTGGGAGCAAAATTTACATATGTTGTAGAAATTGCTCTCAACATTAAACTTTGTAGTCATTCGGCGGATATGAAAAAATAGTCATTCAGAAGGCTTAGATTTATATTGCGTAATGCCAGAGGTTTCGAAATATTTCCTCGACTATTCTTTTATAGGAATATAGGGCAAAGCAAGTTGGAAGCCTGCTCCATTATTTGAAGTCACACGACAATACATATATACGACATGTTTACTTTTTTTTATATTTTCTCCCGATTATCTCTTGGGGATGCTGATTTATCATACATACAGAAGAGGACTTTTTTTGGTGAAATATATTTTCCAATTTTTAAATGGAAAAGTGTTGTTCTCAAATTTATTGGAAAATCCGTAACTGATAACTGCCAGCCCTTGTGTAATTATCATATTTTTGCTTTGCCGGTATATAGAATCGAATTATATCGATGTTACCCACTTGCTTACGGTATGTAATTCCTCAACAACTTGAGAGCGATTGCACTGGACTGTTATATGTTTGTGTTGCGCGAGAACATAATTTTTAAAATTAATTGACTTGATATCATCATATGTGTTTCATAGGCGTAATAACAGTGATGTTTCCATAACTATACGAAAATAAGTAAATATCGTAAAAAAATTTAAAATGATTAAAAAAGTTAAGTATCTACAGAGTAAAATATCGTATTCACTAAATCGAATCATGTATATATATATATATATATATATATATATATATATATATATATATATATAAAACATGAAGAAGGTACCTTAAACGTAATGGATGTCATTTCTTTTCACAACTGTGGCTCGCTTTGGTGTTTTGAAGTCGTACCAAGATCGTATTAATAATCTCACCCGGATTCTGCAACTGACAGCTTACATTACAAAGTACCTCTGGTAAATTTTATTTTACCGATATACGTCTCAACGGTTTCGCCGCATAAGGCGACAACGCAAAAAAAGTGAACGTTTTTGTCAACGACATATTTTTGCGAAAATCTAGGAGTAGATTAAAGTCAATATTAGATTTTCTCGCTGTTAAACATTTGTTTGTCTGTTAATAACAATTACGGCTTTTGTTAGAGGACCGGGTTAGTAATTTTTTTAAAGGCAGTTATTTCTATATGATCTCGATCTCGACACTCTATTAATTTGGCTTGTAAATTTTATTTTAGAAACATGTGCAAATGTTTTAAGATAGAGGATGTAATGAATAACTAATAATATAATAGAACATGATTGGTATTTTGAATGTTTTTTTTATTTTACTTGTAAACTGCTATAAGATTCAGATAAGACACATTTCTTTGATGAAGCATAGTGGAAAAGAGTGTTTTATGGAGTCATATTTCATGTAAAGTTTCATAACTAGCTAGAAATTGTAATATGTTTAAAAAAATAAATTATGCAGAAGATAGCAGCTAAGATTTTGATTTATTAGCAGGCAGATTGTTTCTTAATACGCCAGAAAGTTAAAGTATTTATTAATTATACATAATTCCTTTTATAAAACTTTACTCTTTATTGTTTTATTTTATCTAATCCCCGTTTTTATAAATTCGTATTTGCTCTTTATGCTTTACAGCTGCTGGATAATTTGAATCTACTGTACTGTGCAAATTACTTCCCAGTTGTTGAGTTGAGTGGATAAATATTGTGTTATACATATATTTTTGTTAGCCTTTCTGAATTAGTGTCAGTAAAAAAATCATAGGAAAATAAATAAATATGTTTTTCATTTCGTAATCATAGACATAATTTCTATATTTATTTTAGAACTAAAACATTTATGATTATGCTTTTACACGTACGGTACTATATTCATTGATTTTACTATGAAATTTAGGCTATAATTTAATTTTTTTTCAGGGACGGATAGGTTTGCATACTGTCATTACATACTGTCTGGTTACGTACAGAGATAATTACGTATAGACTCCGATGTGATTCTTGCTTACTCACTAACTTTTCCGTCAAAAGCGGCGTTCTTTCCTAACTTCTGAATGCTAATTCATACTTTCATCATTTCAATGAAAGTAAAAATAAAAGTGAAAATCTATTCAAAGTGTGAATAACTTCACAGTAACGGACTTTTAAACCAGCCTTTTATATTTGAATTTTGTACTTCTCTAGCTTCCTCATTTATTTAATGTGAAATTGCTCGTGACATTTATTAGCCAAAGGTAACAAATTATTTTATATGGATATAAACACACAAACCTTAATTTCTTTTCATTTGTCGAGAAATGAGAGAAATAAATACTTATCTTTTAATTTTACGTGAGTGTTGTTTGTTAAATTTGCTAGTAAATTATCTACTAATAAATTACACAGAAGTACACTATTAAGTAAAGCATTTTAGGATTTATTTGCATGAATAATAAAGCTTAAGAACAATAAAGATATCTTTACCTATATTTATCCAAATAAAGAAATTCTCACGTCGAAACCATTATTTGTATGTAAAATTAAAAATAACCTTATATTTCTGTACAAATTTTATGGGATAA